>JADBJO010002662.1:122500-127500 GCA_016801955.1 Conus betulinus
CTCTCCTTTTTTTCTGTCCCCCCCCCCCCCCTCTCTCTCTCTCTAAACAACTGTATTCCGATGACAAAGCTGGGGGGGGGGGGGGGGGGGGGGGGGGGGGGGCACGAACAAGACGAACTCAAAGTGGACCGGGTCTGGAAGAGTAGACATGTTGACTTCGTTGTCCCAATCTCGCATTTGATAGTGCCTTGTTCTGTGAGTCAGTGTATCTGAAACAAGGTAAAGGCGAGGGGGGGAGCGCGTTGCGAATTATCAGCCACTTCAACGGAGGTTTATCTGGAGTTTTCCTGCCGCTTAGACAACGGACTGTAGTGCACGTGTGTTCGGATTCAAAATTAGGCGTGTGAATATCGCGTGGGTTGGGAAAAGCATCTTTTGGTTGGAAGACGCTACAGGTTCAGTTCACATTGTGGTGATTTTTTTCCCCTTTTTTTCAGACCGTATGCGTGAAAAACGTTTTACGATGCGTAGAGCTGCGAGGCTTTATCAGTATTCGAATTTCACGTATTTTCCTACGATTCCTTCTTCATCGTCTTTGCACTCAGTTTGGGCGGTAACATCCTGCCCCGCGCTAAGCGGTCTTCACGCGGACCATTATCGGTGCTCAGGATGCATGCTGAGTGCATACGTGTCATCCGTCACCGTCGGCCCACGGGGCCAAACTCGTCGAAGGATGGTGATGACATTACACGTGTGCGCAAGATGCTGTACGTACGTTCTGCCACGGAGCTTCGGCTTATAGTCTCATTCGAAGGACTGTTTAGGAAGTGGAGTCTGAACCAATGTTAACTCTGAGGGGAAAAAAATCCCCCTCTATCGAAACGACCCTGGCGAAGATTCAAACCTGCAACGTCAGGATCACTAGAATGACGAGTTCGATGGGTCTACCGACTGAGCTATTCCAGCCCCAGTTTTTTTTTTTTTTTTATCAACTATTTCTTTATGACAGCATTCGTCCAAGCCGATCAGGTGAGAGCAGATCGAACTTTTTTTTGCTCTGCAAGTTTGGTTTATGATTTTAAGAGACGTTGAGTTGTTCAAACATGACCACATTACGTGTGTTTGTGTGTTCCGTCTCCGTGGTAAACCGAACTGATGAGAAAGCCTTTTTTGTCCAACGAACTGATGACAAAGCCTTTGTGTTCACAGCAATGGGCAATCGCAAACAGGGTGTACATCGCTTTTGAATACAGCAAAATGTCTTATTTAATTAATGTGTGTGTGTGTGTGTGTGTGTGTGTGTGTGTGTGCGAGCTGTTTTCGAAAGAATAGTGGAAACATCCTTTGAACTTTATACAGTCTACTTGTTTGGGAAGTGATACAGGGAAACTCTGACTAGCACGTGGATGTCAAAAAGATTCCTTGTTGACCAAAACTGAAGGCTAAAACGTTGTGCATATCTGGAGTCAGACAGCAGAACTTCTCGTTTTTGCACACTTACGGTAAAGCTCGTTCTCTTATCTACCACAAGCTGTTGCACTGAAATACTTGTATCCCAGACAATGCCATCCTCAGCACGTGGCCATGTGTACACTCTTCAGTTCTGCATTTGGTTCCCTCATACTGTCAGTTACTGCGATTCCTAATAGTAAGGTGATGGATGAATGCTTGCGGGGCGTCCTGTCGTGCTAGCTCTCTTTCTGCACTCCAGGAGACTTTTTTGTTGTTGTTGTTTTAAACCAGTGACCATGATCGGAGTCGGGGCATCTTTGAAGCAAGGTGAGGATGAAAAAAGTTTGGTTGTGGAGTTGTCGATGGCAATATTTTGGGCTTTTCATTATTATTATTATTTCTTTCTTTTCATTTTTTTTTTTTTTTTTTTTTTTTTTTTCTTTTTTTTTTTTTTTTTTTTTTTTCTTTTTTACAATGATGCCAAAAGTGCCCAGCGCCTCCAATCCCAAAGGGAGAGAAGCGAATCTGTGTTCCCGTGAGTTGGAAGGTCAGGTCTTAGCAGTTACCTCGCAGTCTGCCAGATCTAACTCTTCCAGCTGACGGTGGCATGGGATGCACCGCACCGTGAACGCTGCTCGTGTCTAGCGCCAGACTGACGGGGCTCTGGCTGTGTCTGGGGCTCCATCGTTGTCGTCGATTTTGCTGCCGTTTGTTGTGGGCCTGTGCTGGTTCTTTCCCTTTGAATGCCGTTGTTTCTGTTTCCAGGGGATCGTCGATTCTGTTTTTTTTTTTTTTTTTTTCCCTGACGTTTGCTGTGGACCTGGGCTTGTTCTTTGCCTTTGAATGCTGTTCCCGTTTGGAGGGTGATTGTTGTCTGTTTTTGCTGCCATTGTTGTGGACCTGTGCTGGTTCATTCCCTTTGAGTGCCGTTGTCTCCCTTTCGAGGGGATTGTCGTTTCTGTTTTGCCGTTGCTGCAAGGCGATTGTTGTTTCCCCTGTATTGCCATTGCTTGGGGGCGAGGGGGGTGCTTGTTGTGTTCATTTTTCACTGTCGTTAATTGGGCGTACGAGTGCTCGTTGCGTTCATTTTCATCGTGTTTGTTTGAGTGTACGTGTGCTCGCTGTGTTCATTTTCACTGTCGTTGTTTGAGTGTGTGAGTGCTTTGTGTCCATTTTCATTGTCGTTTGAGTGTGTGAGTGGACGTTGTGTTCATTTTCACTGTAGCCGAGTGTGTGACGGCTTGTTGTGTTCATTTTCACCGTCGTTGTTTGAATGTGTGAGTGGTCGTTGTGTTCATTTTCACTGTCGTTGTTTGAGTGTGTGAGGGCTTGTTGCGTTCATTTTCACTGTCGTTGTTTGAGTGTGTGAGGGCCTGTTGTGTCCATTTATTTTTTAACTGTCGGTTTTGGGTAAACGAGTGCTCTTTGTGTTCATAGTCACTGTCGTTGTTTGAGTGTGTGAGGGCTTGCTGTGTTCATTTTCACTGTCGTTGTTTTTGAGTATGTGAGGGCTTGTTGTGTTCATTTTCACTGTCGTTGTCTGGGTGAACGAGTGCTCGTTGTTTCCACTTTACTGCCATTATTTAGGTTTTAAAGAAGCTCGTTGTTTCAGTTTCACCGCCACTTTCAGTTTAAAGGTTCTGGTTACTATTTTACCGGCATCATTTTCTTTCTTTTTTTTTTCCCCCAAGAGATGCCAGTTGTTTTCGTTTACTACCTTTCTTTTATTGCGCTGGATTCGTTTCCTGTTTCCAGCCATTCTTTGGATGAAGAGAGGCTGGAACTATTTCCAGTTTTACTGTCAGCTTTTTTTTTTTTTTTTTTTTTTAAATCAATGTTTTCCTCTCGGTGTCCTTTACTTTCAGACGTACTTGGCGCTTGCATTTTATTGCCTTTCTTTGTATGGACACTCTCATTGTTCTCCTTTGCTTTCAAGAGAGAGAGAGAGAGAGAGAGAGAGAGAGAAGAAAGAAAGAAAAAGAAAAGTGAAAACCCACTACCGTTAGTGGTGCAAACATTTCTGAAAATCAAGGTAAGGGCAAAGGTGGATACAAAGAAAGTGGGGTTTTGATTAGTTTTCAACTGTAATCTCACTATGATCTCAGTTTAAGTTCTACACCTTGCCTGCCAAAGAGGACGTGCAAACATGACTGTTACAGAGACAGCACGGTGTTGTCTCTAATATAACACACTCTCCCCAGCTTAGAGGATCGACTTCTCCGCATAAGACTTGATTGACTGTGTCAGTGGAGAGGGGAGCTAACTATGAACAGCCGCCGCACGCAGTGACACTGCGTACCTCTCTATCTATCCCGCATATAGGCCTATCATGTGTGTTGCACTGAAGACTAAGCCATAAGTGAAACGGGGGGGGAGGGGGGGGGGGAGAATCTGAGTCAGATTAGGTTTTCTAAAACGAGACACTCTCTCCCTCCCTCACTTCCTCCCTCTTCTCTCTCTCTCTCTCTCTCTCTCTCTCTCTCAACACATATACAAATTTCCTCCATATTGGTGATAACCACCGTTACACATATGCAAATTTCCTCCATATGGTGATGATAAACCACCGTTTATCAATTTACAACCCAAACTGATTTTGTTTTCAAGGAGTTTTCGAGGTGGGGGGGGGGGGGGGGGGGGGGGGGGGTGGAGGGGGAAGGGGATGGATGAGGACGGGGAGGGAGGGGGGGGGGGAGGGTGGTGGTGGTGGAGTGCACTATAGCGTAGTCGTTCCGAGTGAAAATGTGCTCGCTGTTGGTCGCTCAGTCGCGGCAGATGAAAAACAACGCTGGCTCGTTCACTCTCGTTCCAAGGAAATGAAGTTGAGAGTTTTGCAAGTGCACGACCGTCCGTTATCTAAACAACCCCCGCCCCCCTCGCCCACCCTCACTTCCTCCATAACACCCTCCACCCCGCCCCGCCCTGCTCTCTCTCTCTCTCTCTCTCTCTCTCTCTCTCTCTCTCTAGTGCCTTTGTCATTTTGTGTGTGTGTGGAGCGCACTTGTGCCAATACATTTTGAGACAAAAAAAAAAAAAAAATGCTCACATGCAACAAACAAGGGTCTCGAAGATACGCACACACGTTCGTTACTTCTTCGCGCCCCCCCCCCCCCCCCCCCCCCCCCCCTCCACCTCGTCACTCCTTCACTTGAATACCACGGCACACATGCCCGAGCGTGCACACCACACACACACTCATACACACACACGCGCACGCGCGCGAGCACACACACACACACACACACACACACACGCGCGCGCGCGCGCACACACACACACACACACACACACACACACACATATACACATGTATGTGTACACGCGCGCGTGCCCCAATGGCTGCGGAAAAGCGCATGTCAACTGTCGACCGTCCATAAGGCTCATAATCTCAGTTAAGTATCGGCACGTATAGTTGACATTGGCTTGTGTGTGTGTGTGTGTGTGTGTGTGTGTGTGTGTGTGTGTGCGTGCGTGCGTGCGTGTGTGTGTGTGTGTGTGTGTGTCTGCTTGATATATATATATATATATATATATATATATATATATATATATATATATATATATATATATATGATGCATTTGCTCGTACCGTTGCAGTACTATACTAC
>JADBJO010002662.1:132500-147500 GCA_016801955.1 Conus betulinus
CACACACACACACACACACACACACACACACACACACAGCGGAGGACAGGAGGATTAAGATAGAAAAACGCGATCCCCAGCTTACGCCACCATCACCAGCTCTTCAGATAGGCGGCAGGAACCAGCCGCCCAAGAAAAGCGCCCTTACATAAGGTTCATCCGCTAAGGACAACCCATCCTATCTGGATCGCCAAACATCCTTCCGTTTGCCCAAGACCGATGGCGCGTGGCCTCTTCCCACAATCTGGACTCCAGACAGGCCCCAAAGAAAAGCCAGGGACCACCCCCCCCCCCCCCCCCCCCCCCCCCCCCCCCCCCCTGAAAGTGCTCCTCAGGCCCGCTTCCTGTGGTGGTGGTGGTGGTGGTGGTGGTGGTGAAGATTAGCCAAGCCGTGACTGGGACACAGCGAGTGACCAGTCCAAGGAGAGTATGTTAAAGCTATGCTAATGGGAGGGCCTTCTCTAGGGGACAGTGATAAAGCAGTGAAGGGCTTAAGGATTTTGATTGTAGGACCAACCACTTGGGTGGGGTCGGGCGTTTTGAGGACTCGTCCGGACTGTGTGAGTGTACACTGGGAAGAGTTCCTTGTCATACCCCTCTCGCATAACAGTTTTTCGGTCAAACATGAAAGGTCTTCATTGAAATTTCATGGCACTGTTCTACGGCTTATTTTAAAAAAAAAAATCCGTTCGTAAAGAGCATTCTCAGTATGTTCTATAACATACATGAGAAATCTTCTTTGAATTTTAATGAGAAAAAAAAGTTTGTAAAAAGAGCATACTCAGTTTGTTCGACAACCAGACTTTGGTTTTCGACAGAGATGATTCATAAAGCTCACACACAGGAACGGGGATACGAAAGGAAAGGGGGCATACGAAACCTTTCCAGCAAACCTTCGTCGGTCCTATCCAGTATGTGGACCGTATTCGGAGAGGCCAGAACTGGCGTGGTGGGAAGATTGTTTTAAGGAGTACGAGCGCGCGCACACGAGTGTATGTGTGTGTGTGTGTGTGTGTGTGTGTGCGCGCGCGCGCGCGCGTCCGTGTGTGTGTGTGTGTGTGAGAGTTAGTTTTGAGCAGAGTTTTGAGAGCAGAGTTTGGAGAGAGGGTGGAGTATTGGGGGGGGGGGGGGGGGGGGGGGGGGGGGGGGGGGGGGGGCGGAGTCCCAGATAGGCTCATACCACCAGTGTCGAGAGGGCAGTCGAGATAGCTGTTTGCGGAGGTAATGGGGTTGAATGCAGAAGGGTCACGCACACAGCCGGGCCCGCCGTCCTCAGTGTCGGCATTGAGTGGGGCCTGCAGGTTTGAAGCTGACTGAGGTGAGGAAATTCATCTGCTACATATTATGGTGTCTGTGTTTTTTTATGAGTATACTCTTTCACAGGTAGAGAGATATAATGGAAAGTCCCAGATGGTATTCAGTTGCATTAGAAGTACATGTCTCGTTCGTTCACGTCGTGCGTACTTTGAGCATTGACTATTTGATTACAACATCACATTTTGCGGACTGATGTGAGGACATTCATCTGGTAACATGTATCTGTATGTACTCTTTGACGGGTAAAGGGATACAATGTAAAGTCCAAGGTCCAAGGTTATTTTTCATTAGAAGTACGTTTCGTTTGTTCATGTTGTGCGTACTTTGAACATTGACTATTTGATTAGAAAATCAACGGGAGGGGAAAAAAACCCCAACGATTGCGGGGTTCAGTGGTCCCCTGGTTCAAATCCACTGTACATGCCGTCTGTTTTTTTGGACGACATTCTTGGTGATGAGACCGTAAATCCTGTCCGCCATGGACTCGGGAAGTTCATCTTGCAATTCTTGTTTGCCAGTGTGGTCTTTCTACGTGTCTGTGGTAATGCTACGTTTTGAATTCTTTGAAGCCGAATGGCTCAAGCCCTAAGCACAGCCTGGTTATATTCGCTTCCTGAAGGGTGTCAATAGTTTAGCTACAATATGCTGTCGGTTTGCTGCGTTGTTGTCCTCGACTTTGAAATAGAACGTTGCGGGTTCGCATCTTTCCTATCAAACTTGGCTTTCAAGGTGCCGATGTCGCCGTCATGAGAGTTCCAGTATGCAGACGGATAGGCTCCCTTTACCCCCACTACCCTCGGAGATGACTCCCCCCCCCCCCCCCCCCCCTTGTCTGATGTTTCAACTGAGGTGGGAGGAGTGAACGTTAAACCTGAATGCCAACTAGAAAATGGAGGACGCGATGGCCAACGCCGAGGCTAAATGATGGGATTAGTCCGCAGCGAGAAAAGAAATGACGAGGGTTTGAAAGTGGGAGGATTAGAGAATGGGCCGCGCTATGTGGACACGTAGGTCTGGCGATTGGGAACCGCCAGCTGTTGCTATGGCAACGTTCAAACGTTATCGGACTGACCCCACCAGTCGGTGTCCGCGGGTGGACAGGAAGGACAGGGCGGACAGTGGACAGTACTGTCCCTGTGTGACCACCTTTGACTGTCCACAGTACGCACGTCCTCCCGGAATATTCTAATCTCTAAGCTTGGCCCTCTTCAAGTCTGTGTGCTCAAGATTTGGGGAGGCCACGCGTGAGTAGTGTTCCCCAGTGAAATCTGCCCTAGGAATTTCTTTGGTTCGAGTCAGATACTCAAGACATGAAATGTATGGAACTGGCTAGATAAATTACAGTTTATAGTTACCAGGCGAATGTTACTCCAGATTCATACTGTTGCGTATTTGCCGTCATTCATCCAAAGAAACATATCGCAACGTGCGCTCAAAACTCGATTACTTCAAGAGTTTAATCACACACACTTCTCTCTTCCCAGCTGATTTCAATATAATCAGAATTAACAAAAATTACTGTTAAAAGAAAAAAAAAAAAAAAACCCTCCTCCATGTCTTCATTCTAAGCCAAAGACCCGAACATCCACGCTGTAAACATTTGAAACTGAAACTGCTATTGAAGACGACTGCTGTTTATCATTAAAAAAAAAATAGTATATATCTTACAATACGCCGTGACTTTTTTTTAATGTTGTGAAGGTAAATAATAGTAGTAGCAATAATGATGACGATGACAGTGATAAGGAATGTAGCAATGATAATGACAGTGACAATGAAAAGGCCTTCCAAAACTGAAATGCGAACTGAACTTGAAAGAAAAAATGAGTCTCACAACGAGAGGGATAATAGTGACGCAGGGGGCAGTTTTGCCGAGGGCTACTACTGCTATTATTACACTGTGACCCCCATACGTGTAGGCTGTGTACAGTCTTCTCTGCTATGGCAATAGATAAGCAAGATAAGCTCCCCGGTGTGTGAGTGTGTGTGTGCGCGCGCGTGCGTGCGTGCGTGCGTGTGTGTGTGTGCATGCGCCCGCGCGCGTGACTGCGGAATCTCCGTTTCCCAGAGACCCCGGCCCAAGCATGCATGCGTAGAAAAAAAAAAAAACGGTGAAACGGGGACATGTCGACAAGAGATAACGGACCGAACGTCGTCGACTGACCCTCTTCAGCTGGTGTCCCATCAGGCCTTTCCCCCGCCAGGGACAGCAGGGGACCACCACCAGGCAGGCGCAGCGAGGAGCGAGCTAGCGAGCTGTGGAGAGGCATGTAGCGAGCGTCGTCCGTCCGTCACTCGTGGAGAAGAATCTGCCTGGCCCTCGGCCTTAGAAGTCACAGCTGGTGGGGGGAGAAGAAGGAGAAGTCTGGTGGGACCCGTTCTTGTCAAGGGCCGTATGGTTCTCGTGGGCGTGCTGGTCAGCCTGTGGTGTGTTGGGGGGGTGAGTTTTGTTGATGAAAGAGTTTTCTGGATTTTTTGTTTGTTTCCTCGTGAAGAGTTCCGATTCGTCGAGAACCACTCTCTCTCTCTCTCTCTCTCTCTCTCTCTCTCTCTCTCTCTCTCTCTCTCTCTCTTACTGGCAGATGGTGGCCGAGGTCGCAGTTGGCAGAATAAAAGACACGTGTGTCCATATACTCGAGATTAGCCGACAGTCTGTACCTGCAAGTTTTGGTCACAGATGATGTGGCGCGCTTGCGCGCGCGTGTATATGTGTGTTTATATACGCGCGCGCTTACACACACACACACACACACACTCTCTCTCTCTCTCTCTCTCTCTCTCTCTCTCTCTCTCTCTCTTTTGTCTGTCTGTCTGTCTGTCTCTCTGTGTCTCTCTCTGTCTCTCTGTATGATAATACATTATAAGAGATATCTGAATGAATATTATCATTCATCGCATGTGGAAGAGATCAGTAAGATATAATGACATCATTCATTTGAGTGGATGGTCGAGTCAGTCTTCTTCCCCCCCCCCCCGTTGAAGAGATCGGTAAAATACAATGTCATCATTTGATTGAGTGGATGGTCGAGTCAGTCTTAAGTGTGTGTGTGTGTGTGTGTGTGTGTGTGTGTGTGTGTGTGTGTGTGTGTGTGTTTTAACCTTACTGCATTACTCCTGTGCATGAGGCGAGGACATAACGAAATGTTACGAATTTATGTTTTTGTTAACTTTGGATTTGATACACACTCGGAATGAAAGTGTACTATCTGTTTGCAGGAAAGGAAGAGGGAAATGTTTTTGTTCTGTTACCTCTCCCCCCCTTGTCAAAAGACCTCATTGGTAATGACAATAAAATATCAAAGTGTCAAAGTGTCTCTGTCTCTCTGTCTCTCTGTCTGTCTGTCTGCCTGTCTGCCTGTCTCTCTCTCTCCCTCTCTCTCTCTCTCTCTCTCTCTCTCCGTTTCCAGCGGATACTGCTGGGATGGACAACACAGATATACAGCTTTCATAAAAGAGAAAAAAAAAAAAAACTGTCACACGTAACGGTAACCAGAAAGAGGCAAGTCCTGTCACTTATGTGCACGCGATTCTTAAGCCTTCATGACCCCCGTGCTCGGCTGGGCTATCAGTATGACTTGACCCGAACTCTACGTCGTTTTTACATACTGTATTTTTGTATATGTGCGCATGATTGTTTGCCTGCAGCTTGTTTTTGTCGCCCCCCTCCCTCCTCGCTCCCCCTCTTTTCTTCATGTGTGAAAAAAAACAGTCAGTTAATGATGCCTACTGCATTGCAACAAGTTTCTTTCTCGTCATCGAAATTTAATGATCCTGTCTTTCCAACCCAGGTCAAATCCCTCTTAACCTCTCGCCATTCCTTTCGTAAGATCGCCGACTATTCCTCCCTCTTTGCCCCCACCCCCACCCCCATCCACTCCCCACCCCACTCTACTCACCCCGACCCCTACCTCCCCTCCCCCCCCCCCCACCCCACCCCACCTCCTCCATCCGGCCCGTTCTCATTGCACGCTGTTATCAGCAGAGCAGGGCCTAAAACAGGGGCAGGCCAGCGAGCGACGCGGAGCCGTTGTACCTGGCCCCGGCCCTACAACCACCCCACGGCCCACCAAGGCAAGAGCGGCACACACCCTTTACCTAGCTGTGTCCCCAGGCTCTTATCATTGCTGAGGAGGCCGCGCCAGGCGATACGCGAACACGAAAGTAGGTTGTGTCGTTCGGTCGGTCTACCTGCCTACCCGTCTGTCTGCCTGCCTGTCTGTCTGCCTGTCTGTCTGTCTGTCTGTGCCTGACTGTCTAGTCTAGTCTGTCATCCATGTATGCGCTTGTCGTGCTCAGCTCATCGCTGGTCTCGTGGTGCCGGGGAGGGGGGGGGGGGGGGGGTTTACAACGACGCAGCATTGATGAACAGCACGGGTGCACGAGTTGTCTCCACTGCTGAAGGTTGTGGCGTGGCGAAGTTGAAAGTTGGTACCGACTGTTGCCTTGGATTTTGCGCTTTGTGGGGATCAGTCAAAGCTCGCTAGGTAAGTGCACTGGCGTCTCATTTGTTATTAGGTTGATACCTTCCGGACGAAGTTTGAGGCGTGTTGTCTTTGACCTGCAGCTCGTAACTTGCTCATAAAATTGTGTATGTATGACACGAGGCACAATTGCACCTCTACCCGTAGGGGATCACACACACACACACACACACACACACACACACACACACACACACACACACACACAACTAATATATATATATATATATATATATATATATATAGAGAGAGAGAGAGAGAGAGAGAGAGAGAGAGAGAGACAGACAGACAGACAGACAGACAGACAGACAGAGAGACAGAGAGAGAGAGAGTGTGTGTGTGTGTGTGTGTGTGTGCGTTCGCGCGCGCGTGCGCGTGCTTTATAAAACTAAACTGCCGACACACAACGCACCTATATACACTTTTAATTGTACTGGTAATATGCATCCATTAGTTTCAGACCACGGGCGATTGTTTTAACCTCCAGCTGCCAGGATTCGTCAGTGCACGGTAAGGCTGAACCACTTCACTAACTACAAAGATATAACGTGTACGTATCTGTGTAGTACATCTCGACGCCTTTGTGGAAGGATGACGAAGCTTAGTAAGAGCCACAGCTGCAATGAAAAAGGTTCTAACTTCTGTATGGCCTACTCAAAAAAAGAAAAAGAAAAAGAAAGAAAAAGTAAGCTACATTGTAAACGCTTTCTTTTCTTTTTTTTTTTTCTTTTCTTTTTTTTTTTAAAGAGTAAGTTGAGGGAGGAGAAAGCGGGGTTTAGAGCACGAGAGGGGAGGTAATTCAGGGAGATACGCGACAATACGTGAGTGAAAATTTATGACCGGATTTATCGTTTTACGACGGTGAGAAAGGCTCGTGAGGCGCATTGGTGTGGCTGGTGGTCCACGAGCTGACAGACAACTTGAGGAGCGTTCTGGGGGGTTTGTTATGTGTTCGGGGGCGTAGACACAGAATGATGATGGTATTGGCACACAGCATATCGTACTCCGATCTTCACCGCGTCGTCTGTAAATTAAACAGAAACAACAACAACAACAACAAAAAAAGAAACCCAAAGACATCAAAGTTTATGCCATGAGTCGTCCCAATCATTTTGGATCAGGTGAAAAATTGGTTTGTATTCAACGTTTTAATTGGCGAAGTTTGTCAGCATTTTGTGTGTGTGTGTGTGTGTGTGTGTGTGTGTGTGTGTGTGTGTGTGTGTGTGAGAGAGTGAGAGAGAGAGAGAGAGAGAGAGAGAGAGAGAGAGAGAGAGAGAGAGAGAGAGACAGAGAGAGAAAGAGGACGCATGGATGGATGGATGGATGCATGGTGATATATTGGATAAGGCCAAGGCCCCTTGTGAAGGGGTACATGAACAAACATCAGAGGCACAGCACACTTTCACAATGAAATTGGGAATGGGTAAGAAAAAAAAAAAAGAAACCAGACAAAAATGAACAACAGAGGGCAGAGGGGGAGAGGGAGGGAGGAGAGGGAGAGAGAAAATCAATGTATAACTATTGAAAGGAAGCAAGAAGAAGTTCGTGAAAGATTTTTGAAAGAATTTTTCTTTTTTTTCTTTTCTCTTTTTTTTCTCTTTATTTTATACACCATTTCTGTTCAGCTCGGTCTACATTTGTAGTATTGTGGTCAAAGCCACCAGAGAAGTTCTGTTAGTTTTTTTTTTTTTCTGATTTTCATCCTAGTTGCTAGAATTAATCGATTATCGTCTGCTTTATTATCCGTTCATTCAAAATATCGCCAAATTCTAACTCCACCCAATCTCACCCCCCTACCCACGTCTATACTCCTTTGATCTCTCTCTCTCTCTGTCTCTCTCTCCCTCCCTCCTCGCTCCTCTCTCTCTCTCTCTCTCTCTCTCTCTCTCTCTCTCGCCAGCCGCCAGCCGAAGAGAACAGTCAATGAATAAGACGTGAAGCGGGCATAAAGCCACACAAAGAAATAACGAGATAAAAAAAAAGAAAGGCCCGAGACACGAAGGTCAGAGTCCACAGGTACGAAGGGCTCAGTAACACACTTACACCAACTGCGGTCTAAATGGAAAACGCGTTTTGACCGGCGCCGGACGAGCGACTGTGTCATTGAACTAAAGAGAGAGCATAGTCCAAACATCTAAACACGCTCGTCTAGAGCAGGCCAGCACCTCCCCCCTCCCTACCCCCATCCCCCCCCCCACCTTTCTATCACCACAGCTCCTCCCTGCTTCGTCCCCCCACCCCCACCCCCTCCCTGGCGAGCCTTCACCCTGCCCTCCTACAAAGCCTTGGACCTAGGGTGTTTGCGGACCTTGTTTGTTCTCCACTTCAGTGTGGACCGTCCACATGTAATGTCGTATGCTGTGTCTGCCCAGTGTCCGGCCTTTGGGCACTCTCTCTCTGCTCCTCTTTGGCCTGGTGCGTGTCGATCATAGAAGGGCTATTATTAGTCTCTCACATTGAGTTTTGGACCTGTTGAAAGAAGAGTCGAGGAGGAGCTGGGAACACCATTTTCCAATTAATGCAGAGGTTGAAGAAGAATTTTTTTTTTTCAGTTGAGAGTATAGGAAATGGCCAGTGGTGGAAGTTGTGGCTGAACTTCTGATTTATTCGCATCGAGCTTGCATTCCAAGACAACGGTTGTGGTCTAGTGTTTTTACACATTAATGCTGCTGCGGAGTTAGGGCTTGCTTTACTACTATCTGTGTGTGTGTGTGTGTGTGTGTGTGTGTGAGAGAGAGAGAGAGAGAGAGAGAGAGAGAGAGAGAGAGAGAGAGAGAGAGAGAGAGAGAGAGAGAGAGAGAGAGAGAGGCAGGTTTAGACTATTAGGATTTAAACCACACATTCCATCGGAGTTGGAATGCACATTCCTTCGGTTGGTTGCGGAGATCGGGAGGTTGTGTCCTTCCGCTGAGTGCTGAAGATTCTGGGAACGCATGGTATTCTTCCCCGTGATGGGCAGGACGGGAACACTGATGGTCCACCTTTGGTGCCGGGCTTGGCCATCGACAGTCCCATGGTACTGGGAGAAAACGAGCTGAACGGGAAGAGGCTGCACGTTCCTCGAGTATTGAATCTGGAAAGGCACTTTGTCGTGGTGATGAAAATCCAGAATGTTGTTTTTTCTTGGTGATGTAACCGATGAATTGAGTATTTCCCAGAGCATTGGAGTCCTGAAATGCATTATTCCAAGGTAGCACAGAGTCCAGAAAAGGCGTCTCATCCCAAAGGAGTCTGTAAAGGCACTTTACCTCGGCATTGGACTTAGGAAATGCGCTTTACGTAGCTGTTGAATTCTAGAAAGGCACGTTCTGATGAAATTCGGAAAGGGCACAATATCTGAGTCTGGACCTTACTTAGGTTATTAGAGTCTGGAAGGGTTAGGTCCAGGAGTCCAGAGGAGCGCCTTCGCCCAGATACCGCGGCCCTGAAAGTTCTCTTGTGTGCTGAGTGAGGAAACAAACTTGATCGCCTGTTCTTCGTCCAGAGAAGAAGACAGCGAGTCATCCCACCACCACAAACGTCGGAGATGCAGACAGACGGAGAGAGAGATCAGGTGTGTTATGTAGTGGAGAGAGTTTTATCTCATCGTGCTGTTGGAAAACCGGTGAGATTCAACTCCTCCAACTGCAGGCTGGACCTGTAAAGCGACACGATACAACACGACCCGACGTTTGTGCGGCAGACGTGGAGGTGGTGGCGGAGAGACGCATTGGGGAGCTGCACTGTGATGGTGGGAAGGTAAGGGGATGAATCATGGTTGGGTTTACATTCGTAGTTAGATTAGGGTACGAGTGCTGGTTGCATTTTTCGTTCGAGATTAGATGAGGGTATGAGTGGTGGTTGAATTTTTGTTCGAGATTAAATGAGGGTGTGAGTGGTGGTTGAATTTTCGTTCGTGGTTAGATAACGGAATGAGTGGTGGTTGAATTTCTGTTTGTGGTTAGAAAAGGGTATAAGTGGTAGCTGGATTTTCATTCGTGGGAAGACAAAGGTATGAGTGGTGGTTTGAACTTTTTTATTCGTGATTATAAAACGGTATGACTGGTAGTTGAGGTTTCATTCTAAGGAAGATAAACTGCATGGTTGGTGGTTGTACTGATACCCATGTGAAGATAACTGTACAAGTGGTGGCTGGATTTACATCCATGTAAACGTAACGGTATGAGTGCCATGGCTGCTTTACATCAATGTAAACGTAAAGGTATAAGTGGTGGCTGGATTTACATATCGGTATGAGAGGTGGTTTGATTTACCGTTGGCGTGAAGATAACTATGTGTTCTATTGTCACGTGAAGGTAACGGTATGAATGCAGGTCGGAGTTTGATTTTCATGCGAAGGTAAACGTGCGAAGAGGCAGGATTCGATTCGTCAGAAGGTGAGGCTGTCAACAGAGGATGGACTATCTGTGGAAGGCAATGAGTATGATCCGCACTCGTGGAAAAGTAATCAATGTATGGGGGGGGGGGGGGGGGGGGTGTTAACGGTAGGTGTGGCGAAGATATTAATGTCCTCAGTGAGTGGGCGATGATCAGTTTGCAAGGCCAACCAGGAATTTTGAGAACTCGTGAAAATGCACAAATAATAAGGCACCTAAGTTTGATGGTAGAGTAGCGCTGTTGGTAAATCAAGGTTTAGCGCTTATGGACATCACAGGGTGTTAAAAAAGGTATTCTTCTGAAGATGAAGCAGTTGAAGGAAGGAGAGGGGGAGTAGGAGGAGGAGGAGAAGGAGGAGGAAGACGCCGCTGCCGCCGCCGCCGACGACGACGACGTCGATGACTACGCCGACTATCATGACAACGACAACGACGATGATGATGATGAGCAAGAAGAAGAAGAAGAAGAGGGAAGAGGGGGCTTCTTGTCACCATGTCAGTATTGGTTCAGACTTTTTCACATCTTGAGCTAACGAACATGCACCCACAATACGATTCCTGACGTCAAACATAAACTTGCATACAATTTTGTCTTCCTCGGAAAAAGCATGTCCTGTCCATGACTGAAAAAAAAAAGAAACATCGATTTATTTGCCGGACGGCCAACTAGTAAATCAAAGGGGGAACAAACAGCGGGTTGAACTGAGCAACTCTCTATAGGAAAGTAATAGAGCAGGAGTCTACCTGTTCCAGTCTTTGATTAACTCTTGAGCTTCTCCTTTATATCATTGCTTTCAGTGTGTGCATCAAAACGTTCTACCATTCCACTGGACTGGGGGTGATAGGGAGTAATAGTCATGAGGTCGGACGCAAATGGCGTACCTTGTGAGCCGAAAGGATTAGGCATCCCATGTGGCTTAAGACTTAAAAAAAAAAAAAAAAAAAAAATAGCGCTGCCGCAATTGTGTTAACTTTTATTTCCAGGGCATGGCTTCAGCGTAATTGCTAGGTGGTCACATCAACAATGGTAAATGCACATCTGTACCAGAGGACGAAGGGGGAGGAGGGCGGGGGAGGGGGAGCAATGAAAGAACAATGTCAAACGGCAGCTTCTTTTTTTGCAGGGCTCACTGATCACGGGCATTTTTTTCTTCAAGGGGAGCACAAGGCGCTCTGCCCTTTAGAAGTGTCTCTTGACAGCTAACACAAGAGCGACAATAATTCGGAACATTTGACCGAACACTTGGCCGTTGGAAATGGGAGAGCATTCGTTGTGGATTCCTGTCCTGCGAACACCAAATGTCCTGCCATGATAGCATCCCGTGACATCTTCAGTATGGTGTGTCTCAGTGAATAGGGGACAACGAGCTGATGTGTAAAAAAGATCATCTTTGAAAAATCTCTGTACAACACGCCATCTTCCACAGCAAAATAGCATTTGGTATCTTTACATAAGACATCGATACTTTTTTAAACATCTGCTCTGCGTGTCATCCTTTTTTTCGAAGCTCTCTCTATCTGGGTTTTTCAGGGGTTACATTGAGGGGTTGGGACTGTGGGAACAACAGGCTGGAGTTACATTGAATGGTGGGACCGTGGGAACAACAGGGCTGGGGTTACATTGAGGGTTGGGACTGTGGGGAACAACAGGCTGGCGTTACATTGAGGGTTGGGACTGTGGGAGCAACAGGCTGGCGTTACATTGAGGGTTGGGACTGTGGGGAGCAACAGGCTGGGGTTACATTGAGGGTTGTGACTGTGGGAGCAACGGGCTGGGGTTACATTGAGGGTTGGGACTGTAGGAACAACAGGCTGGGTTACATTGAGGGTTGGGACTGCGGGAACAACAGGCTGGGGTTACATTGAGGGTTGGGACTGTAGGAACAACAGGCTGGGGTTACATTGAGGGTTGGGGGACTGCGTGAACAACAGGCTGGGGTTACATTGAGGGTTGGGACTGCGTGAACAACAGGCTGGGGTTACACTGAGGGTTGGGACTGCGGGAACAACAGGCTGGGGTTACATTGAGGGTTGGGACTGCGGGAAACAACAGGCTGGGGTTACATTGAGGGTTGGGATTGTGGGAACAACAGGGGGCTTGACAGGTTTCCTTGCATGTTTTGTCGATATGAAATATTACCCAGGTCCGCACGGACTCGCGTGCGCTGCATTCAAAATATCCAAGCTGCACGGTTTCTTCAGAAAAAGACAAAAATGTCCTCCTTTTCAAAAGCTTGTTTGAATCAAAAGCTTGCATACGTAATTGATGTTTTCCTTCGACATATTCGCTTAACATGCCTACACAATATTAAATGACCAGGAACTTGGGTACAGTTGTCGACAGAAGGCGAATCCGGATGAAAAACTGCAGGTGATGATAGAGTACTGACCTGTAGATCAGTTTTGATGTGCATAGACACATTCGCCGGAGCGCTTAAAATTTGTAGTCCCTATGCAGTACAGACTAGGCCTGACATTTCCATCTTTTGAACTCATGTTTTGTTCACAATCATTTCTTGCTGCTGTAACTGTACAAACTGAACACACCCGACAGCATGAAAGAGCACAGTTGAGTTTTCCGCTGCAACCAAGTCTCGGGGGAAGTGATTAATACTGACATGCCGTAGATCTGCTGGTGTCCCTTTGACAAAGTGGAAATAGTGGTGCGTATTTGG
The DNA here is from genome assembly GCA_016801955.1 of Conus betulinus. Classification (NCBI taxonomy): domain Eukaryota; kingdom Metazoa; phylum Mollusca; class Gastropoda; order Neogastropoda; family Conidae; genus Conus; species Conus betulinus. The sequence goes on from JADBJO010002662.1 coordinate 145,350, forward strand.
TTGTCTTCCAATGAGGGTGTGCGCTCGCGCGTGGAGGGGATGGGGGATGGGGGGGGGGGGGGGGGGGGGGGGGAGAGAGAGAGGAGAGAGAGAGAGAGAGAGAGAGAGAGAGAGAGAGATATTACATGTCATGAGACAGAGAGACAAACGGACAGACGGAGTACAAATACATACACTCGCAAACACACACACACACACACACACACACACACACACACACACGCGCGCGCGCGCGCGCGCGCGCGCGCGCGCGCTAAGTGGAGAGAGAGAGAGAGAGAGAGCAGAGAGAGAGAGAGAATTTCCATTCTGAGAGTATAGTTCGTTTGAAGTAGCAGACAAATCTTGGACAGATCCCTGCAGGTGAGAGTGAGATGACGTCACTATTTTTGGTGCACGAGGAAAAAAGTGATAGCACAATTCCAACAAATCGCCTTTCTGACCTTTCGCCTTTCTGACCTTTCGCCTTTCTGACCTTTGGCATCTTGTTTGGTTTGTGTTGAAGGTGTAGTGAAGTTTAAACGGAAAGAAGCTGAATAAGGTACTAGACTGCTTAAACTTCGTCTTTTTTTTTTTTTTTTTTTTTTTTTTTTAAAGTCTCTGACTCTTTTATTCGTAAATACTAAGTGTTATGCCGGGGTTTGTGATTAGTCCATGTCTGTGTTTTTCGTTGCGATGAAAACACGGAGCCTGCCGCATGCGCTTGTTGGACAGCTTATGGAATTTTGTGGTGAAAGACGCGGAGGTGTGTAGTGTGCTATGTACGAAACAACCTGCGGCAAATCAACTTTCGAGCCCTAGGTTTGATATGTGACCATGTCGTGGTCCTACAAACAAAAAAATCCAGTTAGGAAAACGTCAAAGAGCAGGTTACAGATCGAACCGTACTAACATCAGAAAAAAATACGTCTGTTTATTTATTATTTCGTTTGCTGGTTTATTATGGAGCTGAGAAGAAGGTAAGTGGGCCCGGTGTGTGTGTGTGTGTGTGTGTGTGTGTGTGTGTGTTTACGAATGTGTTTGCGAGTGTATGCATTTCTACTTTGTCCGTTTGTCTCTCTGCCCCATGACATGTACACTCTCTCTCTGTCTCTCTCTCTCTCTCTCTCTCTCTCTCTCTCTCTCTCTCTCTCTCTGCCACTAGACACGTAATCTGTTTTCCAATCCTTGCTGATACAGGCCAAACCAGTCGACTTTCTCCATCCACATGGTTCATCCCTATCGATCAACTTTCTGCCTGCCATGGACTTCAATCGACCTCCGTGCCTCTGCCCCCTATTTCCCCACAGCAGTTATCACACAAGGCCTCACTCGACAAACAACTTCCATAGCGTGATTGTGCAGGAGCCGATGACTGATAAAACAGAGAGGTCTGATGACAGATAGCGAGAGGAGCCAAAGCACCACCCCGCTCCAAGCTGATACAAGGAATCTGCTTCACCTTGGTGGAAACAGACGATTGTAATAATTATCTATCTAGTGGTGTCACCTTTGTGTTGAACGTGATCGACCTTGTTTCAGAGGCGCGTTTCATACTAATGCGAGTAGCTAGATTTTCTCTTGCAGGGTTTGGGGAGCGGGTAGCGTTTCCTAGCACGCTCTCGTAGCAAGCGAGGCGAGATATTGCTGTGAGATCGCTTGTGTAACTTAGGGTTCTTTTCAACGAGAGAGAGAGAGAGAGAGAGAGAGAGAGAGAGAGAGAGAGATTGATTGGAGGACAGAAGTAAAGTTCTGACTGGTAAATGAAAATCTCTAATGATCTCTGATTGGTGAATAATGTGATGAGAGTCTTCACGCTCCACTTGCCAGAAGAGTTTGAAAAGGTTACCATACTATTGAGAATAATTCGTTTAGCATCCGTTTTTTCTGCTCGTCTTGCCCTTTCACTTCTTTCGCTGCAAGCAAACCTGGTGGTGTTGGTGGTGTGTGAGTTGTGTGTGTGTGTGTGTGTGTGTGTGTGTGTGTGTGTGTGTGAAAATAAATCGAAAATCTGTGCAGGCTAACAATTCTTCCGTTATTATTGTAATGACTTGGCAAAGATTTAAACTTTAAAAAGAAACAAAAAGTTGAAGGTGAAGGAAATGAGCACATGAAATTAAGGAAATATATCGTAAATATATAAATAGCGTATTCAAGGGAGGCCTCACCAGAGTG
>JADBJO010002662.1:157500-160000 GCA_016801955.1 Conus betulinus
CCCTGCGGGTTCCATGTCAGGGCTTGGCGTGTGGTGCTGGATGCTGGCTTCCTGAGAGTGAGCCCAGTCCAGCCCAGCCCAACTTTCTCCGCTGAATCTGCTTGGCCAGTAGTTCCTGTCCTGCTTGCTTTCACAAATACTCATTGTGTATCTTCTCTGGCCATTTGATTTTGAAGATGCGCCTCAGACAGGTGTTGATGAAGGTCTGATTTTTTTGCTGTATTGCCTTGGTCATTCTCCAAATCTCACAGCCATAGAGCAGAACCGACTTCACGTTTGAATTGAAGATACGCAATTTTGTTGTCCTGATCTCTCCTGAGGCCCAGATGTTCTTTAGCATGATGAATGCTGCTCGCGCTTTGCCTATCCTAGCTATGATGTCTCAGTCGGTGCCCCCTTCTTGTCAACGACACTTCCCAAGGAGGCAAAGGAATCTTCTTCCCTGATGGGCTCACCTCGGACTGTGACTGGGCTGCTGTCTGTGGTGTAGATCTTCATCAGCTCGGTCTTCTTTTTGTTTATTTTGAGTCCTGTTTCCTGCTGATGTTGTCTCTAGGCGGGTGGTCTTGTCCTGCATCTCTGTGTGACTGTGGAAGAGGAGTGCCAGGTCGTCAGCAAAGTCAAGGTCATCTAGCTGCGTCCAGAGTGTCCATTGCATCCCATTGTTCCCGCCTGTTGTTTGTCTTCATGATCCAGTCGATGACCAGGAGGAAGAGGAAAGGTGACAACAGACATCCCTGGCGCACTCCTGTCTTCACCTCAAAACTGTCTGACAACTGGCTTGCATGAGTCACCCTGCAGTTCATGTCCTGATAGGTGCACCGGATGAGAAAGATGATGATGCTCTCTGGTATTCCATAGTGTCTCAGTAGCTTCCATAGTGAATAAGAGTGTACCGTGGTCTGTTTCATTTGCATCGACATCGTTTATGGAGTAAAATTATGCTGTGGTATTTTTGTCTGCATAATTATTGTTTACAGAGTAAGAATGTGCTGCGCTGTAAAATGTGTGTTGCCTGCATCGTTGTAGTCAACAGACAAGTTTCAAAACGGACATAACGCGTTTCGACTTACTGCACCTCCTTAGGCAGGATGAATAACATCAAAACAATGGAAACAGTGTTATTTTTTTTTCTCTGCGTCATAGAGTAAGAATGTGCTATGATATTCTTTTTTATCTGCATCATCATATTTCATAAAGTAAGTTTATGCTGTTGTATGTTTTATCTGCGTCATCATAGTTGAAAGCGTAAGAGTGTATGCTATGGTATATTTTGTCTGCATCATCACACTGTATAAAGTAAGAGTGTGCTAATGGTGTGTTGTCTGCATTGCAAAAGTTTACGGAGTAAAGTACACTGTCGTAGGTTTTGTTTGCATAGTCACGGGTCATTGCGTAAATGTGTAATGTGACTGGTGTTGTCCTCACCACCATGGGCTAGTGTTGTTACTGGTGTTGCTGTAACCAAATCGTGGGACATTGCTGGAGATTATTTCCGGTAAACAAACAGAACAATTCAGGACAATAACTAACAAAGAAATAAAAAAAGAATTATTTTGAATTACAACCAGGTCTTGTTCATAAATGTTTGTCATTTGATGTGCAAACAACAAAGATAACTTGTTAATGAATTATGTCCAGTCATTTCGTGGTTATTAATCGAATATGAATATGACTTTGTTAGTTACTATCTTGGCCACAAATGTTTGTGATTTGAGGTGCAAACAACTGTAATTACTTGGTAATGAATTATGTCCAATCATGTCGTTGTACTTAATCGAATATGCACTTGTATTTGTGTTCATTATGTCTGGTTTGTATTCTCTGAATTTGGAAATGAAAACTTTTGTCATTAAAAAAAAAATTAACAAAAAAAAAACCGAAAAAAAAAAAAAAAAAAAAAAAAAAAAAAAACACCAGAACAATTCATAATGTAACTCGCTCCTGTGTTTAAACTTTCTATAGAAAGAATGTTGTTGTGTGTCAAGTACAGGGAGGAACCTCCTCCCTCAACCCCCCCCCCCCCCCCCCCCCACCCCACCCCCAACCACATACAGAACAAGGGGAGGCAATTAAACGAACAGTTCGACAAGCCGATAGCTCCAGCGCTCAAACGTTCCAGAACCAGACCTTCCATTGAGACTTTCAACAAGCACAACCACGGCCCCCATCCCTTATCCCTTCCTCCTCCCTCCCTCCCCCTCCCCCCCCCCTCTCTCTCTCTCTCTCTCTCTCTCTCTCTCTCTCTCAAAACCTCGTAACCAATATCCTGTTCTGATGACAACTTCCTCCTTACCTCCAGCATCCACACCCTCCTCCCACCACTCTGTCCAACCCTCCCCCTCCTTCCCTGCCCCTCACCCAGTCTCTCCCTCCTCCATCTCTCCCACTTATATAGTTTTGTAGCCAACGACTGATGAACATTGACGTTATCCTTAATTTTGAGTTCCCTTCTCCTTCCTTTTTTTTTGGTTTTAGTCCCCCCCCCCCCCCCCCCCCC
>JADBJO010002662.1:167500-172500 GCA_016801955.1 Conus betulinus
CTCATGGAATTTATCCAATGTTTTGCTTTTTGTAGTTGTTGCTCTATATGAATATCTGCTTGACTTAAACATGGACTTTATTTACATTAAACTAATTGCACCCAAAATCCTGAGAACGTTGACAAATATTTTTGTTTAGATGAAGTGGGAATCTTCCCCATTCTAAAAAAAAAAAAAAAAAAAAAAAAAAAAAAAACTGGATGTAGCATTACTTTTCATGGACTCTAACGATACGTTTTACAACATTTAAGACTTTCACGCAAGAATTTGTTCCTAAAGCTCTTCGCAAATTAGTATGTAAACTAATCATTTTTTTTTTTTTTTTAGTTTCAAAATGAGGTGACCGCAGCAGGCGAAAACTGAACCAATTTTTAAAAGGAAATTCTAGTCGATCCACCAGACAACAGGGACAAAACGAATTACAAAACAAAACACGACGCGTTTCGACCTCTCAGGTCTTCTTCAGGCAAGATAAACAACACTGAACACAATGAAAAGGAAAGAACGAGCAGTCACTGATCTTTTCGAATTCGGCGCAAGATGGGCGCCGAGTCTTGCGTCGAATTCTAGAGGTTAAGCATTTCTTGTTATACAACTCAATGCGCTTACATCCACCATTTGCACTTATTCATACAATATTCATGCACACAGCAAAAAGAAAATACACAATAAGTTTTGAGCTCAGATTTAAAAGAAGAAAGAGTAGGCTGATTACGAAGGTCTTCAGGGAGGGAGTTCCAAATAGAAGGTGCTCTAAAACTGAAGGCTCTTTCGCCAACAGATTTCAGAGAACGCTTAGGGATTTTCAAAAGTTTTTGTGAAGAAGAGCGAAGGGTACGAGAGCTTTGGTAAGTGCAGAGAGAAGAAGAGAGATAGTGAGGGAGAGATTCATTGAAGTGGCGGAAAGCAAGAACTGCCAGTTTTAAATTGCCCACCGATACTGTATGGGAAGCCAGTGCAGTTCCATCAGCATGGGAGTGATGTGCTCATACCTCCTCCTCTTCAAAACTAGTCGTGCAGCGCCATTTTGGACTCTCTGCAAAAGCCCAGCATAAACAGAGTTGCAGTAGTCCAGTCTTGACATCACCGTCTCTCTCTCTCTCTCTCTCTCTCTCTGTCCTCCCCCCGCCCCCAACCTTCCACCCTCCCTTCCCTCATGGTCACTTCCCCTCCCTTGCCATTCTGTCCATGAAAATCCGATAAAACGGACTGGAAAAGGAGAGAGGGAAATGAATTTCACCTCCGATCTCCGGCAGTCCGTTTAAAAACAACATTTTTTTGACAGGAGCTTGCGTGTTACGCTTGTTGTTTTTTTTCTTTCTGCCTCTTTAAACGCTTTAAGTGGGAAATCTAAGGCCGTAACCCAACGGGAAAAAAAACACCGTGTGACAAGTAAGGAGAGGAGGAAAAATCTATCACAGAGGCAAAACAAAAAAAGGAATATAATATGCACAAAAGTAAAAAAAAAAAAAAAAAAAAAAAAAAAAAAAAAAAAAAAAAAAAAAAATATATATATATATATATATATATATGGGCACTTTTAAACTTTTAAAGAAAAAATATATTACCATAACCATAACTTTAAAGAAAAAAAATCCACTACTACAGGAAAAAAGGGGGAAAAAAAAAAAAAAAAAAAAAAAAACATTGCAAGTCGCAAAAAAAATATATATTAAAAACAAATCACAACCAGCAAAAATGAAGTCTTCCACAAGTCTATCAATACATTCGAAAGTGGACTAAAAAATCTGTTATCTGACGGCTAAAAAAAAATAAATAAAGTGTATTACCACGAACGAAAAGTAAAACCTACAAAAGAAATAACGACTTGCCTCCCCCCCCCCCCCCCCCCCTCCCCAAATCACTTGTCTTGCCAGGAGTGAAAGGGAGCATAAAAATATATATCACCACAGGCAAAGGTCAGTTTGAAAAGTCCTTACTTATACCAAATGCAAATACCATATGTAAATACCAACAACAACTAAAAGTATTGCCACAAGCAAAAAGCTATTACCAAATACAAAAAAAGACTATTACCACAAGCAAAGGGGACAAAAATGGTATTGACACAAAAAAAAAAAAAAAAAAAGGGGGGGGGGGGGGGGGGGAGGGGGATCTGTCACCACAAGCATGAAAAAATCTATAAATGATTTATCACCACAATAAACGAACGCTTAAATATCTTTTGTTACTAGCAAGAAAGGAATAATAAATCTATCACCGCGAGCACACACACACACACACACACACACACACACACACACACACACACACACACACACACACACACACACACACACACACACACACATTTGCCTCTAAAAACAGAGATGGACAAAAAAGAAACAAACAAATAAACAAAGAAACAAAAGACAACAACAACAACAACAAAACTATCACCACACGCTTTAAAGGAACAAAACTCTATCATTGCAAGCAAAAAGTAATAATAAATAAAAAACATTGTCACATGAAGAAAAGAACCAGATTCTCACGACAAACGAAAAGGAAAAAAAAAATCTACACAAAACAAAAGCTGAAAATTCATCAGTGCAAGCAAATAGGAACACAAGTCAATCAATACAAGCAACAACGAATGATGAAAAAGTCTTTCAGGACAAGAGAGAAGAGAATTTAAAAAAAAAATCTTTTTAGCGCAATCAAATAGAACTGAAAAAAAAATGTTAGGAAAAAGAACCAAATATCTATCAACAGGAGCGCAACAGAACACAAAACCTCTCACGACAGGTAATCGATCAGGTGTCTCAGTTACCATCATGTTTTACTGAAAGCCTCTCTGATTTGGAAAATAGATGAAAAGAGGCCACCCACCAAGCTATGAACCTAGTGTCGATGTTGGTATTTTCAGTTGGTTTCGATTTAAAGTTCATCATTTGATGAAGCTTCAAAATATACTCCCTCAACCCTCTCCTTACTTTACTGACCACTGTTTGACTCAGGTGTGTAACAAAGTGAGTCTATGTGACCACCGTTGTTGCTGTGGTGGTGGTGGTGGTGTGTTTGGTGGTGTGTGTATGTGTGTGTGTGTGTGTGTGTGTGTGTGTGTGTGTGTGTGTGTGTGTGCGCGCGCGCGCGCGCGCACGCTCGTGTGTGTGTGTGTGTGTGTGTGTGTGTGTGTGTGTGAACTGGCCTTATCTATAACGTGGATTTACCAACTGGTCAAAAATCCGGAACGGTGGCTGTTTTTTTTTTTTTTTTTTTTTTTTTTTTTTTTTTTTTAAACACAGCTCAATTTTGTTTTGTATATAAAAAAAACGGTATATCATTTTGCCATTGAGATATTTTTGAATGGGCCTCACTTCCTGAACAAAGGTTTCACAACCAGTCCTTTTTTTTAAAATTCAAAATTAAAGTTGTTGATGAAAAAAGGTTCAAATTTGTCGTAGACGATTTTAACTTTAGTTAAATGAAAGCTGTAGAGGCAAATTGACATATACAAAGTTTGAGCCCTTGACGTATTTTGTAACGTCTGAAATTGTGTGTGCGTGTGTGCGCGTTGAACGAGGGGGAGGAGGAGGGGGAGGGGCAAGTTTAACATTAGCTTTCCTTGGCAAATAGGCCTACAAGCGCTATTATAACCAAGCTTGGCATGAAGATAAGTTTCCGTTTAGAAAGCCCTTTCTTAACATCCCCTGCAAGTTCATATCAGTGGTGATTAATGCCATATAGCCTTTTTACTTATTACAAAATTAAAATTAGTCTTACTTTTTACATTGTGACCCGTTACAATTATAGCTTTCGTTATTGATAAAAGATAGGTCCAGTGATACTTCATGCAAAATCGACATGCTAACTTACATCAAGATGAGACCATTTACTGCAGTTTTAACCAAGAGAAAATGTGACGTAAACAGGGTATGATGACAAACGTTTAGAAAATGCCGGGACGAAAACACACGTACTTGACGAAATAAATCGCTAGGCATTGGTCTTGTTTTTAGGTGTGACTTGTCCATTGATTGCGCGCCATTTTCATGTGGAACGATCCTGTATGTGGCTGTGCATGGTGTGTGATGGCCGGACTAAGTGGCGCAGTAGTAACGCTACTCGGGGGGGGGGGGGGGGGGGGGGGGGGGGGGGGGGGTCGGGGGGGGGGGGGGCACGGAAAATGAGACAAGGAGACAGCAATAATGCGAAGCCAGAAAGAGCGTAGATCATGTTTGTTTCGACTGATGCCGAATCTCACCACAGAAAGCTTTCACTGACGGTGCCGAGTCTCACCACAGAAAGCTTTCACTGACCATGCCGAGTCTCACCACAGAGAGCTTTCACTGACCATGCCGAGTCTCAGCACAGAAAGCTTTCACTGACCATGCCAAGTCTCTCCACAGAAAGCTTTCACTGACGGTGCTGAGTCTCACCACAGAGAGCTTTCACTGACGGTGCTGAGTCTCTCCACAGAAAGCTTTCACTGACGGTGCTGAGTCTCACCACAGAAAGCTTTCACTGACGGTGCTGAGTCTCACCACAGAAAGCTTTCACTGACGGTGCCGAGTCTCACCACAGAAAGCTTTCACTGACGGTGCGAGTCTCTCCACAGAAAGCTTTCACTGACGGTGCTGAGTCTCTCCACAGAAAGCTTTCACTGACGGTGCTGAGTCTCTCCACAGAAAGCTTTCACTGACGGTGCTGAGTCTCTCCACAGAAAGCTTTCACTGACGGTGCTGAGTCTCACCACAGAAAGCTTTCACTGACGGTGCCGAGTCTCACCACAGAGAGCTTTCACTGACGGTGCTGAGTCTCACCACAGAAAGCTTTCACTGACGGTGCCGAGTCTCACCACAGAAAGCTTTCACTGACCATGCCGAGTCTCTCCACAGAAAGCTTTCACTGACGGACATGCTTCACAGTCTTCTCTGGCACTGTTGAACGCCGCCATGATTAGCTCTCTTTATGGAACCTCACTCGCTTCAAAAGATCAAATTCACGATGAAAACATTCATGATCAACAAGAAAAGCGATAGTTCCTGATTTTGTAT
>JADBJO010002662.1:187500-190000 GCA_016801955.1 Conus betulinus
CAATTCTTTTTTTAAAATATAGCAAGAGACAGAGCAAAGTATTTCTCGGCAATAAACATCAGGGGTTAAAATAATGGGAGAATGTGAGACAGCAATCATTAAAAAAAAAATGATTATTCAGTGTCATGCGCGTACATGCATTAGTATGTGTATGCGCGAGCCTGTGTGTGTGTGTGTGTGTGTGTGTGTGTGTGTGTGTGTGTGTGTGTGTGTGTGTGTGTGTGTGTGTGTGTGTGTGTGCATGTGGAGGGGGGGAGAAGGGGACAGCGAAGAGGGGTTTCAGGAGAAGGGGGGGGAGAGGGATGGCAGAGAGCAAGGAATGGATGGGGATCAGAGAGCGTGCGGGGGGGGGGGGGGGGGGGGGGGGGGGGAGGGGGGGGGGAGGTAGAGGGTCAAAACCGAGTTTTGCGGACCTTCGCTTCACACATGCCCCAGAGTCCAAATGACTTCCATGCTGAATGCACCATCAAGCATCTGTCAGTGTCACTGTCATTCTCATACTGCTGAATGGACCACCAAAACATCTGTCACTGTTGATTGTCACTGTCATTGTCATTCTCATACTGCTGAATGGACCATCAAACATCTGTCACTGTTGATTGTCACTGTCACTGTCATTCTCATACTGCTGAATGGACCACCAAACATCTGTCACTGTTGATTGTCACTGTCACTGTCATTCTCATACTGCTGAATGGACCATCCATCATCTGTCATTTGATTGTCACTGTCGACGTCACTCTCATACTGCTCAATGGACCATCAACATCTGTCACTGTTGATTGTCACTGTTGACGTCATTCTCATACTGCTGAATGGACCATCCAACATCTGTCACTGTTGATTGTCACTGTCGACGTCATTCTCATACTGCTGAATGGACCATCAAACATCTGTCACTGTTGATTGTCACTGTCGACGTCATTCTCATTCTGCTCAATGGACCATCAAAACACATCTGTGTCGACGTCATTCTCATACTGCTGAATGGACCATCAAACATCTGTCATTGTTGATTGTCACTGTCGACGTCATTCTCATACTGCTCAATGGACCATCCAACATCTGTCACTGTTGATTGTCACTGTCGACGTCATTCTCATACTGCTCAATGGACCATCCAACATCTGTCACTGTTATTGTCACTGTCACTGTCATTCTCATACTGCTCAATGGACCATCCAACATCTGTCACTGTTGATTGTCACTGTCGACATCATTCTCATACTGCTCAATGGACCATCAGACATCTGTCACTGTTGATTGTCACTGTCGACGTCATTCTCATACTGCTCAATGGACCATCAGACATCTGTCACTGTTGATTGTCACTGTCGACGTCATACTCATACTGCTCAATGGACCATCAGACATCTGTCACTGTTGATTGTCACTGTCGACGTCATTCTCATACTGCTCAATGGACCATCCAACATCTGTCACTGTTGATTGTCACTGGCGACGTCATTCTCATACCCGTTGAATTTATGACTGTCCCAGTTATCGCAGCAGGAGACAAATTGAACGATGAGGAAACGGTAACGTGGCGCGGCAAGCCATAAAGTGGCCTGCTGTTTCTTGTTTTGTTCTTGTGCTAGATGTTTCGATCAATCTGGAACCAACATCGATTTCACCAAAGAGTGTGTAGGCCCGCTCAGCTACGGGTGTAATCCCTTCGTGATACCTTCCCTTAACATTGAAAAAAGATTTCATATTACCAAAGGTTGTTCTATTTTCACTGCCGAGTTATTTGCTCTTATGAAAGCTATTGATTTCATTCTTGATATGCAAGTCTTACCAGAAAGAATACTGATTTTGTCAGATTCCAAGTCTGCTTTAACGGCTTTACACCGTCAAATACATCGAGTCGTCCTGATCTCATCAGTGAAATTTTATTTTCAATTCACCAGTTAATGATGCGAGGTTCTAAAATAACATTATTATGGGTACCCGGTCACTGCAATCTTCGAGGGAATGAACTGGCTGATACCTGTGCAAAAGAGGCTTCAATGTGCAAATCGAATACAGTTTTATGTGATATTCCTTATTCGCTTCTTGAAATAAACAATATGCTGACAAAAGCACTCTGGGACCAGAGAAGAACACAGTACCTTGAAGCTGCCATTCAGAAGAACAGATGGGATCTTGCTGCCCCCCCAGCAGTCATTGTATAAGTCCGCCAGGTTCTATTCCGAATCGAAATTTATTGCACAGAATACGGGTGGATGGTTGGGTTAGGCAGGTTTTTAAAACCATCTCCTTTGTGTGTCTGTGGTCAAAACCTTAATGTATCTCATTTTTACTTGAATGTTCCATAACAAAAGCGTATTTTCAATGTCTTCATGATAAAATTTTGTCTAAAAATCTACCTTTAACATTGCATATAGTGTTTTTTTCCCAACCAGAAAATGGGTGGAGTCTAGCCAATTTGGCTGTAAATCTGATCAAGTCTCATCCACTTGGCAGATATTTCTAACGGATTTTTTTTGTTGTTTTTTTT
>JADBJO010002662.1:197500-202500 GCA_016801955.1 Conus betulinus
GCTGAAAGATGACCAAAAAACATTTGCACAGCGAAATCTGAAAATGAGGCTTCTCCTTCTCCTTTAACTTATTGGGGATTTGGAGAGGGGAACGTTTGGGCATCGCACTGAAAAAACAGTTCTCAAGATTCCTCTCGCTGCGTCGCTTGTATGCCAAGGCTTGGCTGTTCGCAAATGCCTCCCCTCCTCCCCCCCCCCCCCCCCCCCCCCCCCCCCCTGTCTATTTTGCAATGTCTTCAATCCATCATTGCTTCTGACTTTCCCTTCGTCTTTCCCTTTGAACAAATTGCCGGGGGGCATTGTTTTTAATTAGGCCCACTGGACCTTGTTATATAGCCATACTGACGTCGTTTTCTGCTTTTAACGGATGTTAGTCGATCTTTTCTGTGGTCCGATGTGATGCTTGATGCTTTGGGATACTTGTTGATTGGTGACATGATCAGTGTATCTGATGCTTAGCATGTTGAGTGAATATCTCAAATTCATTGCTTGGATTCTGGTTTACAGATACACTGTACAGGTCCATAATCCCAGTGAATATGGACTATTATGTATTATGTAGACAGGGGCCTGAGTTGTTGCTTTTTTTTTTTAATAGAGATGCTATTGTCCTACCATACAGGTTTCAGTCTGGACAGTGATGACGTTGTCTTTGATATCGTTGACAGGATTTCTGGATTGCTAGTAACAGAGCTCAGCTGAGCAAATGGAGCAGGGAGACAAATACTAAATAACAAACAAGAACGATAACTTTTGCTCTCACGATGTTTCCCTGGGTCTACCTGTTCCATTTCAAACTTTGTTCAAACAACATTACCCATGTTTGTTTCTGCTCTGCCGCATACGCTGTTTGACCAAGTTCAAGGTCAAATGCATCAGTAGTCTCGGTCACGGTAACCAAAAAAAATAGGATAAAGTCCTTTAGCTCAATTAATAAGAAAGTCACCATGTCAAGACCACAGCTTTAAAAAGGACAGAGCGTATGAGTATATGCACACACACATACACAATACACTCTCTCTCCCCACTCTCTCGCTCACTATCTGTGTGTGTGTGTGTGTGTGTGTGTGTGTGTGTGTGTGTGTGTGTGTGTGCGCGCGCGCGCGCGGGCATGTGTGTCTGTGTGTGTGTATTTGTGTTTGTGTGCGTGTGACTGTCTGTCTGTCTCTCTTTCCCTTACACACATACACATACACACACACGCGCGCGCGCGCGCGCGCACTCGCACTCGCGCACGCACGCACGCACGCACGCATACACAGACACACTCACACAAACACGGTTTCCACACATCACTCCAAAAAGGCGTGTAATTCTAGTACACATTTATCTTAACTGAGGTCGGTTCAATCGCAGTTACCAGATGATCTCTTTCCAGAGGTACCTGGGCAACGATTTTCTCGCCACAAGTGGGGGTCTATTCATTGTAATAGGATAACACGTCATACATACATGACAAGTAAAACGATCTCTCTCTAGGTTGATCGTTTAAGCCAAGTTCTAGGACATAAACTTCAAAATTTGTTTCGACATTATGCCCGCTAGTGGAGAACATCACCGGCAAGTGACAGGCAAGTTCTATGTCACCCTTATTGCCATATTATGCCGTAAATCCGCTGTCAAAAGACCCCTGGGTGTGTTGTTCCTGCTAAAGGGGTGTGGTGGTTCAGTGGAAAAAACACTTTGTGTGCTTGTTCATCGACTGTGCAGTGTTCTCTCAAACTCAACTGCAACATATCAGCGTTTGGGTCCGGTGTACAAACCTACAAGGTTTGGAGTGCTCACTGCTGTGACGCTGGTCTTCATGTCGTGCTTCTTACTGGCCTGTGGTGACATAGAGCCACATCCAGGCCCAAACATCTCCTGCATCCTCAGGACGAGGTGAGAGTAACGGGACAATCTTTCCATGACAGAACAGGCGGTCACAGAGGAGGAGAGAAGCAACGATCTATACAAACAGCAACCAGCCTTGGATCTACAGAGCTTCCTATCAGGGATGAGGGACATGCAGGCTTGCATGAGAAGAATTGAAGAGAAGCAAGACAGACAAGCTGATGACATGAGTAAAGCCATGAATGACCTGAAGTCCTCCTTGTCGGAACAGATCGCCAGCATAGACCACAAACATCAACAGCTGCAAGAAGACGTCAGTGACTAAGGTACCAGTGTGACAAACTTCAAGATGAAAATGACTGTCTGCGTGAGCAGTTGAAGTTTATCACCGAAAAGTGTGACTCTATAGAAAATCACAGCAGACGTAATAATCTGCTGTTCTTCGGGCTGCCGGGATGCCAAGACAACGAAAGCTGGGATGTTTGTGAGAGCCAGGTCAGGACAGTGATCAGTGAGGGCATGGGGATCAAGGAAGAGGTCATGATTGAACGAGCGCACAGGACTCCAAAGAACAATGCAATTGTGGTGAAGTTTCTGTCATATAAGCAAAAAGTCATTGATATGAGGAATGCCCCAAACCTAAGAAAGTCAGAGAGAATTTGGTGATGTGTTCGTCAGAGAAGATTTTCTGCATTGGTTCGGCAGAAACGTCAAGGACTTAGAGAGAAAGCCCAAGAACTGTACAAGGCTGGTGAGAAGCCCAAACTGCGTTTTGACAAGCTTATTACCAGTGAGAGAGTCTTCACTTTTGACATAGAACAAAAAGAAATCAAAACCTTCAGGAGTATCCCCTCTGGAAACAGGAGCAGAGGAACTCAACCAGGAAATGTGAATCGATCCCAGGGGTCTAATTCAACAGAAAAGTCAAAGCCTAAGTTAACGACTCATGAAGATCATGATCAGCAAGCAACCAACGACATGAAGAACGACTGGCCATTGCAGAGTTCCCGTGGTCTGGATGGACAAAGCTCAGGTGTCGACTCTCCTTCACATCTCAACTTGCTGTCGCTGTCGGAGTACCCAACTTTGAAAGCATCCAAATCAAAAGAACGCAAGTGTGACGAAGAGAGCGTGTAGTACTCCAACCTGCCCCAGATGCGGTACAGAGCGGTGAACGTGGAGCACGAGCAAGACGAAACAGCACGGTTTCTAGTGATTCTGAAGCAAGGAGCCCTGTCACCAAACGACACAACACGCGCTTGACTTCATCGCTTGGGCGTACAGAACACAACACACACAGTCACACACACTACAGCAGTGGGTTAAAATGGGAAACAACCAGGGGGGGCGGGGCAGGGACAGAGAGGAGGAAGAGGGGGTGGCCCTTCAAGAGGGGGGGGAGAGGGAGGAACACACAAATACTTCGAAAAGGGGGGTGGCCAAAGTCCCAAAGAAATACGAATTTGCACTTGGAACTGCAATGGGTGGCTACAAAAACTGAAAAATCAAAGATGTGATTCAAACATTATTAACTTTTGATATATTTTTTCGTTGAACGAATCATTTATTGATTCGGGAAACTATAGATACAGTGCTTTTGGTGACTTCGATGTACATGTGTCTAGAGCAGTTAAATTATCATCAAGTGCTAGAAAATCAGGCGGAGTACTTGTGTTTGTGCGGAAGATTTTTTCAAACTTGGTGAAAAGGATAAACATGAGGTACGAAAATATGGTGATTTTGAAATTAGATCGGTCATTGTTTAAACGTGCAAAAAACTATTTTTCTAATATGTGTGTACATCCACCCATATGACAGTAGATATTGGAATGTGGCAGAACATGGCTATGGCTTAGAGATCTTAGAACAGTGTGTGTCGTTGATTTGCACGAGCTTTTCCAAGATTTCTCACTGATTATTATGGGGGACATGAACGCACGAACGAGTAGTAAAAATGCTGTTTCTTTGAGCGTGCAGGTGAAAGATTCCGGGGATTTTGGAGAGATGAAAGAGAGATTGATGATATTTTGTTTGAAAGAAAGTCGGATGATGAGGAGATTAACCTCTTTGGTAAAAATCTGCTTGATTATGTTCGTTAATTGATTGTGTTATCATAAACGGCCTGTGTCGGTTTCAGTTCGATCAGTCTCTGACTTTTGTATGTACTACAGGTGGTAGTACAATTGATTATGTTGTCATGTCTAGAGATCTGTGTGTCAATCACTTTGTTCGTTCAATGAAAGTTTTGGCGTTTATTGATTCGCCTCATTTTCCCTGTGTCATTGACACTTTGTACACATAAACTAATTAGTGATAAAAAGGACACTGTAAAAAAGTTTGAAAAAAAATTGTTTGGGATAATGCCAAAGAAGCGTGTTTTATTGACTGCCTTTACTCTGACGAAATTCAAGACATGTGTATTGATGCATTGTCTCTTTTGCACTGTGATGTGGAACAAGCGCTAGAAAGATTTTCAAATGCTTTGCTGACTGCAAGTGAATGCATGAAAAGACAGGTTTCTACCACTAGTGACATACCCAGAGGAGCTGTGTGGTTTGATGCTGACTGTGGTGATGCAAAGATTAAAGCTAGACAATTGTTGTCAAAATTTAGGCAAACTAAACAAGCTGAAGATCGAGTGCCCTACGTTATCGCTCGCTCGAAAGACGTATAATGGTGTGCTGAAATGTAAACGAGAAAGTTACAAGCGTGAAAAAAGCAAGGCAGTTAGCCTCTATGGGGCAACGACAGTAAACAATTTTGGAAACAAGCAAACAAATTCTAGGGAAACGGAGAGAAGGGGTTAGTAAAGAAATAACATCAGGACAATGGTTTCAACATTTCAAGGGATTGTTTAATGACATCGAAGTCAGATGTATAAACGAAGGAAGTGAAAGCCAAGGACAAACAGAAGATTGTTCTGAACTTAATCTGGTCATTTCTGAAGGAGGTTTATGATGCTATTCGAAAGTTAAAAAGGGGGAAAGCCTGTGGACCAGACCATATTTTGGCTGAAATGTTGAAGTCTGCTGATGTTGTAGCTGTCAACTTTTTAACTCGTTTATTTAATATACTGTTCGACAAAGGTTTATATCCAGAGCAATGGATTAAAGCAATCATAGTTCCCATTTTCAAGAAAGGCGATAAAAGTTTACCAGACAATTATA
>JADBJO010002662.1:207500-217500 GCA_016801955.1 Conus betulinus
TTGCTGTCTGTCTCTGTCTATGTCTATGTCTGTCTTTCTGTCTGTCTGTCTCTCTCTGTCTCTCTCTCTCTCTCTCTCTCTCTCTCTCCAGCCCCTTCTTCATTCAAAACAAGCAGGCTCATCGTTTCATACCACACACTCCTGTCTGGTCTGTCATTCCCCCACTCCCTTACATCCCCCCAACCCCCAACTTTTTCACGCTTACATACACACACAAAAAACAGAGAGAGAAAGAGAGGCAGACAGAGACAGAGAGAGACAGAGACAGACAGACAGGCAGACAGAGACAGAGACAGAGACAGAGACAAAGACAAAGAGAGAGAGAGAGAGAGAGAGCTGGGATGTCGCGGACCCTCGCACACTCGAACGGATCGTGTTGTGGATCGTGTGTGGCAGTCGTATAGTCTAATGATGCGTACTCGCGCATGCGTATGAATATACGTGCACGCATGCGCATTTGTTTTGGTTGTTGTTTTGAGCTCGCCCATGTCAAAAGATTAAAAGATTTAGCAACGGCAAACAGTTTTCTGTGGCGGTTTGTTTTCATTTTGGTCGAAGTCTTAAGTATCGTGACTCCTATTGTGTTCAACGTGTTTTGAACAGGTCCACGATCCATCCTTTGAATTTATTCCCTACCATGTATCCTCACCAAAATGTAACAGCTCCATTCTTATGCTGCGTTCAATTTTTTCACAATGTTTCGTGAAAATCTGTGTAACGTGCGCGTATTTGTATTAACGGGGGGGGGGGGGGGGGGAGACTGAAATAGGCTGCAGATTTACAGAAACTGGGTCAAAATATAAAATAAGCAGAAGAAATGGAATACAGAGTAACACTCGTCAACTTGAAAGCGCAATGCAATACAGACAAGTGATTTTTTTGTTTTTTACAAAATGTCTTCTTCAGATGGTATTGTAACAGACGTAATGTGTGTGTGTGTGTGTGTGTGTGTGTGTGTGTGTGTGTGTGTGTGTGTGTGTGTGTGTGTGTTACAGACGCAAATATGCACAAGACGTCTTCAGATGTAATATATAACAGACGTAAAATACACCAGGTTGCGTCAAACATCCTGTATAACGGACACACACACACACACACACACACACACACACACACACACACACACACACACACACACACACACACAACTGCTTCAGACGTCATGCATACACTTTAAAGTGCTTCAGGCCTCTTCGGGCGCCATACACAACGGATGTAAAAATGCATAAAACTCCTTCAGACAGCAAAAATGACAGACATGAAAATGCCCCAAACTCTTTCAGACAGCAAAAATAACAGACATGACATGCCTCAAACTCCTTCAGACAGCATAAGTAACAGATATGACAATGCCCCAAACTCCTTCAGACAGTACAGATAAACATACATGAAAATACCCAAAACTCCTTCAAGGAGAATCACAGGCATAAAATGCACAAAACTCCTTCAAGGAGAATCACAGGCATAAAATGCCCAAAACTCCTTCAAGCAGCATAAATGAGAGACATGAAAATGCACGAAAAATTCCTTTCGACGTCATAAACAACAGACTTTAATAAATGTACACAATTTTTTTTTTCAGATGTCTTAAACAACACCAACATGCACCAAACTCCCTTTAGTCCACGTAAAGAACAGACTTGACAAACAGACGTAAATTCACAACAAATCTCCTTCAGAGAGAAAAAAAAACAGAAATTAAACAAATCAGACCACACCAAACAATACTCCTTATTAGATGGCCGTTAGGAAAAGAATTCTGTTGTCTAATTCTTCTGCAGAGCAAGTTGTAATACACCAAACAATGTTCCCAATATGGCTGTTAGGAATAGAATGCTGTTGTGTAATTCTTCAGCAGAGCAAGTTATCAGGGGAACATTGCTTAGTACATTTCAGAACAATTTTTGTTTTACTTGGCATTCTGCTATGTGTGTTTATTCGTATTCTGGGATTGTTTACACACAGACAAACAAACCAGCCGCCAGACGCTAATGAAACCACAGCCTGCTCGGCAGAGGCAAAGAGGACTGGTTTATTGTCCCAAGCACTCTGCCCATTCCTTGAAAACTGGGGCAGGGAGGGGGGTGGGGTGGGAAAGGGTGGGGGGGGAAGTGAGGGGCTGGGTAAGTGAAGGGGAGGGAGCGAGATTGAACATTGATGACATGGACGTGAACAATATTTACACAGCTGAACGAAAGCCACCGCTACATGGAAGCCAGATAACAGAACATGTCAAGTGCAGTTAACAAGAAGCGGCGCGTGTCGTCATGTCATTGAAAAATTTGGTCTGTCTGGCTGGCTGGCTGGCTGGCCGTCTGCCTATCCGTCTGTCTGTTCTCTCCATCAGCCTATCTGTCTGTCTGCCTGTCTGTCTGTCTCTCCTCCTCTCCCGATCTCCCTTGTCTGTCTGTCCTCTGTCCTCTTTTTTTGTGTCCGTCTCTCTCTCGTGGTCTAATCTCGCTCGGTCTCTCTCTCTCTCTCTCTCTCTCTCTTGAGTCCCCATCTCTCTGTCGCTCCTGTCTCTCTCCCCTCTCTCTCCCTCTCTCCCCTCTCTCTCTGTCTCTCCTCCCCCTCTCTCTCTCTGTAAAGAGCCCCCCCCTCTCTCTCTGTCTCTCTGTCTCTGTCTCCCCCCCCCCCCCTCTATACGTGTGTGTGAGTGTGTGTGTGTGTGTGTGTGTGTGTGTGTGTGTGTGTGTGTGTGCGCGCGGCGCGCGCACGCGCGTTTCCTTCTTTTAAAATGAAGAATAACTGTCGTCGTTCTCTCTCTCTCTCTCTCTCTCTCTCTCTCTCTCTCTCTCTCTCTCTCTCTCTCTACTTTTCCCGCCTGTTTTTTAGCCGCATAAGGATTGTCGCCGTTCTCTGGACTTAACTCGCATTGTATTTTTTTGTCGCGCCGGACACAACTTTTTACTTTGCAGCACTGATGGTATTTTAACATGAAATTTTGAGAACGCAAAACTGTCTGTCTGTCTGTCTGTCTGTCTGTCTGTCCTGTCTGTCTGTCTCTCTCTGTCTCTCTCTCTCTCTCTCTCTCTGTCTCTCTCTCTCTCCATCCTCCTCTCTCTCTCTCTCTCTCTCTCTCTCCAATCTCCTCCTCTCTCTCTCTCTCTCTCATCTCTCTCTCCATCCTCCTCTCCTCTTTTTCTTTCTCTCTGTCTCAGACAGAAAGCCATACAGAAAGCGGAGTCTGTATACGCTACACTCTGTCTGCTGAGCTGTGGCCATGGTACGGCCAGGGATACAGATTAGTAGGCAAGTAGCAAAAGCGTATACCCTTGAAATTAGCTGAAGACATTATTTGCAGCATGAAGTCTTTCGGATAATGCAAATCTATAATTGACAAGAGAGAAGTGTTATTAGGCTCATTTCAGTCGTTGTAGGAAATAGTTTTGAACTGAAAAATGGAGAGAGAGAGAGAGAGAGAGAGAAGAGAGAGAGAGAGAGAGAGAGAGAGAGAGAGAGAGAGAGAGAGAGAGAGAGAGAGAGAGAGAGAGAATAATAACTATGAAAAAACGACGATCACAGTCAGGGTGTTTTATTTTTAAAAGTTCAAATCTCCGTGTGAAGAGGAATAATGTAAAACTAGAAGAAAAAAAAAAAAAGAAAATAGAAAAAATGACGCACTTTGACGTACAACTAAAACATATATACTTAAGTGCTTATATCATGCTATAGTCCTTGACTCTTGAAGGATTATACCGATGTGTACAAAGTTTATTCATAACACTTTTATTTTCAACTAAAACATATATACTTAATTATTTTCAGAAGACAATAGTACAATTAATCGAAATAATGCTAGTCTGTGTGTTTGTCAGATACGTAAATTATTCTTAAACCACTGAGTATTGGACCACAGAAAACAAACGAACTTCATCCTCTTCATCAGCTCTACGTATAGAGCACAACAAATTCCTGTTACTTTTTAATGCCTTTGTATATCCACTGCTATGTCAACAGACACCTTTGGTAGAACACATTTTATACATCTGTTTATATTCATCCGTTAGTATAATTCTGCCGAATAATTCATTGTAAACTGTCTGTACATAGAGAATCTGTTACCAGATTGACTATGATAGTCTCATACTTGTCATCCACAACCTATCATGCGTTGTTTAAAACAAACAAACAAAACAAACAAAACTTGGGACGCAATCCATACTCTGATGAAGCCGAAGAAACGAAAAACCATAATAACAATATAAACATCTTCGAAAATTGGCCACCAGGAAGACTTTGGCGTCAAAGTTATACTATATTTTGTATGCTTGTTACCGTGCATTTGAGCTACTTTAAGCCAATATTTAATGCACACAAAATTTTGATTAATGTAATTTGGAATTTTTTTTAATTCACCATGGACAAAATTGTTCGACTGTCAACACACAGAAATTCTTTCATGGTAAAACAGTGTATAAGTTTTCGATCTCTTGTCCTGTTTCAAAAGCCCAAATCTCAGCACCATACTGGACTATTGGCTGAACTTTGGCATCAAACATGTTGAAAAAAAATAAAGCAGCTGACCTGTTTTCCAACGTGGAAAATGTATTCAACACATTCAAAGCCATACGTTTGCATCTGCTCACAAGGCCTTGACACGCATCTGAGAAGAAAACCATGCACCCCAATATCTGTAGACATTTACAACAAACAGTTTTATTAACCATAATCCCATCTCTCATATGCAGCCGAATAACCACCATGCGGAAAACTAAAACATTTGTTTTGTCCATATTTACATGAATCTTAACCCTTTGTGCAACAGAATATAAAGTATTTAGCTATATTTGTAAGCCAGCTATAGTCTCAGTTAACGATACGATCATTTCTGCATACAATAAAACAAATAATTCTACGAATGAAATATAACACCAAGCCTGCCTTTTTCAGCAATCTCAAGTGCTAATTCATCGATAGATAAGGAAATTAAAACAGGACTATAGGTCTCCCCCTGTTTAAACTCTTGTGTACATATCACATAATCAATGAACCTAGCCCCACTTTTTACTTTGGTTTGTACATTTTTGTACATGTTCCCTTACACAAACTATAAAGCTTACCCTTCATACTGTTTTTAAGTGAAAACTAGCTATAACATTTTCCTTGAAATTGAGTCGAAAGCTTTATCAAAATCAACGAAAAACAACCTTTAATTTTTTATTACTAACGAACAACAGCAGCCAACACAGAAAAAATAGGAACCACGGTGCTATAAACCTCTTTTAGGCCAGTTTGATAACCACCAGCAATATTGTTTTGTTCGATCCATTATAGTGGAACCGTGCAGTTTCTTTGCTATCCTACGCAAAGAAATTCCCCAGTAATTGTTTGGGATCTTTTACATCTCTCTTTCCATACAAAGGAATAATGGTCTACTCCGTCCAGTTTTCAGGACTGATCTCCATATCAAAGAGAACATTAACCAGTTTTCACACGAACATTTATACAATTTTCCCGTAGATGCTTAAAAAATTCTGCTATAAGTCGATCAGGCTCCGCCGGTTTACCTGTTTTCAACTTTGTTTTATAGCAGATGAGAGAGAGAGAGAGAGAGAGAGAGAGAGAGAGAGAGAGAGAGAGAGAGAGAGAGAGAGAGAGAGAGAGAGAGAGAGAGAGAACATGAATGGTATGAAATGGGCGATGAACACATAAAATGAAGAAAAAAATCGAATTGAATAAAGACACATTCTGACAGATAAAAAGAAAGAAGTAAATAGATGACAATACTGAAAAAAAGAAGCTGATTTGGTTCAGGTTAATTTATCGTTTTGTCTCCATCATCTTTCACTATCGCCCATCATGTGTACAGAAAATCAAACCATAGTGAAATAACCACATAAGAATGAACAAATGAAGGAAAGGAAGAATGAATTCATAAATGAGTGAATGGATGACCTGGCTCATGCACGTCAATCATGTAACGTGATTATTGCATCCTCTCTCTCTCTCTCTCTCTCTCTCTCTCTCTCTCTCTCTCTCTCTCTCTCTCTCTCTCTCTCTCTCTCTCTCTCTCTGGCTGCAAGGAAAGGAGGGAAGGAAAATAAAGCAAAAATGAAAAGAGGATGAAAAGAAGAAGGCAGAGGAGACAGAAGAAAAAAAAAGAAAGAAAGAAAAGGAAAAAGAAAGAAAGACGAGAAAGACAGACAGACAGACAGAAAGTAAGAAAGAAAGAGCTAAAGAAAGAAAGAAAAGAAAGAAAGAAAGAAAGAGAGAGAGAGAAAGAAAGAAAGAAAGAAAGGAAAAGAAAAGAAAAAAAAAAAGAAAGAAAGAGAAATGAAAGAAAAAGGAATATTACTTAGCATACAGAACGAAAAAAGACAAGTGGACAGACAGACAGACAGACAGACGGACAGACAGACAGACAGACAGACAGACAGACAGACAGACAGAGAACGACAGGAGGAAAGACAGACAGACAGACAGACAGACAGAGTTAATCAAAGGAAAAACACACGCACCTGGTAACGTGACTGGGAGCAGCAGCCGGCAACATCCTCTCTGTTGTCCCTGTCAGGGGTGTCTCGCGTGACTGCCTGGCAGCTTGACCGCCTGTCTTGTGCGGGGTGCTACTAAATCATGCAGGTGCCTGAGGCAAGAGATACCGGGGGCTAGGGTCGCGATGTCTGGTGCTGTTGAAGACCAGCCATCACTTCACACTGGCGGCTGCTGGCTGGCATCACAGGCGCTCGCGGTGTGAAACATTTTTTTTTTTAATGATGATGATGATGATGATGACGACGATGATGATGATGATGATGATGATGATGATGATGATGATGATGATGATGAAACCAGTCATCACTTCAGCCTGGCTGCTGCTGGCTGGCGTCACAGGCGCTCGCGGTGTGTGCAACTTTCTTTCTTGTTTGTTTATGATGATGATGATGATGATGATGATGATGATGATGATGATGATGGTGATGATGATGATGATGATGATGATGATGATGATGATGATGATGATGATGATGATGATGATGATGATTTCTTCTTGGTTGAGAGTAGACCTCAACGCGGTGACAGCCCTGACATGGCCCTTTGCGGTCGGCTGGGTTCTAAACAACATGATCTATCTGTCCTCTTAGTTCAAAACTTCATTCTATTCAACGATGGCATTTTAAAAAAAGATAGCTTCAAAGTCAATCGCGGTGTGAATTTTTCCCCCCATTATTCTCATGATGATGATGATGATAATTTCTTCTTGGTTTCAGCTTCATTTATTCAATAGTGCCAAAACAACTAAACACACAGGAATACCTAGGGATAAAGAGACAGATAAAAACGTCATCAGAACATGACGGCAATAACCGTACAGCAGCCTCGTGTTTGCTGGCTGCTTTTGTACCTCAACACAAGCGATTATACCGTAAGATTGATACCTCTGTACTGTGTGTAGAAGAGCAAAACTTTTTTGTCTCTCAGTTACATACAACAGAGAAAGAAAGCCTTCATAAATGACATGTTACAGGCAATTAAAGAGCGTGACCTTAAATCCAACTGGCACATGGAAAAGCCTGCAGAGCATGCTACCTGAAGTTAAAAGGTTTCGGAAAAAAAAAAAGTATTGCATGCGAGTGGTCTCAATAGGATCAGGAAAATATATTGCATACCAGCTGGCGTCATAGGGCGTAGAAAAACATACACCGGCGTAAAGAGGGGTCAGGAGAATATTGCTGAGCTGACCTTGAAAGGGTCAGAAAAAGGTAATGCATACCAGCCGATGTCAAAAGCTTTAGAAAACGTATTACATACCAGATTATTTTAAAAGGGTTTGAAAAACATATTGCGCACCAGCCGGCGTCAAAAGATGTAACAAAAAAGTATTGCAAACCAGCTGGCATCAAAAGATTAAGAAAAAGTATGCCATACCACCTGGTATCAATAGCTTAAAAAAAAAAAAAAAGACATTGCGTACCAGCTGGCATCGAAAGCTTAAAAAAGGTATTGCATACTAGCTGGCATGAAAGGGTAAGAAAAAAATATTCCATACTACTGGCATCAATAGATTTGTTTTTAAAAGGGGTATTGCATACCAGCTGGCAGCAAAGCTTAAAAAAGATATTGCATACCAGCTGGCATCAAAGGGTTAAGAAAAAATATTCCATACCACCTGGCATCAATAGCTTTAGAAATAAAGATATTACAAACCAGCTGGCATCAAAAGGTTTAGAAGTATTGCATACCAGCTAGCGTTAAAAATGTTAGAAAAGGAATGCATACCGGCTGGCGTCAAAATGATTTAAAAAAAAAAAATCACACACCAGCTGTCGTCAAAGGGTTAGAAAGAGTACTGCATGCTAGTTGGCTTTAAAAGGTCGGGAAAAAGAGAAGACTATTCCATACTAGCTAGCGTCAAACGGTTTCAGAAAAAAAACTGGTAGTATCTTTTATCTGTTTTTAGCATACCGTTATTTAAATGAATTTTATCTGCATGTTCTGCAACGTGTTTTTTTTCCCTAAAACTCTCCTTTGGTGGTCTTTTGTTTTCTTTCTTGGTTTCATTTACTCAGAAATTAAACTTCAGTAAGTCTCCCATGTTTTGAGTGTTTCTCGTGCTCCATATGAGCGCGTGACACTTAGAGAGAGAGAGAGAGAGAGAGAGAGAGAGAGAGAGAGATGCTGGAACAAGAAATAAATTGATAATGACCTGATGGGGCAGTATACAGCAGGGCTAATTGCCTCACACACAGGCCATTGAAAAAACAATTTAAGAAATGCATTCACTTATTTTTTTAATCCTTTTTGTTGGGTGGAGGGGGGAGGGGAAGATGTGAGGGGGAGGTGGGTGTCGGGTCACACGCACAAACATTCACACACAGACACGCGCGCGGACACACACACACACACACACACACACACACAGGCGCGCGCGCTCTCGATGCACACACACACACACACACACACACACTCAAAGAGACACCGAGTCAGAGAGACAGAGAGAGAGACATAGACAGAGGCAAAGACAGACAAACAAACAGACAGGTCATTTGCAAAACAGAGAGCACGTAATATTTCAAACAAAAGTTTGGCTTCATGAATTTACTTTCGATTTCTCGAGGTCAAACACAGCAAAAAACTAACTGCGTTGCGTTTTGTCTCTTTCTTTTTTCCCTCTCTTTTTTCTTTTTCTTTCTTTCTTTTCTTGTCGCTTGTCATGGCTCTTTACATAGAGTAAAAGACAGATCATTATCATTTACATATTTTTGTGCCTATTTGTAATAACAGAGAGAGAGAGAGAGAGAGAGAGAGAGAGAGAGAGAGAGAGAGAGAGAGAGAGAGAGATTTTATTTGCTTTTTCTAAAACTTAAAGTGATATATATGCAACATTGTAAACAAATACATGCCGACAATTTTTGTTGCCAACGAGAATTTAAAATGCAAACAGAAGGAATTCCCAAATGAGGCAGAGAACAATCAACAGTAAGTGACAAACAAGTACGGTAACTCTGCTCCAATGATGAAACAAATACACGCCCATAACTCCAAACGAATGCTGCTTACGACACCGAACCGCCCAGCAGGTATGACGACACAGAGCACACAGAACAAACAATACCTCGCACTGGACACATCTACAGTTTTACAACAACTGAAGAAGAATCAACAAATACAAATGGACTTTTATTCAAGACAGGCACCGCCTTTTTGATCTTGAATATAGTGAGACAGGTGGACCTACACGAACGAACATTAACAAATGCAGGGGACCTCGATTTCATTGAAACTGCTCCTAAACATCACAGCGGGGGGTGGGGGTGGGTCTGTGCTCTAGATCAGAGGCATGCTCTTCAATCCCGTCCACCTTAAACGCAAAATGAAAATACGAAAAAAACTCATATGCTTGCTGACAATGCAACAGTTGCGAACCATCTTTCGGGATCTATAGTCACTGACGCACCTCTTCTCTCAGGACTTTTTGCAAAGATTTCGTGGGATGAACATCCTGGGTGAAAAAAAAAAGCCATAGCGACAACGTCGGTCATCACCATAGGCAACT
>JADBJO010002662.1:232500-245000 GCA_016801955.1 Conus betulinus
AGGTTGTAAGATTCGCCATCTCTCTCTCTCTCTCTCTCTCTCTCTCTCTCTCTCTCTCTCTCTCTCTCTCTCTCTCTCTCTCTCACGTACTCACACACACACACACACACACACACACACACACACACACACACACACACACACACACCACACACACGCACGTACACAAGCACGCACGCACGCACACAAGTACGCACGCACGCACGCACGCACGCACGCACACACACACACACACACACACACACACACACACACACACACACACACACACACAAGAAAAGATCAAATTCATTGCAAAGGAACGACATGGAACTGCTTCCAGGCAAAACTGTTTAATTGCTGAGGAAATTAAACGCAAAAAAAAAAGCAGACACAAATAAATGAAAAGCAATAGGAATACAATGGCCAATACATGAAATAAAGCTAAATAGTTTTCAAACCAGATAAAATGCAAAATAAACCAAAGAACTTATAACTTTAAAGATCTCAAAGGTACAGCAACAACATTGCTGCAATCTTTCAGGTCTAAATACTGCGAAAAAACAGTATTTCGTTTCTACAATGTATACAGGGAATTGAGCACTATGATTATGAAGAAGAGAAGGTAAAGTAAATGTTGCCTACGACCCAGCCGACCGCAAAAGGACATATCAAGGCTGTCACCACGTCGAAGTCAACTCACAAGTCATTCATTCATACAACCCTTTAAAATACACCTTCTAAAAACACACCGGAAAATCTTTCTAATGTAAAATCTCATATCAGATGAAAAATTTTAATCTCCCTCAGTAATTCAAAGATCTTTTTAAGTTGAACATCTCTGAACTAGCTTTTCATTGAGTCTGATGTGAAATGTTTATATCTCACATCATGCAAGTCCCAACACTCTAAAAGAATATGTTTCACTGTGAGTGGTGCATGACATGGAATGCACCAAGGAGCTTCTCTACGCTTTAAAAGGCCCGAATGAGTAGTTAAACACGAATGGCTAGTGTGCAGTCGGCATAAAACCGTTTCTTCTTTGCGAGGTATAGGAGAGGAACTCTTTTAGTTTGGACTGATCTGGAAAAGTTTGTTATCCGTTTGTGTATTCCAGTCCTCCTACCAAAGGTCTCGGATATAATAGTGTATTTTCAAGTCTGAGTAGGGAATAGATATGTTGGACAGTTTTTTCGATGTGGTATTCTTGGCCAAACAAATCAAGAAAGAAAACATAACGAAAAGATGAAAAGGGAAAATATGAACATGTGTCAATCCTAGAAACAGAAAGTCTTTGGCACAGAATTTTCAAAAGATGGCAAACAGTTTGTTTACTAAGCGTTTTCGGTCTTGTGAAAAAAAAAAAACAAGACAGTTCGTAATGTTTACAGCCTATCCCAACGCACGCGACTAAAAACACATAAAAAAAAATACGTCTGTGTAGAAAAGTCCATCACGCAGCTGACATCTCAATAATGTCAGGCAGAAAAAAAAAAAAAACTAAAGAAAACCAAAAAGAGAGAAAAAAAAAATACCGAAATCTTTTAAGTCTAAAGACAGAGGGAAAAAAAAAACCCTTTTTCTGCAAACTATAAGAAAAGAGAAACAATGGGTTAAAAACACAATAAGAAATGATACGAAATGAAAAAAACAACTGCACATGAAAGCATGAACAAGCAAAGAAACAAGTGAATAATAGGAAGATGAAATGATACAAGCGAATCTGGAGATGATAGGACTATAGTTTGTAACTGAGAGCTCTGAGCACTGGTTTTGGGAATCCAAGACATGCCATGATATATGTATCCAAGACAGTCACGGAGACCACATCACAGCTACGAGCCAGCGGAAGACAGAGGTATGCAGAAATCGCACTGCCAGCAGCAGTAAAGTCCAAATCAAGTCAAGACACAAAAGTAAATCCCGATCTGAAGCAAAGTGTTATTATCAACCGTATACGTTAGTATCAGATCAAATGTAGAATCATCTATCTTCTTATACGCAAACACGCGTACGCGCACGCACGCACGCACCCACCCACCCACCCGCACACACCATAGACATAACCACTATGCAACTGACACCAAAGTCTTTCCTCCTTACTGTTTCAGAAACACAGATCGCAGAACTTTCTTTAAATCTGGACAGATGTGAAACAGTTCCTCATCTGTGTGTGTGTCGGGAAATAAAGAGAAAAATTAAAGAAGAAGAAAGAGAAGAAAAGGGAAGGAGATGGAGAAGGAGGACAAAGTAGGAGGAGGAGGAGGAGGAATAACAACTAAAAAGGAAAAGAACAGGTAGATCAAGAAGAAGGGTAAACTGGACAAGGGTGATGAGAAAGGAGTACTGGTAAGAATGGAACGAATATAATGTTATGCCTAACTGCTCTAGACATGAAGATACAACCCTAAGTTTATGGAGAAAAGAAAAACATCAATGATCAATGTGCTGATCATACATAGCATAAAATTAACCTCGCTGTGCATATTCAAACAATGACAAATGCATAATACCTTCACAGCAACCCTTGCCCTTAATTACAGCAAACTCTCAATTCATCACTGCTATGAACACTGTTTTTTTTTTTAATCACTGAAACATTTACTGGAAATATGTTCAGGCTCACAATCAAAATTTACAGATCAACCCATGACGGACGCCATCTGAAAAGCAAAAAAGCAAAAAAAAAAAAAAAAATCACAAAGATAGTCATACAATCTCAAAGTCAAGGCAAAAGAGAAAGAAAGGAAAAAAAAAAAAAAACAAGAAGAACACAAGAAACATGCAAAATGGGAGCATTTAAGCACACTAAATGACCTTGAAAAAAAAAACCGTTAGTCCATATTCAGAGGTACCAGCGATTTGGCTTGTGTAATTCAAGATTATACGCAAAACTAAAACATACTCTGACTCACAGAGCAAAGCACCATTCGACATTCAAGGTCTGGTGTGGCCAACCATCCCTGAGGAACAGTTCAATGACAAGCCTCCAACGTTGGCGGAAATCAAGAAGGTGGTCAACAAAGCCAGAGCCAAATCATCACCAGGACCCAAACGGAGTACCTTACCAGCTGTACAAGAAATGTCCCAAGGTGCTGGAGTGGCTCCACAGGCTGCTGCGATCAGCTTGGAGAAACCAGAAGATCAGCGGCCAGTGGATGACGGCAGAAGGTGTGTACATCCCCAAAGAGCAAAACTCAAGTTACATCAGCAGTTCAGGCCAATATGACTACTGAACGTCGAAGGGAAAATCTTCTTTTCTGTCATGGCAGGAAGGCTGACCAGGTACCTCATGGAAAACAACTACTTGGATGTGTCAGTCCACAAAGGTGGCATCCCAGGCGTGGCTGGCTGTGTAGAACACGCCACACAATGATCTGGGACGCAATCCAAAGAGCAAAAAGCAAAAACAGAAAAGAGAGTGGGCTTGATCTGGCGAATGCATATGGATCTGTACCCCATGAGATGATACAGTTGGCTCTTGAGATGTACCATGTGCCAAAGAACATCCGCGACATGCTCAAGAAGTACTTTCAATGGCTTCTCAATGCGGTTCTCTACCAAGGAGTACACAACAGATTGGATCAACTTGGAAGTGGGCATTGCAATGGGCTGCGCAATTTCCCCAATACTGTTCGTGTTGGCAATGGAAGTTATCTTGAAAGCAGCAGCAACAAGCAACGCAAGACACAAAGACCTTGGCGATGGATACAAGATGCCCCCTCAAGGCCTTCATGGATGACACTACAGTGATTTCATCCAGAGAGACGAGACACGTCATGTGCTGGAGAGGCTGGATGACATAGTTGCCTCATCCAGAATGAAGTTCAAGCCAAAGAAATCACGGAGTCTCTCACTGAGGAAAGGAAAAGTGGCCGAAACTGTGGTCTTCAGTGTTGCCAACGAGGCCATTCCAACAGTTACAGAAGAGCCAGTCAAGAGCTTGGAAGGTGGTATGATGATACGCTGAAAGACACACAAAGAGCAAAAGAAACTAAACAGAGATGTCGGAAGAAGGCTTGGAGACCATTGACCAGTGTGGGCTCCCTGGCAAATACAAGGTCTGGTGTCTGCAGTTCATGCTGATACCAAAGCTCCTATGGCCTCTGATGATATACGACATCTGCACCAGCATAGTGGAGGCAATGGAATCCAAAATCAACAAGTTCACAAGGAAATGGCTTGGTGTCCCACCCTGTCTGACTGACATAGCGCTGTACTGTCGCCACAAAGCTGAAACTACCACTGAAATCCATCCTGGAGGAATACAAAGCAGGGAAGATCAGACTTCAAAGCATGCTGGAGGACTCAGGAGACAAGGTGGTAGAAGCAATTAAGCCCCAGCTGAAGACAGGCAGAAAATGGAAAGTTCAAGAGGCGATTGATTCTGCAAAAGAAAGTCTCAAGATCAGAGAAATAACAGGACACACACAGACCAACAGACAAGGTCTGGGGATGACCAAAACTGAATGGTGGTCAAAGGCCAAAGGAAAAGCCAAAAAAGACATGATGATTCAGGAGATGAGAAAAAAGAAGAAGACCAAAAAAAGACTCAAAAAAAGCAGTCCAGCAGAGCCAGCAAGGGCAATGGACAACGTGGGAGAATGCACTCCAAAGAAGTCTCACTTGGAATGACATTTGGCACATGGCCCCTCTCAGGATCAGCTTCATTCTCAGATCTGCATATGACCTTCTGCCCTCAAATGCAAACCTGGTGAAGTGGGGAAAAACAGACGATCCTTCATGCCCCCTCTGCCATGAAAAACAAACAGTGGAGCATGTCCTAAGCTCATGTAAAGTAGCCCTGGCTCAAGGAAGGTACACATGGAGGCACAACCAAGTGCTCAAAGAGATTGTACAAGTAGTCTGGGCTAGTAGTACCAACACCACAAAAGGGAAAATCAGGACTCCAAAAGCACCCGCAACATTCTTCACGGCAGGAGGCAGCAGCGATCATGGCCAAGAACAACAGTGCCACTCGGAACATGCAGGCAGAGTCTGCTGGACGGGGCAGATGACTGGGAGTGCACTGCAGACCTCCCAGAATGGAAGAGTCACCCAGAGATCATCAGCAAGAGTGGCATGAGACCAGACATAGTAGTCCACTCTCAGTCAACCAAGCAGCTGATCATGATCGAGCTCACGGTGCCATATGAGAACAGAATGGAGGCAGCTCAAATCTACAAGACTGAAAAGTATGCTGATCTGGCAAACAGCCTGAGGAGAGAAGGCTATCAGGTCAAAGTCCTCACAGCAGAAATTGGAGCTAGGGGGTTTGTAGGAACGTCTGCATACAGCCTCATGAAACAGCTCTCAGTTGCAGGGGGGGGAAAAAAACAGAGCCCTGAAAGCAATGGCAGAAGCAGCAGAGAGGTGTTCAAGCTGGATCTGGTCAAGGAGGAACAAAAGTGAACTTCATAAGGCTTAACTTTCCTACAAATATCAGGTGTCCCAGTGGCTCAGTGGTTAGTGCGCGAGTCATTAAGTGGAAATGAGCATGTCCAGAGGGGCACGGGTTCGAATCCCAGCCGTGGCTCGTCCCAAGATGGGAAAAAAAGGGGCAAAAAGTCATTTGACACATAACAGAGACTGGCAGTTCGTGCTCTTACTAATGTTCACAGTTTCACTACTTAGCAGGCAGAGCAGCGCTATGTAGCAAACATTCAACGGTCACAAAAAGACTGGTAGAACATACAAATGAAGGAATCATTGCGAAAAAAAAATGATAAAAGAGATGAGAAAAAGGCCGTAAATGAGATGGTTGATATGAGAATATCTAGCATATTATTATAGATAGAGACCTCCTTGAGTTCAACATGTGATGTTTCACACTTGAACAGCTCACAAAAGTCTACAATTTTCATGCCGCGCCACAAAGCTCTTATTTTATAAATATATCACACTCAAAAACCAGCAATCAGTACATCAGATCTTATTTCAATATATCATAATATCTTATATCAATGCGTTCAAACGTTCTGTCAGGACAACCAAATTCTAAATCAAAATGTCATATGCAAATCGCCCTGTCCGAATGTTACAGCAAAAGAACCACATATATCAAAATATCGAAATCTGAGACTTACAGACACGAATCGAGCACATCCAAAACCAGCATGTACGCCTTCTACATAGTTCCAACACCGATGCCTACGCTTGGCTGGCTGGTCCACCTATATTGTCGATTGCAGACTGATGTCTTCCAATACCACGGATATACTTACGACGTATATCATCACTGACACCAGTGTGATGCATTTTATCACACTAATAAACAGTCCCATAAATCTTACAAGTAATGCAACAATGTAGATAAAGTATGGCTATTAAGAAAAATGACTCTTCTCACATACAACGTGATTCTGGAAACATTTCATTCATTGAAACATCAAACAGCAGTACACACAGAGCCATTGTACGTCCAGTTTTGACACATCTGACCAAACCAGAATAGTGACTTGTTTCCTGCCGCAGAATCGTTGGGTGACAACATCTGCAATGCTAACTTGTTACAGAATTGTTTGACAAGTTTTCGCTTGTCCAGACCCTACATATACCGATCTATTTATATCGTACAAAAGCATGACCACTGATGGCCATAGGTGTGTCTTAACGCACGTTGGTCTAAATTTGAGAAAAAGTGTTGCTATCCCTGTTAAATATTCATCAAATTGCAATGAGGTTAGTGATGAAAGCTTGCGGTGGCCATCTCCTCTGTGAAGTATAAAATGCATGCTGGGTACTTTTCATTGCTATGATCAATAGAATGGATCATGTGAACGTTAACCTCTCGTCCGTTGTGTGTACACCCTCTCCAAAAAAAAATTACAATTAAAATCATCGAATAAGTCCTCTTAGAAGAGTGTCAGGTAACTCCACAAATCGTCCCGTTAATCACTTTCGAACTGAATTCAACTACCATGTCCAGATCATGCAGAGACTTCCTTTGTAACATGGGTTTTTGACACAAAGAAGAGACCATGGTCGTATTGGGTCTGACACAAAGAAGAGACCATGGTCGTATTGGGTCAGACAGAGTTAACTAGTGGTCAGTTCAAGGCGAGGGTACTTGTAAACCTCTCATTTTGGCATAGCTTGTTGGCTGAAGTGTTGAACTAATTTTTCCTAAGACAGAAGAATGACGTTGCTCTGGAGATTTGGGGCTATCAGGGATTCTACTATCAGGCCTACCATTTATGTGAACTGTGTACATGAGAGGCAAAGCGGTTACCTATAATTGGGAGTCTATAAACAGTCAGGACCCCTTCAGCCAAGACCCCTAAGAATTGGCACATCAGAACAACGCCATAATAATAATATTTCATGTCGATAGAATTGATTTGAAAAAGAGTATGAAACGATAACAGCGTTAGCAATGCTTGGTGACCTGGCTTATAAGAAAATGTGTGTGTGTGTGTGTGTGTGTGTGTGTGTGTGTGTGTGTGTGTGTGTGTGTGTGTGTGTATGTGTGTGTGTGTGTGTGTGTGTGTGAAGTCCATTTATATTAAGAAATAGATGTAATTTGATCCCTTTCAACATCTTAGTACAAGCGGGAATGCTTACGGAACAGTTTGAACACCTCTGGTTTATTTAAAAGAGGGTCGCTTTTAGTCCACACAAGATCGAACGCGTGAGAAATGAGTGTGACACACCACTCCGATCACAGTGGTATGGAACAGAATAATCTGATGACCGGCGATCCACAGGGAGCAGTCAATGGCAAGTCGTCAAGAGGCAACCCACCGGAGAAGACACTGCACTGCTGCCGAGTCACTTCGGTAGTGTTCAGTGGCGCCTGTTCTGATCTAACATATACAGGACACTAAGACCCTTACTGACGACAATAATTGCTTAGTCGCGAAGCCGGCGTGAGTGAGCTCTCTCTCCGGAGGGCGCCACCACGTCCGTCCAACGACAGCCCCATGGACTGCCGATACCGATGACCCCGACGGAACTAAATCAAGGTCACAGACGTGGAGAGGACATCGAAATTGAGGTCACCATGAGAGCAGGCATAAAGGGCCACAGAAAGACTTTTTTATGCTGATCGATGAGAATGAGGAGGATGATTAAGATGATGCTACGGATTTCCATTTCGGTCTGAGACTACATGACAGGGCTGTACTCTACGCTTCCTTTCATAATATATCCCGGCGTCAACTAGGCCGAGAGAGAGATAGACACCTGCAGTGTTGGTCAGGAAATTTGAGCAACACTCTCAGAAACGCATCCATTAAGTGGATGAAACTCGACTGTGTGATCCCAGTCTTCACAACTGAGTCCGCAGCAAACTCAACTCTGGGTAGGAGCCCGTCGGGGCAGAAAAACCCACATGACTCTGATGGGATTCGAACCCACGACCTCCCAGCCGGGAGTCCGCGACACTAACCACTTCGCCACGGCGGCTGGCAATTTGAACCATTTTAAACTGATGGAAAGAAGATTGGACAGTACACTCTTTAATGATGTAACAATCGTGTGCATATCTAAACCTCAGTTTCATGAAAAAAAAAGGTCTGATTCAGAAACAGCTACAGATGGTATGAACAGGACTGCTCACAATTCTCTGTGTAGTATGACTTTGCACATCATCTTTGTGAGCATCGTTTTCTTCAGCCGACTCTGGCACAACATTCTATGGAACTGTGCAGTAGGTGATTCATATCAGTATACATGGCAAATCAACATCACTTGGATGTCACCCGTGTGCATATGTATGTGGTCATCCTAATGGCCAAATATGTCCATAATCAAAGATGAAAGGACATCAAGCACATTACTGCACTGATTGTCAACTAAATGAATGCTGAGACGATGACACATCATTTGATGTGACTGTTAATATTTGAACAGCAGGTACATACTATAAGATATACGACTGACAACATCTTCAAATAATGCTGCTGTACTTTCATAAGAAAATTCGTATTTGGAAATAGGTGGACTAACCTATGGAATAAACAAGAAGAATCTACTAAACGTACATCTAAGAGGCCTACTATCATTTTTAAACATTTAGATAACTGTAGTGACATTTTAAAGGAGTTTTACTTTAAACATGATAATCAATAAAGCCAGTATTAAATTTTTGTGGTGCCACTCACAGGCTATGCTTCAAAATTTGATGGACGTTTGATATTGAAATGGAGGGGGAGGTTTGAGACTTTCTCTAGGCCCTGACTGTGAAGCAGTCCCCCCCCCCTCCCCCCCCCCCCCCCCCCCCCCTCCCAGGTGGTGAACCTTTACCTGAAGCGGCCCGGCCTGTTTGATCGCCAAATTTACCGTTGGTGTGAGGCAAACGCAGTATTTCTGAGTGGTGAATAGCAACTGTATGTGTGTGTGTGTGTGTGTGTGTGTGTGTGTGTGTGTGTGTGTGTGTGTGTGTGTGTGTGTGTGTTTCTAATTCAAATCTCAGTTGTGTGTATGTGCGTGTGTGTGTGCTCAAGCATGCAAGCTACATGTGTGTGTGTGTGTGTGTGTGTGTGTGTGTGTGTGTGTGTGTGTGTGTGTGTGTGTGTGTGTGTGTATGTGTGTGTGTGTGTGTGTGTGTGTATGTCTGTCTGTGTGCTGTATGAGAGCATGCATGTGTGCGTGTGTGTGTATGTGTGTATGGGTGTATGTGTGTGTGCATGCAAGCGCACGCGTGCGTGCGTATGTGCATTTGTGTTACCTTAGCAATTATTTCAAGTCGTATGCCAGGTTTTTGTTCTCCTGCCCCCTCCCAATATTTTGAAGGGAACAACACCTCTGTATCATACGTGACTGGTGTAGATCCCAGACACACTTTATTCTCATGATTCCAGCATCATTTGTTCGTCAGGACACAGCATCCCTCCTCTAAGCATACCTGATTATATGTTTTCTTTCATTCCTCCTCTAAACATACCTGATTGTATGTTTCTTTCATTCCTCCTCTAAACATACCTGATTGTGTGTTTTCTTTCATTTCTCCCTAAAACATACCTGATTGTGTGTTTTCTTTCATTCCTCCTCTAAACATACCTGATTGTGTGTTTTCTTTCATTCCTCCTCTAAAACATACCTGATTGTATGTTTTCTTTCATTCCTCCTCTAAACATACCTGATTGCATGTTTTCTCTCATTCCTCCTCTAAACATACCTGATTGTATGTTTTCTTTCATTCCTCCTCTAAACATATCTGATTGTATGTTTTCTTTCATTCATCGTTTAGATTTTGTGACAGTTTTCGCTGTGAATTCTGTACAATCATTTTCAAAGCTCCTTGGTGGAGTGGATCTCAACAACAAAAATCGCATAGTCAAGAACACAATTTAGAAAAGCGATTCATTTCTGTTTTCAACATGAAGTAACATTTCTTGTTTTAATTTGGAAGATTATACTGCTTTTGAAGTTTACTTTTAGCTAGAATATGCATAATAACGATTAATTTCTCTTTCAACATAAATAACACCTTGTTTTTATTGAAAGACTATATTGCTTTGTATTTTACTTTTATCTAGAATATCCACAAAACAAAGCATGAAATAAAGTTTTTGAAAGGTGAAATAAGCACGCCAAATATGCCCATTACGTTATTTTGCAATTTATGGAATCTTTTGGATGTCAGTCTGTAAGTGTGTGTTTCCCATCAAGCTCATATATTGAGTGTCTGAGTTCGATTTTTATAAATCTTCTGACGAAGTTGACACCTATGTAAAACCCTTGATCTAAAGTTCTTCTTTGTCCTATGTGAGTCTAATTTACATTGAGGAGGTTTCCTTTTGCTTCTTTGTATCGTTTTATTTACATTGCGGAAGTTTTAGTATTGTTTCATGTCTCTTTTATGAACATAAAGTAAACTGTAATATTTGTTCCGTTCCTCATTTATTCAAACTGGGGAACTCCTTAATTTGTTCTGTGCCATTTTATTTACACACGTGATGTCCCTATTTTATGCTTTCCTCTTATTTACCATTGGGGAAACGTTATTTGTTCCATGTCCCTTTACTACATGGCATAAGTTTCTGTATTTGTTCCATGTCTCTTTACTACATGGCATAAGTTTCTGTGTTCGTTCCATGTCCCCTTTACTGCATGGCATAAGTTTCTGTATTTGTTCTGTGTCCCTTTTACTACATGACATAAGTTTCTGTATTTGTTCTGTGTCCCCTTTACAACACGGCCATGTTTCATAAGTTTCTGTATTTGTTCCATGTCCCTTTACACACACGACATAAGTTTCTGTATTTGTTCCATGTCCCTTTACACACACGACATATATGTTTCTGTATTTGTTCCATGTCCCTTTGCACACACGACATAAGTTTCTGTATTTGTTCCATGTCCCTTTACACACACGACATAAGTTTCTGTATTTGTTCCATGTCCCTTTAAACAGATGGCATAAGTTTCTGTATTTGTTCTGTGTCCCGTTAATTTACATTGGGTGACTTTCTTCATTTCTTTGTGTGTCTTCCATGTACTTTTCTACGTAAGTTTTTGTTTGTTCTGTTTTGTTTATTCATAATCTGGAAGCTTAAATATTTCTTCATGTGCCGTTTATTTAGGTCATGTAAGACATATGCACACACACGCGCAAAGAGAGAGAGAGGTGGAGTAGATAGA
Organism: Conus betulinus; assembly: GCA_016801955.1. Lineage (NCBI taxonomy): Eukaryota > Metazoa > Mollusca > Gastropoda > Neogastropoda > Conidae > Conus > Conus betulinus. Next base: position 244,066 of record JADBJO010002662.1, read on the forward strand.
TAGATAGATAGATAGATAGATGATAGATAGATAGATAGATAGATAGATAGATAGATAGATAGATAGATAGATAGATAGATAGATAGATTTGTTACACTTAGAGTTACAGTTGTATGTGTCTTTGCCAAAGGTGAATGAGTTTCAATATTTGTTTCCTGTGTCCTCGATTGACACAAAACAATGTTTTGATTGCATCAGCAGAAAGATAGTGACAGACAGAACAGATCCTACGCAATGTCATCCACGCAGCTTCGCATACGCTTGAAATAAGTTGTTGAACGACAAAATATTGAACGAAAACAATTTGGTCGAGAGTTACACCAAGATTGCGAGCAGAACAAGGAAAAGATACGTCTGTATCGTTAATCAGACTCAGGGAAGAGAAGGGTGTGGGGAGAAAATGTTTGGGACAGGCTATGATCTGTTCTGTCTCTTTATCAATAACTTGCAGATTACACCAAGCCCATACTACAGGACTGTCACCTCCATGCTACTGCCGGGCAGGACACATGGCCGGAGCCAGTGGCTCTGAGGGCCAAGCTCAACGGGGACCTGGAGGACCTTCGAAGGACAGCCAACTTCGTGCAGGTTACTGGCATCATCCAGAAGAAGACTTGCAGCTTATTAAGAGTTAGCCGGTCTTTCACTCTGTCTTCCCGGCTCTCTCCTTTCCTTACATTCAACTTCGAAGATTACATTATTCCAGAACTAAAGGCAAAGATCTTTTTCTTTTCAAGCCCCGACGGCGTGGTATAGTCTCCCCCGCAACTTACACGACTCCGACTTTCTCACCTCTGACATTTGGCCACGAGACTCGTGTTTTCTCTCAGCAGTAGGTTTGGCTGTGACATGTCCATCTAAACACCATGTGCTTCTGCATCTATGTGGCTATGTTTGATTATGTGAGTGTAGATGGGTGTATGTGTGCACGAATT
>JADBJO010002662.1:257500-295010 GCA_016801955.1 Conus betulinus
TTGTTACTAAATATGTGTACTGCTGTAGATTTGTGTATGCTTAATGGTTTGTGTAATGGCGATCTTGAAGGTTGCTACATACGTGTCAGATAGTGGCTGCAGTGTTATTGATTATTTTTTAATGTCTTGTGAATTATTTGCGTGTTTTGGTGATTCATGTGAGCTAAAAGTGTGTGTGTACGTACTGAGTCAGATCATATGCCTGTAGAACTCCATGTCAGTTGTGTAGATGATATTCAAACGCTAAACTTAATGATAACAAAATCGGAAATGAAATGAGGCAGGGAACAGCAAACAATAAACAGTAAACAAGTGGGATAGTCTTTGCTCCCATAAGGAAACCTAACACAGAGTAACTTTTATTCAAGACTGGCACAGCCTTTTAAACTTGAATAAAGTCAGACAAATACAAAGACGAACAATCTAATAGTAGGGGAAAAACAAGTTTTTACATCTTCAACCTCCTGCTGTTGCCCCCCCCCCCACCCCCCCCCCCCCCCCCCCCCCCCCCAACGCCCTCCTTAAGTTCAAAGTTCTGCCAAGTCATTACTATGAAGACAATTTAGTTGTTGGCCTGCGCTTGTTTTTCCCCCACTATTAGATTGTCGTCGTCTTTGTATTTGTCTGACTTTATTCAAGTTTAAAAGGCTGTGCCAGTCTTGAATAAAAGTTACTCTGTGTTAGATTTCCTTATGGGAGCAAAGACTACCCCACTTGTTTACTGTTTAATGATAACAGTTTCATCTTGGAAAAGTTTGTATGGAATGATGATTATCGTAGTGTATTCTGTGATAACTTATCAAGAATAGACTTTCAGGAAAAAAAAATGGCACATGCACTCAGTTTGATTGAACTTGATGTTAACGAAGCACTGCGTTACTTTAACATGTGTATAAAGGAAGCTGCTGTCTGTATGAAAATTCAAGTAAGGCATAAAGGAAGTAATGAATCCTAAGACTGGTTGATTCAGAGTGTGATTATTGTAAAAAAAACATGTTCGTAGATTGTTAAATAAATTTGTGCGTTCACATGATGATAGAGACCGTCACGAGTATCGCAAGGCAAGACGTGAATATAAGCATTTACAGAAGAGAAAGAGAAAACAATTTAATGATAGACTAATTGCAGAATTACTGTCTTCTGTGAATAGTCAGAAACAGTTTTGGGACACAGTGAAAAGGATATCTTTGAAACAAAATCAGCCTTCAAACAACCTTAGTATAGGCACTTGGTTTGAACATTTCAAAACACTGCGACAAAAGATACTGATACTGATAATATGTTTACAGTGTGAACACAATGAAGAACTGGTGAATGATAATTTAAATCGCACCCAATCTCTAAAGAAGAAGTTTTGTTTGCCATTAGGAAAATTAAACAACGCAAGGCTGCAGGACCAGATGGTATAATTGGAAATTTATAAAATATGGTTGTAAATCTGATCTCATTTTGAATTTATTGGTAACCCTTTTCAACTCTCTATTTGACAAGAGAATATATCCTGAGAATTGGGCAGAATCTATTATTATACCCCTCTATAAGAAAGGAAACGTAAACAATCCCAATAAATTACCGAGCATTTCACTTTGTGATGCTACCAGTAAGCTATACAGCACGATCATTAACTGTAGGTTACAGGAATGGGGGTAGAAGAAAATAATCTCACGGGAGAATATCAAGCAGGATTCAAACGCAATTACTCTACTATAAACCATATGTTTACTCTGATGGCTTTTATTCAGAAACAATTTTCTTTCAATCGTAAACTGTTAGTTGCCTTTATTGATTTTGAAAAAGCTTTCGATTCTATTAGCAGAAGTATTTTGTGGCCTGTTTTGTCGAAAAATGGTATCCATGGAAAATTATATAAATGTGTTATAATTATGTATAATTGTGTAAAATCTAGAGCGAGAAGCGGCGGTAAATTGTCAGATTATATTATGTGCACTAGCGGTGTTAAACAAGGAGACGTGTGTAGTCCTGCTCTATTTTCTTATTCATTAACGAATTAACAGTTAAAGTTATAGATAATGGGAGGCATTGAGCCCAGTTCATAGACGACTTTTTAGAATTGTTTATACTTCTTCTGGCAGATGATATTGTTTTTTGTTGTCTGAAACAGTTATTGGTTTACAAACACAACTGAATAATTTATGGCATGCTGCTTCTTCTCTACAACTGACAGTGAATATGCAGAAAAGCAATATGATTGTATTTAGGAAAGATGGCTATTTAGGTGCAAGAGAACATTGGAATTATAATGGAATACCTATGCCAGTCGTGAATGTCTACAAATATTTAGGAATTTATTTTTCAACAAATTAAGTTTTAACTTTGCTTGTAAAGATCTAGCAAGCAAAGCAAAACATGCTGCTTTGTGTATAATGAGGAAATTATCAAGTCTGGGAAATCAGTCATTTGAAATATTTGTAAAACTATTTGACTCCCCAAATCCAACCCATTGTCCAATATGGTGCTGAAATTTGGGGTCTGGATAAAGCTGCCGCGAATAGTGAGAAAGTACATTTTTGTTTGCTTTAAAGAGATTTCTTGGGGTTTCACTACAAACATCTAATGATTTGATTTATGGGGAAACTAATAGGTATCCAATATATCTGAATTCTGCAGTTAGATGTATTCGTTACTGGTTGAAAACTGATAAAAATGAACGATTCTAGGTTACCAAAGAAAGCTTATAACATGTTGTGTAATTTGGATGCTGGGGGAAAACCAAACTGGGCAACAAAGTTGAGAATTAAGTTATATGAATTAGGCTTTGGATATGTCTGTTAAATCAGGGTGTAGGAGAGATGACCGACTTTTATACAAATGGTTCGTACAAGACTGGTTGACAGTAGATGGCAAGAATGGAATTCCCACATAAATGATAGTACTAGATTTGATTTGTATAGACAGTATAACTCCTTGCATCATATTCCGACGATTTGTCAATGAAAATGGACAGACATCTGAAATTTATAATGACAAGATTTAGACTGGGGAATATCAGATATCTTTTGTTCATCATTTTCGTTATAGGCAACATTACAACTCTGATCTCATCTGTCCATTATGCAAAAATGCATATGAAGATGAAGTTCATTTTGTATTACAGTGTACTGCCTTGAGTGGTCTTAGAGATGAGTTCATTCCGCCTAAATATTACAGACAACCATCTGTATTTAGACTCGTATTACTTATGGCCTGCACTAAAGAGGATGTTGTTAAAAAAAATTGCCTTGTACCTATACAAAGCCTTCAAACTCCGTAGCACAGTTTGTTCTTGAGCATGTGCTGTTTTCGTTTTGATCAATATGCTTTACAATATCATTTTGTCAATGTGTAATCCACCCCATCATAAGGGGCTGTGGCCTATAATGATTAAATCATCCGTATCCGTATCCGTATCTCTGACAAATGTCTCAATGTACATTGTAGAGGGTTCTTAAATGAAAATATATTTAAATATGTCGCGGGACTTTCTAAAACAGATAACAGAACAGTAAAGAAAAGTATGCACTCGCGCATGCACACACGCACGCACGCTGGCATGTATGCACACACGCACGCACGCACGCGCGTGCGCGCGCACACGCGCACACACACACACATATGTATAGATAGATAGATAAGTATCTGTGAGTGAGAGATAGATAGACAGAGAGAGACAGATAGATGGATATCTGTGTGTATGTGCGCGTGCGCGCAGGCGCGCGCGCTGCGCGCGCTTGTGTATGTGTGTGCGTGTGTGTGTGTGTGTATGTGCGCCCGGGCGCGCGCTCGTGTGTGTGTGTGTGTGTGTGTGTGTGTGTGTGTGTGTGTGTGTGTGTGTGTGTGTGTGTCCGTGTACACAAGTAAAGCGTCAGGCAAAGTATTGCATAGTGTTTGTGCATAGGGAGCAGTCCACGTACTTGATCTTCACGCGTGTCAAAACGACTTATTACGTGTTTGCTGTCGTTTCTTCCGGGTGTTTCCTGCTGGAGCAATTTAGATCATAACACACAGAGTCTAGAGAGAGAGAGAGAGAGAGAGAGAGAGAGAGAGAGAGAGAGAGAGAGAGAGAGAGAGAGCGCACATATGCCTATAAATAGAGACAGGCAAACAAACAGACAGACTTCAACCCCCACTGCACTCTCAGGGTTAGCACCATCTGTCACATCTACACTGATCAGGCTATCTGTATATTCACCAGTACAACTGGAAGCAATCAGTACATACTGTTTTTCGTTGTGACCAGTTGATCCTCATAGTGTGTCACATGAAATGAATACAGGCTGGCAGTCGTCTCTTTCGACTGTTCATTGCTGTATATACAAAGTTGACGACAAAACGGCTCAGGCGTGTCGTCCAAGGTCAAGGTCAGTTGCACTGGGCAAAGGGCATTGTACAGCGCAGTCTCAATGGCAAATGTCTCAGTGTACATTCTAGATGGTTCTTAAACGAAAATGCGTTTTGATGAATATATCATGGGACTTTCTAACACAGTTAACAGAACAGTAAACAAAAGTTTACACTCGCGCACGCACGGACGCAGGCATGCATGCACGCACGCACGCGCGCACACACACACACGCGCGCGCACACACACACACACACACACATGTATAGATAGATAGATAAGTATCTGTGTGTGATAGATAGATAGATAGACAGATAAATAGATAGATGAATATCTGTGTGTGTGTGTGTGTGTGTGTGTGTGTGTGTGTGTGTGTGTGTGTTTGTGTGCGCGCGAGCAAGCGCACGTGTGTGTGTGTGTGTGTGTGTGTGTGTGTGTGTGTGTGTGTGGCGCGTGTGTGTGTGTGTGTGTGTGTGTGTGTGTGTGTGTGTGTGTGTGTGTGTGTGTGTCTGTGTGTGTGTCTGTCTGTCTGTCTGTCTGTCTGTACACATGTAAAGCGTCAGGCAAACTGTTGCTTACTGTTTGTGCATGGGGTGGGGGTGCAATCCACGTACTTGATCTTCACCGCATGTCAAAACGACTTATTGCGTGTTTGCTCTCCCTTCTTCCGGGTGTTTCCTGCTGGAGCAATTTAGGTCATACCATCAGCCGCCGTGGCGAAGTGGTTAGCGTCGCGGACTCCCGGCTGGGAGGTCGCGGGTTCGATCCCTTCAGAGTCATGTGGGATTTTTCTGCCCCAACCGGCTCCTACCCAGAGTTGAGTTTGCTACCGGCTCAGTTGGGAAGACTGGGGCCACACAGTCGAGTTTCATCCATTTAATGGATGCGTTTCTGAGAGTGTTGCTCGAATTTCCCGACCAACACTGCAGGTGTCTGTAATTCTCGGGCCTGGTTGACGCCAGGATATATTATGAAAGGAAGCGTAGAGTACAGCCCTGTCATGTAATCTTAGATGAAATGGAAATCCGTAGCGTCATCTTTCTCATCCTCATTCTCATCCATCAGCATTAAAAAATCTCAAATTCTGTGGCCCTTCATGCCCTGCTCTCATGGTGACCTCAGCTTTGATGTCCTCTCCAAGTCTGTGGCCTTGGTCTGGTTCCGTCGGTGTCATCGGTATCGGTCAGTCCATGGGGGCTGTCGGTGGACGGACATGGTTGCGCGCGAGGAGGGAGAGCTCACTCACGCCGACTCCGAGACAAAGCAGTTTCTGTCGTCAGTAAAGGGCTTAGTAGGTGGTGTCCTGCGTATGTTAGATCAGAACAGGCGCCACTGAACACCACCAAAGTGACTCGGCAGCAGTGCAAAATCTCCTCCGGTGGGTTGCCTCTTGACGACTTGACACTGACTGCTCCCTGTGGAATGCCAGTGCCGGGGCTGCGGCGGAACGGAACGGGCTGTGGCTGCGGACGGGGTGTCGGAAGAAGCGGCGTGGGTGCACTGCGACTGAGGTGGCACAGAGTTGAGACAGAGAAAAAAAAAAGGTCATACCATAGCTGACCTGTCGCACAAGTTCAAGGTCAGCTGCATGGGCCAAAGTGCACCCACAATGTGCTCTCTCTCTCTCTCTCTCTCTCTCTCTGACAAATCGCTCGCTCGCTCTGCATGTTTGTGACAAATACCTGACTACATTTTTAACATGACACTCATCATGTGACTTTCATGTAATGAACATGTGGTAGTTAGGGTCAGAAATCTGGTAGTTGTGTGCAAGTGAAACGTGTTTGTTGACAGAGGGTCGAGTTTCTCGACAAACGAGTCCTGGTGGACTACCCAGGGTATATAATGATTATGGTAACAATAATGATAATGATAACAACAACAACAACGATGATGATGATGATGATGATGATGATAGTAATACCACCACCACCACCACCAGCACCACCAGTAGCAACTGCAGCAGTAGCAACAGCAGCAGCAGCAGCAGCAGCAGCAGTAGCAGTAGTAGTAGTAGTAGTAGTAGTAGTAGTGTTGTTGTTGTTGTTGTTGTTGTTGCTGTTGTAAGATCATCATCATTATCATCATCATTATCATCATCAAAATCATAATAATCATAATCATAATATTAAGATAATGGCAATACCTAACATTAGCAACTGAATGTATTGTGTACTTCATGCACTGACTGAAGTCAAAAGCATCCAAACCACCGCTATCCCCCTCCCTCACTAGCTCAGTTCCCTTTCCTTCTACCTACACACCTTCAATCCAGCACGCACGGCTTGCAACACAACTCACATCGAAACATATTATGACTTGAGCTTATTTGTGTAAACTGGACGGAAGTGAAAAGTTGTGCAGATAATGGTGGCGATATGTGGAGTCTGTTTTGCAAAGTCTTCTGAGTTTTTCAGTGGAAGAGCAAAATGATCATGAAGAAAAGTATGTGTGCTGAGTGATGGACGACTACGGCGGAAGTGAAACATCTAAGATAGTGGCACATGAAAAGTGCAGTCTTGTAATGGCACCACAGTTTCACCGAGATAAACGGTAAGAAGGGAGACCGAGTTGAGAGGAGATCATTTAATGACTGCATATGTCCATAATCATAGGCAAAAGGATATGTAGCATTGTGAGGCAAGTGTATGGTGAGTTTCCTTCCCCTGTGAAGCCATTTCAGATTATGGAGAAATGGATCGACATTTCAGTTGAAATTCCATTTCAGGCCGTCGTGGTGTAGTGGTTAGCGTCGAGGACTCGTAGACTTGGAGGTGATTGGTCCAATTCCCATCAAAGCCATGTATTTACTGAATTTTTCTGCCCTGACCAGTTCCTAGGCAGAACTGAGTGAAGTATAAGCTCAATTGGGAAAACTGAAACCACTCAGTAGAGTTTCATTCACTAGATAGAATCGTCTCTGATTGTGCTGCTCAAATTTCCCGAGCAACACTACATCCGTCTGTATCTCTCGGGCCTGGTTGATGCCGAGAGGTAATATAAAATACAATCCTGTCATGCAGTCTCTGACCAGACTGGAAGTCAGTGACATTATCTTCAGCATCCTTTGGTCATTCCCCTTGATCAGCACAAAGAAATCTCAAATTCTGAAGTCTTTCATTCTCTGCTCTCGTGATCACCTCAATTTGGATTTCCTGTCCAGTGCTTGTTTTCTTTCTTTTTTTCTTTCTTTCTTTTTTTTTTTTCTTTCTTTCTTTCTTTTTTTTGGGGGGAGGAAAAAAAGTTTTAGCCATACACAGGCTTAAGTCAAGGTTACATTTTAAGACAACTAACCCCGTTAAAGAACACACAAAGTAAGCAGTCAATGGACTACTGCTGACAATTTGAACCATTTAAACTGATGGAAAGAAGATTGGACAGTACACTTTTTAATGATGTAACAATCATGTGCACATCTAAACCTCAGTTCCATGAAAAAAAAAGGTTTGAATTCAGAAACAGCTAAGATGGTATGAACAGGACTCCTCACAATACTCTGTATCGTGACCACATGGACCTCCATTCACCATTCTAGATTAATTTCACTTCTGACAGCGTATAGTATGAATTTGTACATCATCTTTGTGAGCATTGTTTTCTTCAGCCTACTATGGCACAACATTCTATGGAACTGTGCAGTAGGTGATTCAGATCGGTATACATGGCAATATATTGATTGTCAACAAAATGAATGCTGAGACAATGAGAAAACATTTAATGTGACTATTAATATTTGAAGAGCAGGTACATACAATAAGACATAAGACTGACAACATCTTCAAACAATGCTGCTGTACTTACGTAAGAAATTCACGTTTAGTAATAGGTTGACTAACTTATGGAATAAACAAGAAGAATCTACCAAAAGTGCATCTAAGATGCCTACTATCATTTTTTAACATTTAGATAACTGTAGTGACATTTTAAAGGATGTTTACTTTTAAACATGATAATCAATAAAGCCAGTATTGAATATTTTGTGGTGCCACTCACAGGCTATGCTTCAAATTTGATGGACGTTTGATATTGAAATGGCGGGGGAGGGTGGAGACCTTCTAGGCCCTGACTGTGAAGCAGGGCCCCCACATGGTGAACCTTTACCTGAAGTGGCCCGGCCTGTTTGACCGCCAAATTTACCGTTGGTGTGAGGAAAACGCAATATTGCTAAGTGGTGAATAGCAACTTTGTGTGTGTGTGTGTGTGTGTGTGTGTGTGTGTGTGTGTGTGTGTGTGTGCAGGCACACGCGCGTGCGTGCGTGCGTGTGCATTTGTGTAACCCTAGCAATTATTCTAAGTCGTATGCCAGGTTTTATTCTCCTGCCCCCTCCCAATATTTTGAAGGGAACAACACCTCTGTATCACAAGTGACTGGTGTAGATCCCAGACACAATTTATTCTCATAATTCCTGCATCCTTTATTCGTCAGGATACAGCATTCATCCTCTAAACATATCTGATTCTATGTTTTCTTTCATTCATCATTTAGATTTTGCGACAGTTTTCGCAGTGAATTCTTTACAGTCGCTTTCAAACCTCCACAGTGGAGTAGATTTCAACAACTAAAATGGCATCGTCAAGAATGTAATTTAGAAAAACGATTGATTTCTGTTTTAAACATAAATTACATTTCTTCTTGTTTTGATTTGGAAGACTATATTGCTTTTGAATTCTACTTTTAGCTAGAATATGCATAACAACGATTAATTTCTCTTTTCATCATAAATAACACTTCTTGTTTTTATGTGGAAGACTATGTTACTTTTGTATTTTACTTTCATCTAGAATATCCACAAAAACAAAGCATGAAATAAAGTTTTTTGAAGGTGAAATAAGCACGCCAAATATGCCCGGTACGTTAACAGCAATTATACTTAAGTTCAGATACTATAGAGAGATATATTTTGCAATTTGATGGAATCTTTGGATGTCAGTCTGTAAGTGTGTGTTTCCTATCAAGCTCATATATTGAGTGTCTGAGTTCGATTTTTACAAATCTTCTGACGAAGTTAACACCTATGTAAATCCTTGATTTAAAGTTCTTCTTTGTCCTATGTGAGTTCGACTGACATTGAAGAAGTTTCCTTTTGCTTCTTTGTATCGTTTTATTTACATTGCGGAAGTGTTAGTATTTGTTTCATGTCTCTTTTATGAACATAGAGTAAAATGTAATATTTGTTCCGTTCCTCATTTATTCAAACTGGGGACCTCCTTAATTTGTTCTGTGCCATTTTATTTACACACGTGATGTTCCTATTTTATGCTTTCCTCTTACTTACCATTGGGGAAACGTTATTTGTTCCATGTCCCTTTACTACATGTTTCTGCATTTGTTCCATGTCCCTTTACTACATGCTATAAGTTTCTGTATTTGTTCTGTGCCCCCTTGACTGCATGGCATAAGTTTCTGTATTTGTTCTGTGTCCCCTTTACTACATTGCATACGTTTCTGTATTTCTTCTGTGTCCCCTTTACACACATGGCATTAGTTTCTGTATTTGGTTCATGTCCATTTACACACATAGCATAAGTTTCTGTATTTGTTCCAACTCCCCTTACTACATGGCATAAGTTCCTGTATTTGTTCTGTGTTCCCTTTACTACATAAGTTTCTGTATTTGTTCCATGTCCCTTTACTACATGGCATAAGTTTCTGTGTTCATTTCATGTTCCCTTTAGTACATGGCATACGTTTGTATTTGTTCTGTGTCCCCTTTACTACGTAAGTTTCTGTATTTGTTCCATGTCCCTTTACACACATGGCATACGTTTCTGTATTTGTTCTGTGTCCCGTTAATTTGCATTGGGTGACTTTCTTCATTTCTGTGTGTGTCTTCCATGTACTTTTCTACGTAAGTTTCTTTGTTTGTTCTGTTTTGTTCGTTCATAATCTGGAAGCGTAAATATTTTTCATGTGCCGTTTATTTAGGTCATGTAAGACATATGCACACACGCGCAGCAGAGAGAGAGAGAGAGAGAGAGAGAGAGAGAGAGAGAGAGACAGACAGACAGACAGACAGACAGAGACAGACAGACAGACAGATAGATAGATAGATAGATAGATAGATAGATAGATAGATTTGTTACAGACCGCTCCACTGTGTTGTAGACAGAAGCATTGAGATGCCTCACAACAGTTGCCTTTGTTCCCTAAAATACAGTCATCAGTATTTCCCTCTTAGTGGTCGTGGTCCATTCCTGATGGGCATACCCCCTGCAACTCAGTAATACACTCATTTTGATTGGATAGCATGCTAAAGCAGACAAAAACAATGGGATGAATACTTAATAAGTGAGAAAATGTCATCTTAAAAAGTTAAAAAAAAAAAAAAAAAAAAAGGAAAAGTTATTACCCACTGAAATGATCTTTTCCTGTGCCCTGTTGAGTGTGCGCCTATGTATGTGTGTATGCATGCGTATATGTTTATATGTATCTATATATGTATGTATGCATGTATGTATGTATGTATGTACGCGGGTGCGCGTGCGTGCGTGCGAACGCACCCGTGTGTGTGTGTGTGTGTGTGTGTGTGTGTGTGTGTGTGTGTGTGTGTGTGTGTGTGTCTTCGTGTCCATATGTTCAAAGTATTCTGTGTCATTGTTTAGCAGTATCTTAACATTAATTTTGTCGCTTAAAGTGGAGATTTTCACCGATATAGAATGGCTTGGATCTCCCTCCCTCCCATCCTCCCCCTCTCTCTCTCTCTCTCTCTCTCTCTCTCTCTCTCTCGCGCGCGCGCGCGCGCGCGGGCCATTTTAAATTGGATACGAATAGATATATTAAGAAGGCGCAAAGTAAGGTTAAATTTGGTGTTTCTGATATAGCTTGTCACCGTTTCAGATACTGTACTGTGAGTATTAATGAACTGACGTCGTTTATGTAACCTGGCCAAAGATGAAATCCATTTCCGTTGTTTGTTTGTTTTTTTGTTTTGGTTTTTTTTTCTCTCATTCTTGACGTTACCTTAGGTTAAAATTAATTCATAAAGCCAAAGTATTATTCTGATCCTTGTATTTTCAGAGTAAACTTATACATACATACATACATACATACATACATACATACATACACATATTCACACACACACACGTGTGTGTGTGTGTGTGTGTGTGTGTGTGTGTGTGTGTGTGTGTGTGTGTGTGTGTGTGTGCACGTGTGTGTGTGTGTGTCGTGTGTGCGTGTGTGTGTGTATGTGTGTGTGTGTGTGTGTGTGTGTGTGTGTGTGTGTGTGTGTGTGTGTACGTGTACGTGCGCTCACGTGTTCTAACGGTTGAAAATGTTGCGATGCGTCTTTCCCTTTTATTGGACTGCACAATATATATACCATTGTCCTCGTCATCCACAACGCCAACGACGGCAGAACATCAACCATGAACAGAAAACACAGTTTGCAATAATGTGACACTCCATTTTCAAGTCTCTTTTGACTGGTCGAGCCTTTGATTCCGTGAACACAAGTGACGACATCACGGGTTCAGTAGCTGACACTGTGTGACGTCAGTCTCATAACCCTTACCTGTACGGATGACAGTCGTCACCAGCAGTCTGTCGTCACAAAGGGCAATACGTGACCGCATTGGTTCCTTGCCCTCCCTTCCTGTCAGCAGTAGTAGACGATAGTGGCCCTCCGGGCTCCTCATCACCACGCCCCCATTGGCTAAAACAACGAACACATTGCCTGCCCTGCCCACAGCGGTGTTCCATGGAGAGGAGGCAAAGTTCTCTTCGAAAACTTCCACAGGGTCCTGACAAAAGGATTCTGTGTGCTTGTCGACTTTTTAAATCAGTCATCAGCAGGTGTCCATTGACAACAGTGTGGGATAAGATGTTTCTAATACTCACGTGATTTGAGTCCACTAAGATTTGGATAACCTCCCCTTGCAGGGTAATGACGTCAACGCGGGATCCTGAAAAAGTCTCCGACAATCAGTGCATCATCAGTGGGATGAGCAGTCACAGCCCAGTACTGCTTACCTGTCTGGGTGAACTGGATCTGGTGGTCCTTGGAATCCAGATTGACCAGTGCCACAGCAGGTATGCAGGGACAGGTGACTGCAAGAAGGCCGCTGGGAAGCTGAGTTAGGGAAAAGGGTCGACAGCCTAGTTCCACAGTCTGCACACCAGACAAGGACTGCATGGTAATGGTCTGCTGAAAATCAAAATTCCGAACCACTCGTCTGTCTGTGGTCACCAGGATGTCACTGACACCATCATTATAGTGAATTGAACAGTCGTGGTCCCCACCGGTGATCCAATCAGCGAAGATGACGGAGCCTTCAGTGGCTGCAGAACAACTTTGTCAGCAGTGTAGGGGACTGCGGGAGCGTCATGGGCAACAGTACGGACGTTGGGCGGCGCATCATCATCATCGTCATTATCATGGATAGCAGCAGCGTCGGCGGTAGATGGTCTGACCTGACCTCTTCGTTTGCCCCTCCAGAGTGAGGCTGTCTGTCAGAGGCTGCAAACATGACGCGTGTTGATGACTCATGGTCAGACATGACGTGTGTTGGTGACGTATTGTCAAATATGATGTCTACTGGTGGCTTAACGGCACATATGACATGTGCTGGTGACATGGGCATTTATAGCGTATACCTATAACTTCAGAGATAATGTGTACTGTTGATGGATCGTCAAATGTGGCATGTCGTAAAGACGTATGATGAAAATATGACGAGCGCTAATGAGCATCCTGAGACATGACGCGCACTGATCACTTCCTTGGTAGAGATGACGTACACTGACGATCGATCGTCAACATGGCATGATCTAATGTTGTATGACCAGTATGACATGTACTAATAAGCATGTGCTTATGACATACTGACAGATATGATACATATTGTGACTTCGTTAATATCCCCAGAAAACAACCACATCTTGTCCAGAAACAAAGACCGTCCAACGTCATGGTGCAAATACTAGTTACACACACAACTCAATCAATCACTAGCGCAAACAGGAGCTGTCAAAAAAAAGGAAAAACTTCAAGAAACTTTCATTAAAAGAAGACACAGACACAGAAAAGAAGCAGGATCTCCACTCGGCAAGCACAACCGCTAACATATGCAATGATATCTGAATCTAAAAAGTACACTATTCACAAGGCACAAAAAATCACGTTCAACTATGAGAGAAGAAGAAAAACCAGAATCGCCATACGTCAAACAGAGCCGCTCACAGCACCGGAGACTTGAATATCTACAGGTACAGCAACAATGATGAACCAAGAAGAATAACCAGGGTCCCCACATGGCAAGCACAATAAATCACGTCGAGCTACCAGAAGAAGAACCGCAGATTCACAAGGCACAGTAAACCATACTGAATCACCGGCGAACACAATTTCAGCAAAGTGCCATAGAACACAACAAACTTCGACGAATTGTTGTTGATCTAAAACAAAAATTAGCTTCTCCATGTATTGATATTAATAATGTTCACATCAATAAACTCAGCCCACCGACACACATGTGGTGGTACAATAAGAGCACGTAAATATTCTTGCAGGAGTTTGAACAGTCACTCTCGGCGACACAGCATTCACATTTTTTTTATAACAAAGAAATTCCCTGGTATATGTTTCGCTGGTACAGTCATCAGAAGTATCGCACATACACAATGAACTTCGACGCACTACTGACTTGAAAGTCAGCCTCTCCACATAGTATCACGACGGAGAAAACGACGATTAAAACAAATTAAAGTAGGCTGGATACCAAAGCCTCGGCCGTTAGTTCTTGCTCCCTTCTCCTGTCATATATTATTATTTTCGTCATGTTCCTACGTCATTTTCAAGTTGACGTCATAATTTACGTTGACATCACAATACTAGCCCTCCTCAAAAAAAAAAAAAAAAACAATGACCGTATTGTTTTTTTAAGAAGTAAACAAACAGCAAAAACACATACCGAGAAATCACACATCAAAACAACATCCCAAAACTACAGTTCACGCAAGGAGACTCACTTCCTAAAGTTCAATTGATTCTGACATGAACGGTAGAGGTCACGTACCATCTTTCTTCCTGACCAACACAACTGGAGATGCATACGGACTATTTGATGGCTCAATGATACCAAGATTTAACATGATCTCTCAACAACCTCTTTGGCAAAAAAGGGGATATCATAACGCTTCTTTCTAACAGGTACATCTGAAGTAAGAGGGATCTGGTTTAGTACACTTGAGAAAGAACATGGTTTAGGAGGCAAAATGTCATGACACATCATCAAAGACTGCACGCAACTCCATGGAACTGCCGTCAGAAAAAGCACGATCAAACTGTACAGAACGAACATTTTCATCTGGCATAGAAGACGCCATTGAAACAGTTAAAGTGGGAATGGGTAAAGCGTCATCACAGTCCTGGACGACACCAGCTGCACAAACTACTTCACGGACAGTACAGACTCCAGAGAGGGATCCATGGGTAAAGCGTCATCACAGTCCTGGACGACACCAGCTGCACAAACTACTTCACGGACAGTACAGACTCTGGAGAGGGATCCACAGAAAGACCAACTCCTGGAGAAACAAGCCAAAGATGCTATCTCTGACCAAGGCACTGAAGTACCTTGTGAAAGAACGACTGTTGGTAAAACATCAGAAGCAGACACAGCAGACACATCAGAAGACGCTAACTGAAAGCAAGACTTCAATGACTCATCATTTTGTTTCTGAACAAGATCAGAACGGGAAATGGTCAGATCATCAGGGATCTGACACAAAGGCTTTTTGTCCACAACATGCTTAGCTCTAGCCCTCGTAACGGCAGCTAAAGAGAAAGCTTCAACAGATACATCACTGGACTCACTGCTAACAGAAACTCCAGGAACATTACCCACAAATGAGATCTGCGCGACAGGCTATCCAAGACACAACAATTTAAATCGCCCACAAAATAAGGACAACTGACTGAAACTGTAGCCAGTGGAAACTCATCCACACAGCCACCAAAGGAAACACACTTCACTGTGGTTCCTAACATCTGACTCACAAAAAAACCGTTTGCGAACGCCACGAATAGTAGCACCAGTATCACGCAGAACAGAACTCAAAGTGCCATTCACAGAACCAGACTCCAAATGTAACTTGCCTGTGAACTCACTAGCTGCTAGACAAGCAAAAGGAGTATGAAGAACAGAACAAGCACGGGACTGTTTGCTGTCAGCTAAGTTCGCGACAACAGTAGAGTTACCATATACAAAAGGACACTTATCTGGGTGGCCAAGGGTACAAATTCTATATGGGTGTCTACCTGATTTCCATGGACATGGACACCTAGCAGCTACATATCCTGTCTTTTTACACAAAAAACACACAACACTTGCAAACTGATCAGAAGCACTTTCTGAGGAACTCTTATTGCCAGAGGTATGATGGGCGTCACGACCACGATAACGGCTACCACCAATGTTATTTACACGACCAGCTGAGTAACCCAAGCTCTGATGGTTACCGCGACCACAATAACAGCTACACCAAAGTTACTTCCACGATCACTAGGAACCAGAGTAGTGGCCACTGTTTTGAAAAGTAGAATATCTGTTTCCTCTATCAGTCTTATAAGGGGCTTTAGCAGGTTGATCATGGTATGGAATTCTATCAGACTGACCAGGATATGGATCTCTATCAAACTGACCAGGAGTTCCGTACCCAACAGAAGCAAAAATGTTTACATCAGCTTTCCTAGAAAGCACCTTAGTGGGATGAGCACGTCTGTATGACTCTGCAGACTTGGACATATCATCAAAAGTTTTCACATCTTTTTCACACAGAAAAGTTGCCAAGTCCTTAGAGACACACACCAAAAACTGCTCACGCAAGATGAGATCCATCACACCTTCAAAAGACTTATCAATTTTTGACAAAGAGACCCAACGGTCAAACAAACGCTTAAGTTCAACTGCAAGGTCTCGAAAGGTTCATCTGAGCTAGGCTTAGCCTCACGAAAACGCTTTCAAAAACCATCTGGAGTACATTGACATTTTTTCAGCAAGCTCTCTTTCAGAAGCTCGTAAGACACAACATTGTTTTCTGCGAGACTGTGATATACAGCTAAAGCGGAACCCTCAAGCAATGCAGACAGGTATGTTATCCACAAACTCTCTGACCCCACCCAAAGAACGAGTATGGTTTCAAAAATAAAACAGATAATTATCTATGTCATCTATGTCATCAGTTCTTTCTTTAAAAAGGGGCAACTTAGGAAACGTAGGGCGAAGAGGTGTTAAACCTGGGAAAACCAGAACCCTGACTGTCATTATCCTGCCCTGAGACTGCACCTTGCTGAGGAGTTATTTGTAACTGTATTCTTTTAGTTTCCTCTCTCTCTCTCTCTCTTTGCTGAATTCTTTTAGTGTCCTCCTGCATATGTACTTGCTCTCTTTTTTAGTTATCTCTTCTTCCTGTATTTTCAACTGAAATTCTTTCAATCGCATTCCTTGCTCTCTTTCCATGTCCTGGGCAATACATTTGTCAACATAGTTCAATAGAGCTTCTCCCTCCAGACCACATATCTTACCTCGCTGTAACTATTTAGCAAAGACTTTGCCCTCGTCCACAGAGGACACAACAGGACTTTCTCCCCGTAGCCTTCTGTGCCATAATGAAATGTGAAATATTGTTCTGTCCAACTGGACACAAATACTAGTGGACCAAAGAACAAACAATTGCTAACAAAAGCAAAAAAGGTTTGAAACCTCTGCCCACTAACACACACACACACACACACACACACACACACACACACACACGCGCACACACACACTATATATATATATATTTATATATGATTTAGCAATGAGTGTTTCACTCATTCACCAAGGGAACAGTCTTTCAGGTTGACACGATGGACAACTTTCCAAAGGAGAACAGTCAACATCAGATGGAGTTACACGTTGTGCTCGCAGTGTGTGTTGCAGCACATGTGTGGCACACGTTGAAACGACTTCTCGTCAGTGGAGACGTTGAGCCGAACCCGGGGCCTGATAAAAAAAATCAAGAACAAGAAGGTAATGATCCAAACCTTGCCGATAAGATCAATCAAATTCTAAACGCCATTGAAGTACAGAACACGAAAATGGAACAGCACACTGTGAAAATGAATGAACACGCTGCAAGGGTGAATGCTGACCTGACAGACATTAAAGGTGCGTTGAAGAGAGTGGATGAAAGGTGCGAAGCGATAAGTCAGCGTTGTGATAGTTTACAGATAGAAAATCAAAGACTATCAGCAACAGTGCAAGAACTCGTGGATGGATTAAATGTCGTGTCAGCAGATGTGGCAGCAACAAAATGTGAAACTAGTCATCTTTCAGAGACAGTACAAAATCTGGAAAATCAAGTCAGCAGTATGAATGAAGAAATCGATCGGTTAGAATCTTTTTCGCGCCGTGAAAACCTTCGATTTTACGGTATTCCTGAGAGCGACCATGAAAATGACACGAAGTGTGCCAGTGCAGTGATCAACGCACTGAATAAAGTCAGTGGTGACAGGAAGTGGACTGAAGACGATCTGATCAGAGCGCACCGTGTTGGACAGACAAGACACGGCGCACCGAAAGTGATGATCGCAAAATTCCGCAACTGGACTGACAAATTGTTTATTATTAGGGACAGATCATTCAGGCGGAACCTAGAAAACATTGGCATACGTGTTGCCAATGACCTGACACGTCAGCAAGCAGCCCTCGTTGCACGTGCAAAGCAGGAAGGTCAGGCAGCCTACTTCGTGAAGGGGAGGATGGTGATTGGCCCAAGGCGACCCGACCCACGCACGTACGCGGAGGTCACGGCGGAGGGAATGATGACGGCAGTATCGACAGCGGGTACGGGCGGGTCTCGCGGGCGGTGCACTCATCTTCGATGATGACGACGACGATGGCAGCGACGACAGGGGTAATGACGGTGACTTCAGGGGTGCCGGATGCGACGAACGAGCGATCTGGTGATGTGTGCGGTGCCGAGCGGGGCCGTCGTGCCAATGTCATTGAACTCCGAGGGGATTCCCCTAGTGATCATGTGATTCAGCCAGCCAGTCAGCGCCTGTTCTGAAGGAAGCCAGTCCTCACTGTGTGTTGCCAGCAGGGGTGGGAGCAGGGTTGGTGGGGGTTTAAACCGGGGTGCACGTGGAAGTGACAATGATCGTAGAGAGTCGAGGGGTGGGACAGTTCAGGGTAACATGCAAACATTCCTACGCGGAGGGGACAGTGATAACACATCCCGTTCAAGCCAAAGGAGCCTGCGATCTAGCCACAGCCAGAAATAGGACAACGCGCGACCACAGGCACAGGAAATAACATTTCTTAATTACAATGTAGAAAATCTGTTCTATAAAATGCATGATGTTTCCTTTCTACAGTTTATAAATAAATTTGATTTTGTTTGTCTGACTGAGACGTTTATTGGACCACAGTTTGATTTGAGTAATGTTTTTCCGGGTTTTTTGAAATTCAGTTCCCCAGCAAAAAAACTGTCAGTACATGGACGATGCTCAGGTGGTGTTTTAGTGCTTATTAAAAACAAATATGAAAGCATGTTGAACGGATAAATGTAGATTTCAATAATTTCATAATAATAAAAATTGATAAAGAGTTACTAGATATTGATAAAAATGTAATGTTTATAGCATGCTATGTCCCTCCTGAGAGTTCACCAGCATATGATAACAGTAACCTGAAAGATGGAATCCTTGCCATGGAAGACCAGTTGTTTTGTCATTCTGAGTTTGAAAAACAAGATGTGTATATAATGATGTGTGGCGATTTTAATGCCAGAACTGGGTGTGAGCAGACACGAACAGAGACCTTAGATAATTTTACGTTTGGTTTTGTTGTTGATGATGATGATGATGATGATTATGGCGATTTATCTAAGAGTCGTTCTTCAAAAGATTCAGTGATTAACAATTTTGGGCAATCACTGTTGGACTTGTGTTTTCTCTTTAACTTAAAAATAGTCAACGGTTCGTGTAATAGTGATGATGAGGGTGAATTTACATTTGTAGCGCCACAAGGCTGTAGTGTCGTTGACTATTTTATTTTGTCAGAGGATTTGCTTCCCTTTTGCGATTTGTTTGTAAATAATTGCTTCTTTTCTTGGCACCTCCCAGTTCAGCTGACATGGAAACATGGAGGAAACCATGATGTACAAGAATCATCAGAAAAGTCAGATGACCCGACAGAAGAGAGGATAGTTTGGTCGGATGACTTCAAAGACACATTTATACATGAAGTAAGTTCCAAACACTTCAAGGAACACATTGATCATGCTTGTGATAAGATTGAAGAGGATATTGATAACTCTTTGAACATATTTACAATGGCTTTATATACAGCGGCTAGTTGTCTTATTAGAACTACAAGTCCTAAAAAATCAAAAGCCAACGAGTGGTTCGATAAGGAATGTAAGAACAAAGAACGTTAGTAGAACGTCTGTTTAAAGAGTTTCCAAAGAGCGAAGACTAAAACATACAGGGAACAGCAGAAAGAACTCTATGTAAAGGAGAGAACAATATATACTGATCTTAAACGGGATAAGAAGAGGACATTTGATGAAGTTAGACTTGCAAAGTTAACAAACGCTATCAATGAACCAAAATTATTCTGGAAAACAATGAAGCTTATAAACAGAAACAAAGTTTATAATGACATTGGCATCAAACAGTGGCAGGATCACTTTTTTAGCGTATTCAATGACTGTGATGACATAGACAATATGGATGGAGAGGATAGTTTATATTTTGAGAATGAAGATCAAGAACATCAAGAGCCTTTCCTTAACGACTATATAACGAAGGAGGAAATTAAGAATGGCATTAGAAACTTGAAATGTGGAAAGAGTGCTGGTCCAGACAAGATTGTGAGTGAAATGCTAAAACATGCTGCTGACAGTATCATTGATTATCTCGAAATTTTGTTCAACAGACTTTTTAATTCTGGTTATTTTCCAAGGGAATGGTCCAAATCTGTAATTGTTCCGATTTTCAAAAAGGGGATGCCAATAATCCAGACAATTATCGAGGGGTAGCCTTGACTAGTGCTGTGAGCAAAGTTTATACTTCCATTTTAAATAAAAGATAAGTGCATGGGCCGAACGGGAAGAAAAAATTATTGAAGAGCAGGCAGGGTTTAGAAAAGATTATAGTACTATGGATCACATATTTACCTTATATGCACTGGTTCAAAAATACCTGTTAAGTAACAGAAAATTGTACGTTGCTTTTATTGACTTCCGGAAGGCTTTCGATACAGTTAATAGAAATATTTTATGGGATATACTAAAAAAGTCTGGTGTACAAGGTAAATTGTATAGGTCATTAAGGGAATTTATAGTTCAGTTATAGCCTGTGTAAGAGACAAAAGCTTATACTCTGATTTTTTCCATTGTCCACAAGGCGTGAAGCAAGGGTGTTTACTGAGTCCGCTAATGTTTTCCTTTTTCATTAATGAACTGGCGCTTGAAATAAATAAAAAGGGAAGACATGGAATACAGTTAATACCTGATGCTGCAGAAGTTTTCCTTTTATTATTTGCAGACGATGTAATCCTTTTATCAGACACGGTGGTTGGATTACAGAATCAGTTAAATGCATAAAAAAAGAAGAAACTGACAGACTTAAGTTAGTAATTAATATAGATAAGACGAAGATTATAGTTTTCAGAAAGGGAGGTTTTCTAGCAGCTCGGGAAAAGTGGTGGTTTTGGAATTTAGAAGTGTTGGTACCAATAGCTATAAATACCTAGGTTTAATTTTTACAACAAAACTAAATATGAGCAAGGGATGGTTAGAAATGTGTAGAAAAGGCAGAAAGGGAGTGATTGAAATTTTAAGATCACTAAGAAAGTTAAGATGTATTGACCCTACCATCTTTTGGAAGCTTTTTGATACACAAGTGGAACCAATGCTAACTTATGGTGCCGAATATGGGGCTTTTTCGAGAATCAATTCATGGAAAAAGTACACACACTAGCAATAAAGCGTTTCTTGAATATCCCTATACATGGTTCTAACAAAATGGTATATGGAGAAACTGGCAGGTACCCTCTGCAGATACGCGCAAAAATTAAATGTATCAGGTATTGGCTCCGTCTTGTTAAACTCCCATCATCCAGGATTAGTAGGCAGGCATATACAATGTTATTAAATCAACACGAAAGTGGAAGACAAAATTGGTTTTTCAAGTAAAAGAAATTTCTATTCGAAAAATGGTTTCGGTTTTGTTTGGAACAACCAGGGCGTCGAGGACGACAAACGTTTTATTTTGGAATTTAAAGAGCGTCTGATCTCATCCTATCAGCAAGTTTGGCATTCCGAGATGGAAAATAACGAAAAGTATACATGGTTTTTACAGTTTAATAGTGATTTACAGCCTGAAAAATATCTACTAACAATTACACGAAAATGGCACAGGGATTCAATGGCACGATTCCGTACCAGGACACTTGGTCTTGACGCAAGTCAACATTGGTATATACTGAAACCCGAACTGCTATTAGGTGTCCGGTATGCAAAGAAAATGATAGAGAGGATGAATTCCACTTTTTCTTTTGTTGTAAAGAATATAAAGACATACGAGAGAAATATGATGTTTTTAGAACACCGTTTGCAAGGAGGCGTAACTTGGTCGCTTTGCTACAAACAGATAAAACAGAATATATAAGGTCCATGGCAATGTTTATTGCCGAAGCAGTTAGTAGGCGCAAGAGAAAAAACTTGACATTGCAGCCTAAAACAAAATAAAAATTAAACAGAAAGTACAAAAAAAAAAAAAAAGTAAAATAATGTATGGCTGTTTTTTTTCAGCGATTATATTTTCCCAGTTGGTTTGGAGGCCTGTTGTCGCCCTTGATGTGCTTAGGGCCAGGAGCCTTTCGTTCAGTTATTTGATTGTTTCATTTTGGAGCCTTTTTTTTTTGCTTTTTTTCCTTTTTCTTCTTAATGGTGGTTTCATAGAAGAATGTATACCCCCATGTCATTATCAAACCCAACCAACAAAAAGAGAGAAATGTACAATGAAACAGAAATTCAAGGATATGGGGAGAATGAAAAGCACAATCGTAATCAATGCCAAATAAACAGCAACATGTATAAATCAAGCAATGATATGAGAGTAATACGAATATAATCAATGTATTGTGAATGTTCTTTTCACACACTAAGCATTCAAAATGAAACAACTGATAATTTTTTAAACTAGTTCAGCGCAGCCACTCACTCTCACTTATTCAAGAGAAAAGAAACCTAAGAATGCTGAAGAAGCAACACAATTCCCAAGTAAGGATAGAAACAGAAATAAATCAGATAACCGAAGGTAATGAAACCAAAGCCCCCAAAGGAAGAAAGAACTAGGCCCTCCTATCTCCAGAAACTGTACAAAAGGAGATACCCCGTTACGCTGGAGATGGGAAAGAAAGTAGACAAAAAACAGTCATACAACAAAAACAATACAACACAACTCAATTGTTCGAAAGGAAAGTCTGTGAACATGACCTATCACTTCTAACTGGGGCAATTATAGGGGCACAAAAACAAATCCTACCACTAAGGCGATTTTGAATTCAATAGCAGAAGAAATTTAACTACGGGGTCACCAGATGTTAAGCTGCTGATACACGAGCCTTTTCGTCCGTACAGTTGAGACGAAACATTTGAACTTGTGCGGTCCGACCAGTCAGTGTGTCAAACGGACGGAGTGCTTCACGATAGTTTTTAAAACCTTCGAGTTTGATCCCACATGCCACTTCAAAGGACTGTACAATTGAATACGAAGCTTTTTCTCGAATATTTAGATTCTTATAATTTTTTCAGTTGACATTCCAAAGTACATCATGGCCTTTGCACGATTCAATCAAATGTTTTGGTCTCCGAATCGGACAGTCTGACCACCTTGCCGGACGACACCATTTTCTCTTGTGCCGTGGGTGTTGGCTCAATGCTGAGCGTTGATTGGTTAGAGGATATTAACTGTCCGTTTCGAATAGATCACGGTGTGTGTCTCAAACGGTCGGTTTTAACTGGATGCCGAAGCCCATTTGAGATGCACGTTTACTATGACAGACGCTACGTTTGGGATCGGGTTCGACTGGTAGGCTACTTCCGAAGCGTACGGGCGGGGAGGCTCGTGTGTCAGCTGCTTTACGGATGGTGTGCGGTGCGTGTTTTGCTGTCTGACTCTCGCTCTCAAAAGTTTAAATGCATGTAATAACTATTCCCTACACACACCCACACCATACGCACATGGACAGCCAGGCAACACAGGAGTTAGATTTTTTTTTTTATATGCTGCCTGAACCATCAAAATATACATTAATGTGAACTGGTACAAAAACAGTAAATGCCACTACATAACATATAGATCAAGATATCAATACACAGGAAACTTCAACCATCCGATATCAGCATATTATATTACTTAATATAACTCACAGATCTTGCTGGCGCCGTCCACAGTGTCCCACAAATACAGTTAACACACTTGGCTACACAGTGCCCAAGCCACAGTCTATAGCATTAAAAGAAGACACAGGAGAAGAAGCAGGATGTCCACTCGGCAAGCACAGCCGCTCAAATACGACGATATTTGAATCTAAAAAGTGCACAATTCACAAAGCACACACACAAAAAAAATCATGTTCAACTACCAGAAGAAGAAAAGAACCAGGATCGCCATACGTCAAGCAGGGCCGCTCACGAGCCATGACGACTTGAATATTTGCACCCATGCCGCTCATTCCGATCTCCCCCCAACCCCCCACTTCAGAGCCCGCCCCGGCACCGGCAATCCACAGGGAGCAGTCAATGTCAAGTCGTGAAAAACTGAACCATCGCAGGAGACACTGTAATGCCGCCGAGTCACTTCGGTGGTGTTCAGTAGCGCCTGTTCTGGTCTAAGATACGCAGGACACCACCTACTTAGCCCCATACTCGACAATAATTTCATAATCGCAGAGCCGGAGTGTTCGTTTAGCTAGCATAGAGATTTAGGTCCACTGATTCGGATTTATCAATAAAACATGTCATCTCTCTCTCTCTCTCTCTCTCTCTCTCTCTCTCTCTGAGTGAGTTCATGATCAAGCTGCAGACAAGACGCATTTTTGAAACGATCCCGATCTTTTGTTTATTTTGTATTGTTTATTTGGTTTTGGACCCTGTGACGTCTACAATATGGATACGAAGGATAAAACTGAACATGAGGAACCAAATCTACAAATAATTTTGGAAAATCAAAGAATAGAATACGAAAATCTCTGGGTAAAGTTTTGGATGATCGACTTGGCACAGTGACTCAGCAAGTTTCATTCGATTTGGACAAGGTCACGCGTGAACTCAAGACCGAGTTTCACGAGCTTCAAAGCAAAACGCACAGGCTAAAACAAACCGTTGCCACATCAGTGGATGAGATCAGCAAAACAAAACACTACGTGACTCAGCAGGAAGTGAAATTGAAACAGGCAATTGCAACACTGGATGAAAAGAAAAATTAGAAATAAAGTGTTTACCCTACACTTTAGAAGGGTGGCTTAGTGTGACATGTCTATCCAGTGTTTTAACTGTTCCTAGTATCGTAACTACGTCTCACACACACAAACACATGAACACGCACACAGTGCAACTCACCCTTCAGTAGCTGGGACGACGAGTGGTGGTCAGTCTGCGACACTCTGTCCAGGCCGTTCGCCCATGTCAGAGGGTCAAGCAGTTGATGGTGTGACCAGGGAAAGGCTATGAATGCCACGTCTGGTCTGTCAGGTAGTTGGCTGGGCGCGGAGACTGGTTGCAGTCCGCACCCGGGTCAACAGTTGATGTAGTCTCAGGGCGACGCCTCACGTCACTCGCTGCTTGGCGTAGGGACGGGCGTCGGCTCTAGTACACTGTAGAGGCTGGTGAAGGCTTCTCTAAGTCGGAAGCTGAGCTTGGAGATGTGGACTCACCAGGAGTTGCAAGTCGACTGTCCAGCTTAATCTTCGCCCTGTCATCTGCTGATAAGTGAGCACCTTCCGGTTCCGTAGTGAACCGGGTGCATATGCTCACTGTGTGCGTCACTACACTCCCCCCGACTTTATGAAGAAAGTTTTAGCGAGTGTAGTTCCCTCACAAGAGCCCAGGTCTGGCTGGCATCCGCATGTCCCTAACAGCCATAGAGGCGCAGAGTGTTGTCGGCAGACAGGTCCAATAGCTCCTCCACAGACATTGACAGCATCGGTGCAGCACACTCGGCCACATGGAAGAGCTGGTTGGGTGCAGACCACTGGAATGGAAATATGTAGCATCTGTCTCCAGCAGGATACGGTCCCGGTCCATCCCACCTGGTGCTTTAGCCTGGTCCCGGTTAAAGGACTCGGCCAGCCAGGTAAACCCAAAATGGACATTGGGGAACGCCACCGCCCACTGGTCACGGACGTTCTCGTCCCCCATGAAGCAGTGCACTTAGACACGCTGCTCCCGGGCACTCCCATCCGGACCAGGCACAGCGTTTGGAGGTAGGCCTCCGCCCCAGCATCTCCAGGCATCCCTCAGCAATGTAGCACGAGAACATGGTGGGGTGAAACCAAGGGCAGAATCCTGCGGAGATTCACAGCCTGCTGGGACCAGGTCTCAATTGGTATGCTGTGATCGAGTCCAATCTCGCCCACAGCAGCCACCCGTGGCGATGAGACAAGTTCCCGCAGCTTAAAAAGGACTTGCTCCATATCTCGACCAGCCAGTTTTGCACAATGCTTTGGGTGCAGCCCAACCACTACCACCATATCCTTAGGGTACCGGGCGAGATCCCTGGAGGAGGGGTAGGAGACAGGATCACAGAAGGAGGCACAAGTTCCTACAACCGGACCCGTTTTTTTCCATCCTCACAAAGGTCCCATTCAGCACAGCCTGTAGGTTGGAGTCCAGCGGGAGTCGCATGGTCCGGATAGTTCTATCCAGGTGGAAATGCGCATCAAATGCCCGCGGGAACTGGGTGTCGGGTATCATGGCTGCTTGGGCAGGCTCAAAGGCCTCTGGCGTCGGATAGTGTTCCCGCCAGTACTCACTCTCCTGGTGGTCCATCCGCGCCACCAGAAGCAGCACCACCCTCCAATGGACTAACACGGCTGGCGATTCTACCGGGTACAACTGGAAGGTAGTCGGCACCGGCTCCCCAATGTACTGACAGAAAGCTGTCATAGCCTCCCGCTGCCCATCCGAGATGCGTGCATCTTTCAGGGTGGACAGGAGACGCTGCACGTTGAGGAACTGAACCAAGTCCTCCCAGCGACCAGACGACATAATCAGCCAGTCCATGGTCTGCAGCAATGCCCTCCTACGCCACTTCAGCACATTTTCTGACGTTGGGGACAGCCTTTCATTGAAAACTCCGGGAAGGTGATGCATGAAGGCATGCACCTTCAGGTCCCCTACTGGCTCCTCACAGCCCGGCACCAAACACTCCTCCTCCCGAGACTCAACTGGCCGAGTGTGACTGGCTACAGGGACGTCCTCCCTCGGCTCGACCGAAAGGAGTAAAGGTGGCACTGGGAATAGCCTTAGGCTTTTTAGCCTGTCTCCTCCTCCTCCTCCTCTGGTCAAAGCCGAGAAGTGTTCTCCTGCCTCTTCACTCACAGTCCTCCAGAAAGTATGGGAGGTGAATGCAGGTCCACTTTCTGCTGGGCCAGCTTTAGGAACCTTGCCCAGAGCCTCCCGATGTGTTGAGGCTGCCTGCTTGCGAGGCACTCTAGACTTCCGGAGGTCCCCGCTCCAGAACACCACTTCCTGGAGGAGACTGTACTTTTGGCCTCAACTCCCATGACAGATCTTACCACACACCAGGCAGCCGCTCCAAGGATGAGGAAGAGTTCTGGATAGCGTAGTCTGGTGTTTCCTGGGAAACAGTCTTCATGGGCGACCCCCGTGGGGAGAGCAACCCAGGAATACCTTCCCCAGTGTCCATTACGCTTAATATGTCTGAATGCTCTCTACTCCCCACCCCGGGATGGCTCATCCCTCATGGAGGCCCGCTCGATACGGCATTCCAAATTGGGGTCAGTCAGCAAGCAGATGTCAAGGCGCCCCCCCCCCCCCCCCCCCCCCCCAAATTGTTCTGAAGCTGGCTTGGACTTGCCTGGGCGGCCAGACCGCGAAGTGACAGGTGCCACAAGTTCTGTGATCCACTGATCACTCTGCAGCTGGTACGTCTGTATCGCCCTGGCAAACTTCTTCAGCCACTTTTTGGAGTAAGGGTCACCCCGCTGCTTGGCGACAGCGACCATCCGGAGCAAGCATGTTTCACATTCACTCTCGGACACCTCCTTAGTAAGCCAGAGGTCCTGCACCAACTGATCGGTATGCGGGAACAGCCGACCTGCCGCTGAGAACTTAGCAGCAGCGCGCTCCAGGGCATTGGGTTTGCCGATGCCATCCTGAAACAGAACTCCTGACTAATAAGTTCGCTGCCTGCAGCTCTGCACTTGTACTTGTCAATATCAAGTGCGTCAGTGGCGGTGACGTTGACACACGATCATGGTACCACTCCCGGCAGTAGTCGCTTTGGATCATGAAAAGTCCGCCCCACTGCTTCTTGCAGACGCAGTAAACTTCCTGATCCTCATCCTCCAGCACTTCTTCTTCCTCTTCCGGATGTGACTTGAACCGCTGGATCCATGCAGGCAGTTTCCGATCTCTGCATGGCATCAGCCGGTCATGGTTCGTCACGAAGACCGAGTTCCGGAGTTTGACTTGATACAGGTAGGCAGACAGCTTCCTCAAGATGATCCCCGGACCTTTCCAGGGCGAACAGAGTTTCCTGCATTTACCCTTCACAACTGCAGTGTCCAAGAGATAGACACATCACCTTTGGCATATGGTCTCAACAGGATCTTGAGATCATAATTTCTTTTCATGTTCCAAAGGGATGTCTTCAAATCTCTCTTGCAGCTGTGTGGGCATCCTGCAAGGACTGGACCAAGTGGGACACGTACTCATCCTCACTCTCAAATCTCTGGCCGGGAACAGGGAACATCAGCTGTGCTGGTATGTTCACTTCCTTCCCCAACATCAACATGTTTGGAGTAAAACCAGTTGCACGGTTTACAGAGGACCGGATAGCGCCAGCTTCTGCTGCACGTGTTCGTCCCACTTGTTCTGCGCTTTCCCCAAGAAGCATCTTATGGCATCCATCAACGTACGGTTGTACCACTCCACCTGACCATTCGACGCAGGACGATATGGGCGTTGTTCGGCCTTGTGAATTTTGAAAGCTTGGCACAAAGCCTCGAACAGCTTGCTTTCAAAATTGCGTCCCTGGTCTGAGAACAGCTGGAACGGGCAACCGAAACAGGAGAAGAAACTATCCACTGCAGCTTTTGCTGTTGTCTCGGCCTTTTGAGATGGAAGAAGCACGCACTCCACCCACTTGGTGAATTGGTCCACCATCATGAGGCAGTGCTCATTTCCATGTGCTGTCCTGGCAGGGGGCCAATGAAGTCAATATGGACACATTCCATTGGGGCCCCTGCATGGTACTCCGTCAATGGGACTTTCCCATACCGCTAGTTCTTTTTGTTGCGACTGCAAACGTCACAGGACAGCACATAGGCCTCGACATCGTGAGCTAAAGTAAACTAAAAGAATTTCTCCTTCAGTCTAGCTTTAGTGCTCGCCACGCCTTGGTGTGCTGCTGATGGCAGGTCATGATGCCATTGTATTGCTTGTTCCAGGAGGGAAGCGGGAACTACCAACTCCAAGTCCTTAGAATCTGGCTTGCGCCTGAATAGCAAGCCTTCCTTAAGCAGGAACATCTCTCTGTTCAGCCAGTGGTACTTTGCACTTGGCGAAGCTGAGAAGAGTTCCCCTTCATTGGGTTTTGTCCCCCTTTGAAGGTATTGGAGAACAGGTGTAAATCCTTATCTTTCCGCTGTGCTGTCCGGAGTTCCTGAACCGTAAGCCCCCAGCACGAAGGGATCTCTGAGGTAGCCTTGTGCTAGTCGCACATTGCAGGTCCTCAGCTGCAGCTGTCCACCCAGAACTTCTGTCTCAAAGCTTACGCCATCAGTGCTGCCAGTTTCAAAGTTCTTGAGACTGGCAAGACTTTCCTGCATTGCTTTTTTCAGGCAGTGAGGCTTTATGACTGTCCGAGGACAGTAACAGTACTTGTGCTGGTCAACCGCTCCTTGTAACCTTGAGACGCCCGGGCTTTTCCACCCAAGGTGAAACCAAGGATTGGCCAATCAGACAAAGTACTTCAGCGTTCAGGATGTGTCAGAAAAACTGGCAGGTGCATCCTTCGAGTGTGCCAGAAAACTGTCAGGCCCCTTTAGAGCCAGAAAACTTACAGGTTCACCCTGTGGGTGGACCAGAGAACTGGCAGGCACTCTCTGCACCAGACTGGCAGGGATGTCCGGACATCCCAGAGAACTGGCAGACACAGAGCCCAAACGCCCTTCAGGTGCAACCCCCATGTGCACCCGGGAACTGGCATGCGTTCCCCCTTTTGGGACCGCACGAGATTGGGCAACTGTCATGCTTGCTGGCGCATGGGCAAGCAAGAGTTTAGGAACGCGCAAGGAATTTTGCCCACTGTCATGCGCATCCCATCTGTCAGAAGAGGGTACACGGCCATCATGACTGGTAAACCCCATGGTACCCCTCCGTATAGAAGGTACACGTTCATGATGACTGGAAAACCCCATGGCACCCCTTCCGTGACTCCGCGAGAGAGGTCCCCCCCCCAGTAGCTACTGTAGGTCCATCCGGATGGCTCCCTTTTTCCTCAGGAGACAAAACTGTCAGGCTTCCTTCCGTCAGGCCCCGGGCTTCGTCCATAGCCTGAATGAACTCCCCCCACTGTTCGTCTGCTCTCCTGCAGTATTTGCAACCCCCACAAGGCAGACTTTCAGGCTGAATGCCAGCCACGAAAGATGGGACAAGGGGTCAAAGCATCAGGAATTCTTGACAGCGCATCTGCGTTCTGATGCTTTGCCCTGGCCCGATGTTTGACAATCATATGGAACTGGGGAAGTTCCTCCATCCATTGGGCCAACTGTCCCTGTGGGTGTTTAAACCGCAGGAGCCATGTAAGACTTGAGTGGTCGGTCCTGACGGTAAAAGTCCTACCTAATAGGTAGTACTTGAACTGCCTTGTAAACCTCACGATACTCAACAGTTCCTTCCGGGTTGTACAGTACCTCTGTTCGGGAGTGAGGGCGAAACTGCTGTACGCAATCACTCGCTCCTCACCTTCTTGAATCTGGCTCAGAACCACCCCGATTGCCAAATCACTAGCATCCGTATCCAATACAAATGGATCCATGCCATTTGGACAGGGGGTTCGGTCAATGCTCGACAGAGGTTATCAAAAGAATACTGGTTTTCCTCATCCCAGAAGAACTTGTTCTTTCCTGTGAGGTTATACAAAGGCTGCGCCAACGCTGCAAAGTCTGGAATGAACATGCGATGGTAATTAGCGAAGCCAAGAAACCGTTCCACATCTGGAAGTCCCTCACAAAGGCACTTCTTTGGCTTGAGCTTCAAACCATGCTGTCGAAACCTTTGCAGCGCCTCCCTCAAGTTCTGCAAATGATCTTCAAAGCTGTTCCCTAACACCAAAATGTCGTCCAGGAAAGCGAGCACAGTCTTCCATGTCAGACCTCTCAGGATAAGGTTCACCATGCGTGAGAATGTGGCTGGCGCATTGGTGAGCCCAAATCCCATCTGAACATGTTTGAAAAGACTGTACTTGGTCAAGAAGGCAGTTTTTTTTTCCTGTCAGCTTCTTTGACTCTCACTTGCCAGTACGCATTGTTGGCATCCAGCTTTGAAAACCATGTGCTCCCCGACAGAATATCAAGACAGTCTTCTACCAGTGGTAACGGGAAAGTATCCTTGACTGTGACATCATTTAGGGCTCGATAATCGATGCACCAGCGAACTGATCCGTCTTTTTTCCGGATGAGTACTGGCGCTGACACCCACTCCGACACTGACTCCTGAATGCCTTAAGCATTTTTTGTGAATGTGCTTCCTCCTCTCCTGCAAATACAGCAGGCGTACGGCGCATTCACTGCTTTATGGGCTTGGCATCACCAGTGTCAATTGAGTGCTCAATACCGGTGAAGTTCCCTAAATCGAACTCATCTGCAGCAAACACATCCTGATAATCACACAGGAGCTTGATCAACTCCATCATCTGATTCTCTGTCAGGTGTGTGCTGGAGTCACTAGCCAATTTCTGCAGATGCTCGGGTACTTGGTCCTTCGAGGGTTGCTTATCCCCCACATGTACCGTTCTGCAGCTCGCTTCCCTCCTTACCACTTGATCACAGCCTCTACTTTCAGAGGAAGAGTTCTGCTGTCCCGGATCCAGTATCTCCTGCACTTCAAATGCATTGGCTAACAGCTCCCCCTTCTGACAGTATGGTACCTGTCACTGGGGTTTACCAGGCAAAGGATTGGATTGTCCCCGGACCGCCGCACCGTCCTCGGGATTAAGAGCTCAGAGCCCAATGAGGATTCAGTGTAGTAGTCCTGAAGGACTTTATCCAATCTGCCAGTTATCATCATGACTGTGTTGGGTGGTACCATGACTTTATGGGCAGCTGGAACCCTGGCTATGGTTGGTGGTCCTTGACCAAAACTCATGTCTAAAGGGATGATTTCTTCCCCGATCAACAGAGTTTCAGCCCTGATGTCATGGATCGTCCCCCAATGATGCAGAAGATCATGTCCTAACAGCATCTCGTCAGCAATCGGAGCCACATACAGCCCCTCTCTGAAGGTTGACTGGCCAATCTTCAGGGGTACAGATGTGGTGACAAAACCCTTCAGAGTGGAACCCTGGTCTGCCATTTGCATCACCACTTCTTTCAGCTTTCTTGGTTTCTTAGAAAGCCTATCAAACACGGAAGTAGAGACAATGGTGATTTCTGCTCCAGAGTCCACCCTGGCTTAACCAGAATGTCACTACCATGATGTGCACCCTGGAAGAGCCTGGACAAACCCGATTAATTCGTATGATTTCAGGCTGTCGGCTGATTGCTTCCGATGAACTCTCTCTCTCTCTCTAAATTGCCCTAGGGATGTTCGGACCAGTTGCAGTCTTGTCTGTTAGGGAACCCTGTGGATCATCAGAATTGCTAGGCTCTAACTTGGACTGCTCGGGCTTTTGGGTAGCCGAGTCTTTTTGACTCGGCTGTTCCTGGGTGAGATAAGGAGCGTCACGCCCTTGGAGTGACGACCCTCTGGCCAACGCTTTTAGGGAACTCAAACTAAAAAAATTCCTGGCCCTTTTGTATTTCCGGCTCAGAGAATCGGCCATCATCTCCAAGCCTTAGGCGTGTAAAGCCCCTTTTTTTTGCCTTTTTGCCCTCTGGTTCCTTCTTTTGCTGCCATTGTTTATATCGCTGACAATCCTTCTTCAGGTGCCCTCCTGTTGACAGAAGTAGCATTTTATCCGGGAGTCCTGGGTGGCGGTAGTTGTTGGTTTCTGGGAAGAAGAAGTTTCCTTATTTTCCAACTTTGAGAGCTGCAGCATAAGCCTATCTATGGCCTTCTGCAGTCCCTCAAATTTTTCCCTGGTGACAGGTGAAATTGTGCCTACCTGTCCTACCCGAGGATCTTCCAGGGGCCTGCGCCTTCTGTCGCCTGCTGCTTGAGAGATATGCTGGAACTGTTTGATTTTGTTCACAGCGTCCTCAATGGACTGGGGTTCCTCCATACTGACAAACTTTCCTGCCTCCTTGTCCAAACTCCCTGGGCAGAATTTATTGATGGCTTCCTCTCTGACATGCTTCTCAGGCAGATCATGGTATGCTGACGTTGCTAGCGTAAGCACCCTATTAGCCCAATCATCCAACGATTCCCCTGCGTTCTGGTGGGCCTGTTGGAAACGCATCCTGGCAGTCCCCATATATTCCTTCGCCCCAAACTGAGCTGCAAGCTTTCCCATCAACTGATGGTATGAAAACTCACCGCCCAGCTGGGTAAGTGTAGTGAAGAAATCCAGGGCTTTCCCTTCAAGGCACCAACCTAAGTAGTCCCTACTCTCCATTTCTGACCAGCAGAGAACTACCCGGTAACTGTCAAACTTTTGTTGGTGTGACGGACCGTTTCCCGTCCGGTCACAAATTTTCATGCAACCGTGCTAGCTGGAAGGTAGTCCTCCGGAAACCGGTTGAAAAGTTTACCTGAGCTACTCACCTGCGCACCGTTTAAAGCCGGGTGAGCTGATCCAGTTAGGCAGTCTCTGCAGTGATTCCGGCTCCGCAGCATTCCAGAAGGCCGGAGAGGGACCCCGCTTTTTTTTTTTTGTGGCAGTCAGGTATATTATCATTCAATATTTATTTGTTAGCAAACCGAAACCGTATTCCCGTTTAGGAGCGACTGAAACTTCCTCAGCGCACTTGTGAAGGTTTGGTTTAGAAAAGGAAAGTATTTGCTGTGTCTTCTGTTGTCCTATGACTGGATAGGGTAACAAAACGAAATGCTGTGTCGGAAAAAACATGAAGTGATTGTTAAAGGAAGTGGTCTTCAGAAAAAAAAAAAAGATTTTGTTTATTCTGTGACTTAATTGTTTATGAACTTCATGATGAAAAAAAGGTTTGATATGGTTTGCGAGAAGAGGGAGAGTTTTTGATGCTATATGGATAATAAGCTCCCAGAGTGAGCGACAGAGACTTGAAAAATGTTAGTTTTGATTTTGATGTGGATGAGTATTTAATTCACTCTTGATATGAATATTGAATAGTTGTGTGTTGGTAACAAGAGTGTGTGGAAATCTTTCCTTTACATGTATTGAAATAGTTGAATCTTTTGGAAAAAAAATATTCCTTTTAAAATCTGGTGATTGTATGAATTGAAATGAACATTCTTGTTATTATACAAGAAAAGAGATGAACATTTGTGACACGGCGAAAGACATTTATAGTTTGATGAAAAGTAATCATTAAGTGTGTGTAATGAATTGTATTCATGGTTTATTGAAGAGGGTCTAAGTGGGAATCTTTCCCCAATTTGGAAAACTAGACTCTGAAAGGTTTATATTGAAGTCCTTTACTGTGTAGTGCTATGATTCGGAAAAGGAAATGATGTGTTATTATTCCGGAAAAAGGAATATTGCAGTATTTGATGTTTGTCTCAAGTTCTAGTGGAATATGATGTGGCTAATGAATATGAATATAGTCGTGATTGCAATGAGTAGTAGCCATGATAATCAAGGTAGTTAATCAGTTTCCCCCAGGTAGATGTGTTCCCTGGACTGAGGGGGACTGGCTGCTACTGTGTGAGGGTCAGGGGTTCGTAGATGTGACTACCCCCTTCTCCACCGTGTGACGGTGTGGAGAGGTCGGCCTGACTGCCGACATCTACCCTACCTGCCACTGCGCCCGGGACCGACTACCCGCTGAGCCAGTTGGGCTGGAGACGCCGCTGCTGCCAAGCCAGAGCGCCGCTCCCAAGTTTTTTGAACCAGCGAACCTGTTGGCGAGGCCGTCGCTGCGTTCTGTGCTTCTGTGTGTGTGTGAGCCACAGCTCCTGTGTGACACTGTCACACCCTGTCGCCGGCAGAGACGCCGTGAGTGCTAGTGTTTTTTTTTTCTTTGAGCCACAGCTCTGACGTTCTGCAAGTTCCGTGTCAGACTTGACGCTGTAGACGTTGTCGTCTTCATCTTCGTCGTCTCTCGTCGTCTTCGTCATCTTCGTCGTTCCGTCGTCGTCGTCGCCGCCTTCATCGTCGTTGGAACCAGCAGCGATAATAGCGAATTATTTATAAATATATTTTGTGTCGTGCGCCCTGTTTGGCGTATTTGAAATATTAATATATACATATAGTTTGTGTGTACGCCTTGTGGTTGGCGTGCCAACTATTGATGTTGTTATTACATTTATTATATGTTTGTCTGATGGCTCAGGCAGCATAAAACAGAAAAAAGTGTTGTTCTGTTGCCTGGCTGTCAATGTTCGGGTGAGTGTGTGTGTGTGAATGTGATTTGGAAAAGTCGTGCATGCATCCATAATTTTTGTGTGCGAGTCAGACAGTCAGACACCTGCAGACACCACCCATTCTATCCGTAACAGTTGGAAAGACTGCCAATTAGCCTTTCCATCGAACTGAAGATTTTTTGGCAGCATCCTGGAGTCTCCTCTTGGTTCAGAGATAGGGGCTACAACAGGGTCCTCTTCACTACCACCAGGTAAGAGAGGCATATACTCCCCAACCTAAGCTTCACCTCGGCGGTAGGGACGACAGTGCTGATTATCACCTGCCTGGGCATGCCTACAGGTTTGACTCGGAGGGGAGGGATGTCTCACCTGAGTCACCACCCACTGCTGCCACCGTCCACACCCGTCGCCACTCCGCTCGTGATCCCACCAGCTCTGGTCGCCCCGGTCATACCTTTCGGCTTCTTACATCTTTCTCTGCCGGTGACCTGGATCAAACTGGACTGGGGGGGCCCCCATCAGGATCCAGATACCTGGTCACTCCCATAGCGCTCACGGTATTGGCTATCCGGCAAATCCTTTTCGAGGTGTAAATGCCCGGAACCTTTCATGAATGCTTGCCGTGGGCACAACAAAGGCTCATATGATCCCACAGGTCCATGGCTACCGGAAACAGATGAGGACCCGGAGGTGGACCGCTGGCAAGTACCTCTACCTCCATCCTCTGATCCAGAAACAGGGGTATGTCTCTCCACCCATTTTCCCATGCCAACTGTTCGGACTCTTGGATGGAAAAGCTCTGATTCAATGTGTCGTGAGTCAGACAGGGTTGGGACAAGGCCCGTGGACACTTTACAGGGTATTCGGGAATGGCTGAAATGGCTTGGGGCGACTGGTCTGCCGGTCTCATTCTTTACGGTGACTACACTAGTCGCCACTGACCCTTCAGTGCTTCCTTCCTGATCCCCAAGTTAATGAGTGAGAGGAGGTCTTGACTCACTTCTTCGTGTAACACAGACATCAAAATGGGTAAGGTTAGTCTTCCCTCCCTCTCTCTCTTATCCTCACTAACTGGGCAGCCCTCTTAGGCCCTATCCCTGGCAGCATCTGACTGAGCTGCAACGCAGTGGCTAAGTTAATATTTAAAGCCATTGGGGGAGTGACTGTATATGCTAGAGTTCTTTCACTCTATATTGGTTTTACCCACCACCTTCCAATACTAACTGCAGGGGTTGACACAGTAACTAATTGTATGCTGTTTTCTGTGTTAAATTAATGCTTGGTGCTGAGCAGTAACACAATTTCGATAACTAGGTCAACACTAGGTCACAGTGAATGCATGCACAACTAAGCTACGGGTAATCCCACTTCTGACACCATTAAAGTGTTTACCCTACACTTTAGAAGGGTGGCTTAGTGTGACATGTGTATCCAGTGTTTTAACTGTTCCTAGTATCGTAACTACTTCTCACACACACAAACACATGGACACGCACACAGTGCAACTCACCCTTCAGTAGCTGGGATGGCGAGTGGTGGTCAGTCTGCGACACACACTGTCAGGCCGTTCGCCTGTGTCAGAGGGTCAAGCAGTTGATGGTGTGACCAGGGGAAGGCTGTGATGCCACGTCTAGTCTGTCAGGTAGTTGGCTGGGTGCGGAGACTGGCTGCAGTCCGCACCCGGTTCAACAGTGGGTGTAGTCTCAGGGCGACGCCTCACGTCACTCGCTGCTGGCGTAGGGACGGGCGTCGGCTCTAGTACACTGTAGAGGCTGGTGAAGGCTTCTCAAAGTCGGGAGCTGAGCTTGAGGAGATGTGGACTCACCAGGGGTTGCAAGTCGACTGCCCAGCTTAGCTTCTTCGCCCTGTCATCTGCTGATAAGTGAGCACTGCTCATGCGAGGTGCATCTTCCGGTTGTGGTAGTGAACCGGGTGCGTATGCGCACTGCGTGCGTCACTACAGAAATGTTCTCAGAGGTGACAACCTGCGATTTTCAATGTGCCCCAGCTCTCCTCCACTGGATTACACGAAGAATGTGTCAAATCTGTTTTAAGTGTGTTAGAGGGATCAGTGACTGGGAAACTTGGACCCCAGATCACATTACATGTGCGCAATGCTTGGGACGCTACAATGATTCCGATGGTCGCCCCCCGCCCATGATGGTAAAATTTGCCCACTGGTCTGACAGAATGTCAGTTCTGAGCGACCGCCATGAATCGGCCGTGATCCACGACACCTTCTACAGGACCAGCAGCTA
>JADBJO010002663.1:0-7500 GCA_016801955.1 Conus betulinus
AATGGCCACTTTTGCTTGTCATGCAAAGATTTTAGCTTCAGCTCTGCTATACCCTTTTGGATACATCCTTTGTGTAGGTATTACCCCATGACTGTTTGCAAACTGAACACAATCTGCAGCGTGGCATTTGTGATTGCTGAATTGGGTTCTGGTACCATCCACCTCCTGTACTTAATCATTTCCACAACCCCATTTGTAACTGCTGTGCATATGTTTAATTTATCACAGTTTTCAATTCTTGATTTGTTTCACATAAAAATTCAGTCTTATGTCCACTTGCATTTGTAATAAGATTTGTAATATTATTCAGGATGTTACATGTGGAGAGATGTAAGATCACGATTTATGAAAATTAGGTGAGAGAGTGGGGCATTGAAAGTTATATTGTCTGTGATCTTGCTGAATAACATAGATACGATTCTACTCTGGCCTTGTACTGGAAAGTGTCAGCACTGAGAAACTGGTGAATGGGTCTGTACCCGACGGAGACATGCTTACTGGACGCAACAATGAAAGAAGAAGGATGTTGAGAGAATTGAGTCACAAGCACTTCCACATATAGAATCTCCCAAACCTGATTTACTTTGCTACTTTCCTCTGCTATACTCAGCCTTAACAGTATACATTACAGTATTAATCTCGGTACCAAAATTACTTCTCTCGTTTTTCCTCCCTGGGTTACAAAATATAAAATACATCTTCTGTAAAACACAAGTAAGAGGCGTGCCTACAAAGGACAGGGATGGTGAAGTTGCTGTGGTAATGGTAGCTTGGCAGACAGTCATTTATATCCTGCTCTTTCCCTGGATAAAAAGTTCCAATCAAGCAGCAACACAAATTGATATTTTCATAGACAGGCGTTGAGAAGTTTCAGGACTTGAGTCGCTGAAATTTGTCAGGCTCGATGTATGAAAAAACTTTCCGTGCAGCCAGTGGTGGGTCTAACGGTGAGAGTGTTCAAAAGGATTTCCTTCCACCCTAACTGTCGTTTCATGCAGTGGAGTGATTTTTATTTGTTTATGCAATTTTATTGATGCGTTTTTTTACCACCACCCCCCCCCCCCCCCCCAAGCCAACACCATAATGAGACAGGGGTGTTTTTTTATATTTCAGAGGTGTCATTTTAGGATCTTTAAGATTAGAATGACCATGTGCTCGTATTGTGGCAGTGCTTGCAAAGGTCGGGAGCCATGTTCTTCTGCGGTGGTCAACATTAAGACTGCAGGCCGTTAGGTTGTGGATTTTGGTCCTAATCAAGGCTCTGGTATGTCCGTACTTGTATTTGTATTAACGCACAGCATAAGGGTTAAATGTGCAAGGTTTGAAACGCGATGGACGCCCATTCTTCTGGTCGGATGCCGGTGGCCATAACACATTTCATGTGATTGTGATGTGTGGAAAGAGGTTAAAGGTCTGTGATCATCAGTCATGGGCTCATAGCCAACGTGTCACCAATGGTGACATGAAGAGTGGGTGGAGGGAGGCTCGTTCAACCTCGGGGGATCTAATCTTGCTTCAGATGGTACTTCTGCTTCTCCTTCAAATCGGTGAAATGGGGCTGACCATGCTGATGTCTGCAGCCCTGTCAACCTCATGAGTCTCACGGTCTTTTCCAGGTTGGTATGGCTGACTCCCCACACACGCCCAACACAACTTGTCTCTGAGCTCCAAGGCTTTAGGAAGGTTTGGCGTGGTGGGAGACCAAGGCTGGAGACGGCTGGAGTATTCTCTCTCCTCCTGGGTGGTCTGGGTTTCCAGTCCACAGGGAGATTCGTCTGCGTGTGAGATAGCCCGAGGGCGATGGAGATGATTAGAACTCTGCAGTCGTCAGTCCTTGCGAGGAAAAGGGCTGTCTGCAAATATTGTCGGGAACCGAACTTTCATCACTTGACAAACAGAAAGACTTGAAATCATGGAAGGAGTCCACAGCTTGTTCGCGAAACACATGAAAGGAAACAGAATTCCATTTGACTGTGACTTTCCTTCTTCAGTTTGTGGAAACTCGGTCCTGTTTTATTCTGGGCTGTTACTTCTTCATTCGTTGGCACTGACTGAGATTCTGGAGGCCCTGACAAACCGTGCAGTACAACCAAGTACCCTTCCGTGGGTCTAAGGGGCCATAGGCACGTCTGTAGGCCCCTACTCTACCACCTGACCATGGAGTGAGCCAACAGCACTGCACACTCCCTTGTTGACGTACCCACTCGTTCTTTCTCACAGCTGCGCGCATGGCACGTGATGTCCGTCACAGCAGTCTCAGTTAGCGCGCGCCCTTCAGCAAATTCCCACGTACTGACGATACTGGCATTCGCCCCCCCCCCCCCCCCCCCTCCTCCTCTCTCTCTCTCTCTCTCTAGTGTTTTCTTTCATAGTGACCAGAGATAGTGCGGACAGAAGCACTGACCCAATTCTCACTGAACCACGCATGTAAAGCGGACGATACTTTGGTGTGTATTCATTCATCAGATGGGGAAGATGCAGTTCTGTGTTTCATTACAGAACAGCAATTTTTCTTTTAGAACACCTTTCTTTGTGGTGGATTCCCATAATCTGTGCAATTAATTACATACACATATTTGTGCTAAATCACAAAAATGTAAAAGAAAAAAAAACATAAAACAATACTTTCTTTGGATTTGCTGTAAAAGATACAGTTTTTCTTGTGTAAGGTGGAGGGGAGCCCACACACCGTGCTCAGCCATTTTTTGTTCCCTCCAAGGTTCTGGTGCATCGCGTGTGGCACAGTCCTGTCACTTGGTCCGCTGTCATCGGAGATGTACCACAAGCCATACTGCAGAATCACCAATGTTGGACTTAGTGAAAATGTCAACACCCGGTTCAACGTTCCTGATCACCCATTTAGCTTAGGTCACGAGCTGTCGTGCCAGGCTGCTGTCATAAGCTGTCGTGGCCAGGCTGCTGTCATAAGCTGTTGTGGCCGGGCTGCTGTCATAAGCTGTCGGGCCAGTCTGCTGTCATAAGCTGTTGTGTGCCGGGGTGCTGTCCATAAGCTGTCGTGGCCGGGCTGCTGTCCACAAGCTGTTGTGGCCAGCTGCTGTCATAAGCTGTTTGTGGGCCAGGCTGCTTTCATAGCTGTCGTGGCCAGGGTGGCTGTCCAAGTCTGTCGGTGCCAGGGTGCTGTCACAAGCTGTTCTGGCCAGGGTGCTGTCACAGGCTGTTGTGGGCCAGGGTGGCTGTCACAGCTGGTCGTGGCATGCTGCTTTTCATACGCTGGTCGTGGCCAGGCTGCTTGTCATAAGTTGTTGTGGCCATGCTGCTGCTGAGGCCATCGTGCCTTCTGCTTCCTTCTGACTGTTATTTTCTTCTCCACCTCTAAAAAGTGACCCCCTTGGTCCCTTTTCGGTAGCTGCCGCCTTCCTTTGCCATTTTGTCAGCTTCCTCCTTGCCTGGGATGACCGCATTCTGCTGGAGACCCACTGGACCACTGTAGGCATGACCGACTGCGGCATTGTAGTCACTTGGAGAGAGCTAGTTAAAGGCATTCAAGTTCTTGTTCTGAGGGTTAGAGGCGGCCGTTAACACAAGTAACGCACCTTGCTGACGTGCAGTGGCATCCCTCTGCAGAGAATATGCCAGAAGTGTACGTGGATTAGAAAGAGAGGGACAATGGGACGGGGCGCAGAGGCGGGGGTTGATAGGAGGAGAGGAGGGAGGGGCGGGGAGCAATGGCATCGAGCTGCAGCATTGTAAGTCGGTCATGGTGAGAGTTTTTTGAGGCAGTGTCCTCACTGCAGTAAACCCTGGTCAGAATCAGGGTCGTGATGGCCAAGAGACCGGCCTATCAAACCTTCTACTGGCGATGATGATCAATATTATGGTCTGCTTTCTGCAGATGGTGACTAGCATCGTGAGGTCTGTCCTCTTCAGTTGTGCAGATGTTCCTGGTATCCTCTCCAGTCTGTCAGTTTAGTTTTTTTGGCGCTGATGATGTCGCAAAGTTTTCTTGAAGACCATGGCATTTTGGATTGTGGAAGAGATGGAGAGACCCTTAGAGCTGAATTGGAAGGGGTCTTGGCTTTGACCTTCCTATAGCAGGACGTCGACACTGGCAGTGGTTCTCAAGTTCCTGTAGGAGATAATAAGAAAATGTCCACAGGTAAGCCGTTGATGACTTGCTTTGAAAAAGGTCAGTCTTGGATTCCCACTAGCTGTTTGGTCATTGGATCCCTGATCCCCTGGAAGTTGGTGTTACAGATTTTTAACAGTCCCATCAGTTTACCCTGCTTTAGTCCAGTGCACCAGATTGAGTGTGCCATAACCATACAATGTGCACAGAGCATCAGCCAGCAAGTGCTTGGCTTCATGGGCAGTCAGTTTGCAGTGTTTGACCTCCTGGTCCTGTAGACCGTGATGTTCACAAGGCCTTTCCAGCACTGTTTGGGACCGCTGCTTGGGAAATATTCCTCTGTCCCTGTGGAATCCATCGACAGATTTCCCAGTATGTAATTGTGAGAACTAGTACTTTCAAACGAGAGCACACCTTTAACGTTGTGATTGCTTGGTGTTTTGAGAATCCCAAGAGGGGACATGTAAAGCTTTGGTCCCCGAAACACCGGGGGGGCTATATAAAGCACTGGGCCTGTAGCTACAAACGGGCAATGAGTGGACAATACGCCTTGCCAGCTGTGGCCATCGTCTAGTGAGAGACGCGTCTGGCGCAGTCTACCTGAGATGGTATGGATGGGGTGTGCTGTGCTCACTTACCCATCACAAGAAGGACTGTGGGTCAGTTGTATACACACGAATGTGAGTGGACAGCAACATCGGCTGAATACCAGATGGTAAAGTGAGGACAAGCACAGTTTGTTTGTTTTTTTAGTGTTTTTTTTTCTCTCCAGCGTCATGTCCTTCCAGTGTCAGAAGTACATGCCTGTTTTTTTATTTTTTTTAAATGAAACTTAAAAAAAAATCTTCCTCCTCCCTCATTATCATTCTTCTTTTTCTTCTTCTCTTCTTCTTCTTCTTCTTCTTCTTCTTCTTCTTCTTCTTCTTCTCCTCCTCCTCCTCCTCCTCCTTCTTTTCGTCTTCTCTTTCTTCTTCTAACATGTCTAGCTCACATATTTACATGCAATGATTGCAACAAAATCCTTGAACACAATGCGAGTAACATTCAATCGTTAGAATAAGAGAACAATTCATATGACAGAGGAAAGACAGGACAGCAAACATTAAAACAATGATGCGTGAGTCACATTTACTAGGATAGAATTTGTTTCTTGTACTTGAATTTCTTTTTGGGGGGGGGGGGGGGGGGGGGGGGGGCTCACCACTGATAAAATGAGTACACAAGTTAGGACAGCGTAATGAGATCTGCCTATAACTTGAATATTGAATATGTACTTTTCACTTCCACCTATGATCCACTGTGAAAGGTCAATCACTGTCACAGTGTGAGTTGTACAAACGCTTACAGAGGAACGAAGATGTAGCTAATCTATTGAGTCAGCTATGTTGTCAATGTTTAGTATGAAAACAGTCATTGAACCAGCCGGTAGA
Source organism: Conus betulinus (assembly GCA_016801955.1). Classification (NCBI taxonomy): domain Eukaryota; kingdom Metazoa; phylum Mollusca; class Gastropoda; order Neogastropoda; family Conidae; genus Conus; species Conus betulinus. Next base: position 5,518 of record JADBJO010002663.1, read on the forward strand.
AAACTGCACTCATTCACTTCAAATATATTTCAAACAGTAAATCAGTCTTTCCGCCGACACACAAGTGGCTCTTCTTCACAGTATGATGCCCCCCCCCCCCTCCCCCGTCCCGTAACAACAAACTAAAATGATAGAATCTACTACCATTGACCTGATATACCTTATATGTATACTTGATCAGATAGTCTCACAACTGAATTCTCCTTGATGAATTTGATTATGCGCAATAATAATCATAGCAATAATAATAGTAATAACAATGTAATGGTTTATTCAGGCTTGCAGACTGATGCGCGCGCGCGTGTGTGTGTGTGTGCTCTACTAGGAATCCACACGTGTATGAGAATGTACACATACGACTGTACTATCATCCTGATCAACTGAACAGAATGTGTATCGCTGACCAACATATGAAGCAGACTGCCCACAGACAATTGTCAGAACAGGATATATATATATATATATATATATATTATATATATATATATCTATATATATATATATATATATATATATATATATATATAGTTTTGTCAGTGTGTGTGGCGAAAGCTCGAGTTTTAATGTTTGATTTTAGCCTTGTGTAGAGAAAAATGTGGAACTTGTTTTTACTTGTATTGTAATATATATATATATATATAATATATATATATATATCTATATATAATCTATATTGTATATATATCTTATACCTTATATATATGTAGTGTCAACATCTTGTTTCGATTAGGAAGGTGTGGTGAGACAGATTCTCTACCAGTAGGAGTTAAAGAACTCGGATATATCAGAGTAAGCGAACTCTCCTCAAAGAGGAATAGTTGGCTTCTACTACAAAGTATAGCATGTTTGCACACAATGATGCAAACCTCCATAAACAAAGTACTAGAATCAGTAAAATAATAACAGCATAAGAAGCCTTGATAAAACACTACAGAGTTTTTTCTTCTTCTTCTTCTTCTTTCCCTTCTCTCTCTCTCTTTCCCTCCTAACTCCCTCACACCAACACACACATACACACACACACTCTCTCTCCCATACACAACACAACACAACACACACACACAAACACACGCGCGCGCGCGCGCACACACACACACACACACAAACACACAGACACACTGACAAAACTAACCAATGTTAGTCCTTCCAGCACCAACGGGGACAAAAACTCACATTCCTTTCAGAGCCAAGTCCAGGCAGAAAACCACATCCAGGTCAAAAAATCTTCACTCATGACGCCAAAGGTCACAGCGGGGTAATACTTTCCTCAGTCCATACACACAGCGTCAGCGTGAGGATAGAGTATTTCTCTATGTTTCTGTTTATAAAGCACCATCGCTCAATGGACAGTTAGAGAAAGAGGGTGGCTCGCGTTTTTTTCATGAGACTGAAAAGAGAATAAAATATGAACAGACGGTGAAAGAATGAACGGTTGGATGAATGCATGAACAGATAAAAAAGATGATTATAGTAAGAAAAAAATAATATACATATGAATGAATGATTAGCTTATGGATCAAATACTCACGACGTCATAATGAAAGACGCGAGTTTTTGATGTCTCTGATTAGCCTAACCACAGCGAGACAACAGAAAAAAAAACCCAAAAACTGCCAGTATAGGATTTGAAAAGATGAAAACTAAACAGGATTATTGTTTCACGAGCACACAAAACGTACAGATCAATACTGATTGCATGCCAAACACAGATCAATAACGGTGCCTATCGAACACAAATGCTAGGAAACATGCAACGTGTCCGCAGCATTCTTGCAAAGAAAGATTGAACGATTGGCAATGATATCAATGTGCAGACCTTAATCTCATCTGTAAAAAAAAAAAAAAAAAAAAAGGAAAGTCGTGTTAAAAGGCATGCTAAGCAAAGAAAGTAAGGAAATGATATATGGTCGTAACAGGGCCTTGATGCTGACAGCAGCTCTTGAATCAAATCCGGCATTTCGCGGGCAATGTGATTTCTACAGC
>JADBJO010002663.1:15000-17500 GCA_016801955.1 Conus betulinus
GCAAGTGACATGTAGTAATTTAGTAATAATTCAGGTGGTATCCTGCAACTAGGAAGGTTTTTGACCAAGAAAAATCTTTGCAATGAAAACAGTTATTGCAGCATGTAAACCTTTCGTTCCAGCGACAGCGCTGTGAGCATCATCTGTGGCATAAACGCAGTACATTAGTTCAGATAAAATCAGTCAGAGCAGGCTATGGGACTCAGCTACCAGCCCACTTCCTGCCAGACTATAAACAGTCCTGACAGCCACAGCCCAGCAGCTGGACATGCTGGTTTTTCCTTGACACACTTACTTTCCTTTTTCCTGGTGGAATCTCACCAAAATACGCTTATCTCCAGCAAGTGGTAGCTTACTCTTCCAAATGACCGGTGTTTTCAGACAGCCAGAATCCCTTTGTTCAAGTTACGGGATTCTGGCAGTCACTGTGTGTGTGAAGAGTGTTGCGTATACAACAGGGCAGAACGTAGCATGTAGAGTTAACGGGTTTTAGGGGGAAAGCTACCTCTAAATTTGGAGAAACTGGGTCTGGCTTTTATCAATAACTGACCACAAATCAATACCATTGCCAAAAAAAGTTTAGTAGGTGAAAGACCACATTGGGAAAAAATAGTGTTGTGTAAAAAAAAAAAAAAATCGGCAAAAAAGTGAGACACTGGGTTCTGGCAGTCAGTCCTCGATATCTCCTGCTGCTTGTTTGGCTGGACGATTAGCATGTTTATTACCAAACCATTACGAATAATTTCACAGTCCAAAGGAATGCATGAAATGACAATATTCCTTCCTTTCATTTGTATGCAACGGGTTGAATATCTCAGTTTCAAAAATGATCTTAGATTTATGAAATGTTGATGAAATAGGTCGTAAAACTGATCAAGTGTGAACACAAAATAAATCATTGAACAAATTCAGTGGTAGATCAACCAGGAACGATAAAGCCATGATAAATGCTATGACTTTTGTCTGGAAAATTAGACACCTCTTCCAAAATACTAAGATTTCTCAACCTTAAAGGGTGGAATAGAGAGCCCGGAACCTGCACTCCCACCCTGTTCAACAGAACCGCCCGTGTCAATGGTTAGAGATGCTTGGGATATGTTTGTGCTAAGCTTGTAAGACTGTAGCAGTTCAAATACTTAAATTTACACCACATGGAGCACCATTCTGTGCATTAACATTACTTTCCATTTTTTTCTTCAACTAAGATACTAAAAATATTCGTGGTAATCAGCAGCAGCAGCAGCAGCAGCAGCAGCAGCAGCAGCAGTAGTAGTAGTAGTAGTAGTAGTAGTAGTAATGATAACGTACATTTATAGAGCGCCCATTCTCACTAGAGCTCACAGCGCTTTACAATATTTAATTATAAACATGTCAAAAAACAAAAATCACTATACAAAACCATAAACCCAGTCACCTGATCAATTATAACAATGAAAAACATAGCAAGGGGGGGGGGGGGGGGGGGGGGGGGGGGGGGGGGCTGGCCAACCAACATTGACACCAACATACACCATACACACACACACACACACACACACACACACACACACACACACACACACACACACCACACATTGTCAGTTTTCAAGGGCAACACTTACTACACGTAACGCAATGACACACCCAATACCAGGACAAAAATGTTTAGTTAGTAGTAGTAGTAGTAGTAGTAGTAGTAGTAGTAGTGTTGTTGTTGTTGATCATTCTTTGTTCTTTTTAAGAAGACCATTGCTGTATTTTTTCTTTTGTAAAGGTAACGTCCACTGAGATTCGTCCCTGATGAGTCCGTTCTCTGGTGTGATTTGAGAATTGTGGACTCTAAGGGAAGAAGAAATAAACCAACCACCAACCAACCAACCAACCAACCAACCAACCAACCACCATCCAGCCAACAAAATCATAACACCTACCAAACTTTTAGGAACAACTCAGGTTTGACAGGAGAGGTCATAAATGATTTTACAAGGTGTGGGGAAAATTTGGCGTGTCAGCGTCAAATGTAGACAAAGTTCGTGTTACCAAGCTGTTGACGTCGCCCGTTATTGACATGAAGGAAGGGGGGTGGTGGTGATGGTGGTGGTGGTGGTGGTGGTGGTGGTGGTGGCGAAGAACGAAGAGGAAGGACGGGGTGATTGGGGACAACGAGGGTGTGACAGTGTGACAGATGGGAATGTTAGGGAACATGAAGAAGAATGATTAAAACAAACAAACAAAATACAACCGAACAAAACAGCCACAAACAAACAAACATTCGCTACATATAGACCTCTGGATAATCTTTCCAAGTGTCGATTTTTGGGTTGTCACAAACTGCGTTCGTGTCTCTTACCTACTTTTGACATTACTGAAGATTGTAGCGCTCTCTCTCTCTCTCTCTCTCTCTCTCTCTCTCTCTCTCTCTCTCTCTCACACACACACACACACACACACACACACACACACACACACGCACACACATACGCACGCATATACGCACGCGCGCGCCCTTGCTCGCACGCAC
>JADBJO010002663.1:22500-30000 GCA_016801955.1 Conus betulinus
CAACCCGTGGCAAAGAATGAGTAAGCTACGTTCGCAAGAGAGTGTGCATTGCTGTTAGCTTACGGTCAGATGTTAGCGTAAGATGCCCACACGCGTGGCCATCTCTACTTCCTGGGGTGTTTGTGGATTTTGCCCTAAGTCGTTCAGTCGGGTGTGGGTGGGGCTCTGGAGCAAGGTGTGCGGTAGTTCTGACTCGGGTTCGGAATCAGTAGCCCCCCCCCTCCATCATCCCCTCCATCCTCACCACCATCCCTTTCTCCCTAATCCCTTGCGAATTCAGGTGCAATATATTTTCATTGATATCCTGTGTCGTTTCGGACATTTGAGAATTTTGATGGAGGACAGTCATTTCCGAGCAAAGTCGGGGGGAGGGAGGGGGGAGGGGGGGGGGCGTGGGGAGGGGGGAGGGGGGGGGGGGAAGCAGCGTGTTTTTATTTGGTGTATTTTGCCGTTTGGAACACTTCGGGAGTTTCGAAGGAGAGGAGCGGTTTGGGAACGAAAGGGGAGGTCATTCTGAATGTACTTTCCGGATTGTGTTTCCAGGGACTGAGTTGGAGCACGTGCTATTTTTCCTCACCCGTCCGGCGAGTGATTTAGGGGCGTAGAGTGAATACTGAAAGTTACATCAGAATGGTTATTCCTGTCTTCCATGATACCATTCTGATACTATGTCGTTCCTGATGAAGAAAGGCTAAGGTTTTTAGACGGCTGGCAAAATACTGGTTTTTGTAAGTGTTGTTTGTTTCTTTTCTAACAACAGCATCACCTTCAGTGACGGGTCTCCTGGACATAAGACTGACCAAACGCAGTGATCTGTGATTTGTTGGTCTCTTTCGTTCGTCCGGTACCGGACTTTTTGCTGTGTAAGTTTGTTCAAATTCCGCCGCCTGCAGTGACTTCACTTTGAAAAAAAAAAAACGCAGTGACTTTATCAAATGACTCCCTCCAGCTCCCAGATTGACACGCTAGCGGTATTTTGGCGGTGTAGGTGTCATGTTGCTGTCAATATCTACCTCCTTCCTGCCACTCCCTCGTCTACCCTCATTACCCCTCTACCCCCTCTCCCCCTCAACCCCCTCGATCACTCCTGCCTCCTTCTTCCCCTTTTCCCCTCCTTTCCCCCTCCCTCCTTCCGGCTGTGTGAACGTGGTCTGTGGAGGTAGAGTCATCCGTCTCTCCTCTCTCTCTCTCTGTCTCTCTCTCTCTCTGTCTCTCTCTCTGTCTCTCTCTCTCTCTCACTCTCTCTCTCTCTCTCCTCTCCTCTCTCCTCTCTCTCTCTCTCTGTCTCTCTCTCTCTGTCTCTCTCTCTGTCTCTGTCTCTGTCTCTCTCTCTGTCTCTCTCTCTTGTCTCTCTGTCTCTGTCTCTCTGTCTCTCTGTCTCTGCTGTCTCTGTCTCTGTCTGTCTGTCTCTCTCTCTTTCTCTCTGTGCGCGTGTGTGAATGTGTGCGTCTCTCCTCTCTCTCTCTCTGTCTGTCTCTCTGTCCTGTCTGTTTGTTTGTCTGTCTGTCTGTCTGTCTGTCTCTCTCTCTCTCTCTCTCTCTCTCTCTCTCTCTGTGCGCGTGTGTGAATGTGTGCGTCTCTCTCTCTCTCTCTCTCTCTCTCTCTCTCTCTCTCTCTCTCTCTCTCTCTTTTTGTAACGTGCTGTCTGCGATCACACGCGAAGCTTTCTCCCACCTTGTGTGTGGTGTCGTCAATTTCTACAGAGGCCGCGCGCCTTCAGCCTGACTGTGTCGCCTCACCACCGTCCTCTCCTCACCCCAGACGGCGGTAAAGCCCTCCTTATCTTGTAACGGCAAGTGTTTTGATTATCTGTCTGTCTGTCTGTGTCTGTCTCTGTGTCTGCCTGTCTGTCTATCTGTGTATCTGTCCATCTGTGTGTGTGTGTGTGTCCCTCTGTCTGCCTGTCTGGTCTCTCTTTTTCGATTGAATAGAAATCTCTCTCTCTCTCTCTCTCCTCTCTCTCTCTTTCTCTCTCTTTCTCTCTCTCTCTCCTCTCTCTCTCTCCTCTCTCTCTCTCTCTCTGTGTTTCTAGAACTCTAATAGAACTCTCTCTCTTCTTTTTCTCTCTCTCTTTTTAATAGAAATCTCTCTCTCTCTCTCTTCTTTGTCTTCCTGACCTTGTTCTTCCTCCTTTTTTCTCCTCCTCTTCTTCATTCTTTTCTCGTAGTAAATCTACATGCGTTGTTCCGCTCTCTAAATGTTGATAGTTGTTTTTTTTTTTTTGTTTGTTTGGTATGCATTTTGTTCATTATTTCTAGTGATTAAAAGACTCCATAGAGACTCCGTGGTTTCCTTCGTTACAAAACGGTCCCTTTCTGCAAGTTTCTACACCAGTAATTTCCCCTTTCTCGTCGTTCTCTTTAACTGTCTGTGTGTGTATGTGTGTTCTTTTCTAAAACACACACACACAAAACAAAAACAAAAACAAAAAAACTATTATTAATATTCTAGCCCACCGCATTTCTGCCTTTTTTTTTTTTAGCCCAAGTACATTTCTTTTTCGTAGAAGGTAAGTGCATTTTAAAAAACCGTTCATAGCATGGCAGCTTTCTTGTTGTAAACTTACCTGTAGAGAGAGAGACCTGTACATACCTTCAATGGTGGACGCCAGTTGTCCATTCCGCCGCGTATCGGTTTGCGTATATGGCTTCATTTATTTACTTATTTGTTGATTTATTTGTCGCTTTAAAATGCTTTTCATTACTTTTTTTCATACATATAAGAATGAGTCTATTTGATTATCCTATTTCCGCGCGCGCGCGCGCACGTGTGTGTGTGTGTGTGTAATAATAATAATAAATTTAATCAGTCTTTGCAGGCCATTTGGCCCATATTGACAAGGAGGTTTACATTCAATCATAGCAGAATATTGGACAACATTCCGTGTTAAACAGCGCATCTTATACAATATCCTTTATTTTCAGCATCTTATTTTTAAACTTTCTACAATATACATAGCAGTTTTGAATGCAAGATTTCCTCTAAGGTATCTACATAGCAACTGAACTTTAAGTGTGTTAGGAAAGCGACAGTAATACACAGGGAGGTATTTATTTCTTAGATGCAAATACTTTGGACAAACAAAAGAAAATGTACAATGTCCTCAATGTGATTTCCACTGCATTGTTTGCATTCAGGGTCGTTTCTTAAACAACCAAAACGTGAAACACCATGCAGATGTAATCTGTTACTTCTTAACAGGAGAAATGGCTCTTCTATGAGCTACTAAATCTAAACTTGTAATATAGTTAACTCTTATGATTTCTGGTTGATATAGACTGTAATCCTCTTCATGAGATATGGAATCATGCCAAATTTTTTGTGACATATCTTTCAGCCTATTCCTAAACTCTTCAAGAAAGAATTGACTATTTCCAGGGTTTTGCAGAGCCCAGACCTGACCAAATCCACACTTGCATAGCAGAAGTCTGATTTCTGATGCCCAGTTCTTTCTGCCAGCTGAGTCATGTGCGTACAGCATATCATAACACTGTTTAGGGTATCTGTTGCTTGGCATGGTAATGAGTCTGCACCAGTATTTGATGAGACGAGTTTGGGTATCAATTAAAACAGGAAATCTCCCACATTCACCTAAAGCTACATCATTTTTCACATCCCTACCTACACCGAGTATCATTTTACATATCTTAACTTGCACTTTTTCTATCGCATCATATTTCTGAAATCTCCAAATTTCCGATCCATATAATAGAATAGGCTTTAATTTTTGTATCAAATATTTTAAAAACCATGTCCACTGGAAGTGCTTTAAATCTGAAATACAACTTTTTTTTATGCCTGCTAAAGCTCTAAGGGCTTTACCAGAAAGAGTTTCAACATTCTTAGTCCATTTCAAGGTAGATGAAAAAATTACCCCCAGATAATTATAGCAAGGTTCAACCTTTATCTCTGCATCGTTTAGATTCCATTTTTTCACCTTTTTTTTGTTAAATCCTCCATTTTTAAATACAACTACTTTAGTCTTATCCATGTTTACCTTCAGACCCCATCTATTACAATATTTTTCTAGACAGTCGATCTTCTTCTGTAGGTCTAGAACAGTGTCAGCAACAATTGCAATGTCATCAGCGTACATAAGGAGGAGAAATACCCAACGGATCTCCCAGTATATCAATACCTCGTGCACCACAACCAGTCAACTCTGTCTGAAGTTCAGATAGAAATATAGAAAAACAAAAGGGGACTCAAAACACAGCCTTGCCTAACACCAGATAAGCACTCAAAATATTCTGTTATCTTATCTCCAACACACACAGCTGCCATCACACTCTTATACATACCTTGAATTGTGCCAAACAGTTTACTATGGATCCCTCTAGACAGCAGAATGTAAAGGAGTTTACTTCTATTTACACAGTCGAACGCTTTTGAAAAGTCTACAAATAGCGAATAAAATCGTCCACCTTGTTTGCTTAAGTATTTTTGCACGAGAGATTGGAGAGAAAATATGTTGTCTAATGTACTATAGCCTTTCCGGAAGCCTGCTTGGGCTTCAGGGATAGTTTCATGTTCATTACAATATTGAGTCAATCTGTTATTAATCACTGTATTATATATTTTACTAAGCACATTCAGCAAAGAAATACTTCTGTAGTTATCAACACAACCTCGATCACCCTTTTTATGTAAGGGAAAGATTACTGCTTTTGTCCAGCTTTTTGGGTAAGTTCCGCTACTAAACACTTTATTGAACAAGGGGTGTAGAAACTTAGTGAGTACGTTTGCTCCTGCATGGAACAGGTCAGTGGGCAAACCATCTGGCCCGGCAGCTGTACCTTTCTTCATTGCATTAATTGCTTTGAATATCTCAGTTTCTGATATTTCATTATCATGATCAAAGTTTATGACACTCTTCACAGGTTTCAGAACAGTGATCCTGTAATGTACCAGAAATTTCTTGTTCTAAATCTTCATCATGTACAATTTGTTCGGGTGACAGTAAGTTTTTGAAATATTCATACCATTTGTTTGGTGTAATCGTATTTGAACTTTTTTGAATTGCTGGCTGTAAGAGACTTTATTTTTTGCCAAAATGATTTAGAGTCTGGGTCTGCGTATGCTTCGTTTAATTCATCTATAATACGTTTATCTCTTTCATCTTTTTTCGATTTGCAGAGCAACTTGAATGCTTTTTTTGTGGCCAAGATAGCTTTCTAAGTCCTTTCTGTCATCAGTTTGTCTGAATATGCGTAGATACATGTATTTCTCTTGTTTCGCTTTGTCACAATCCTTGTCCCACCAAGGTGATTGATTGTACGAACATTGCTTTTTTTTGGTTTTGATTGCATTTGTTCAGCTGCTTTTTGCATTAGACTGACAACATGCTCTGTGCCTTCATCAACATTATGAGTTGATGCTTCAAAGAAGTTTGCTAGCTCATGGATTACGTTGATTGAAGATAATCAGTAAAACGCTTCTAAACTTTGACTTCTTACTTTAAAGTGTAACTTGTATTCCATATTAACACTATTCTCATCTTCCGTATCTTCGTAGCTTTCACGCGTATTATCATTGAGAAGCAAAACAATAGGGAAATGGTCAGATTCAGATCTGTCTGCGACAAACATGTCAGAAACAAAGTCATACATTGCTTGGGAACAAATGAAATAATCAACGACACTCATCCCTCTGTTAGCTGTACAAGTAATCTCGCCCTGTCTGTCTTGCTCTGTTCTCCCATTTACAATGAACATGTTGTTTTCTTTCAAAAGGTCAATGAGCTTTCGGCCAAAGTTATTTAAGCATGGTCTTTTGATTTGCGTTCAATTTGAGGCATATCATTCAATAATTCATCAATTTCATTTAACGGGTGTGCATGTCTATTTTCATGGACAAAATCAATGTCTTGTAACTCACCAGTACGGGCGTTGAAATCTCCACATAGTACAAAGGGCAAGTCAGGATATTCACGCATGACATCGGTTATATTGTTAGCTAATATATCAATACCACTGGGGTTGTCTTCACCATAAATGACTGAGTTCTCAGGGCTACATACACAAAGCCAAAAATCACGTCAAAAGAATAATTCAGAACTGGTTCACACAATCTTAGAAAAATGCATTCTTCCACTGATGTCATTAACTGTTCGACATATCCAGATATTGTCTTCCTCACACAGACAGCTACACCCCCTTTCATGCGCTGAGAGCGGGGTGAGAAGAAAACTGTGAAGTCGGGAAAAGCTTTGTCAATATCCTCTTGTTTACAAGACCAGCATTCGGAAAAAGCAAAAATTTGAAAACTGCTCACAATATCTTTTAAAGGAAAAGTTCGTAAGCTTGTTCTTTAACCCTTGAAATATTCCAAACCATCACATTGAACAAACAGCTATTTTTTACTCATACAATGCCTTAATTGTGGCATAGAATCAAACCATTATCTTCATTCTTTTCATTCTGAGAAGTGTTTCCATTACATACATCATCATACCGTTTATTTTTTTGTGTTACTTCTCTGATCGTTGCTAGGTGTAGTCTGGGGGTGAGGTACGGAAATCATAGGTCTAAAGTCATGTTTGTGTTACGGAGTTTGTCGTAGCTTGATAGGCAGAGTAGTGGGTGGGGGTGTGGGGGGGGGTGGGGGGGGGGGGGGGGGGTGGGGGGGGGGGGGGGGGGGGGGAGGTACGGAAATCCTCCTTCTTGCTCCATGTTCGCGATGCCGGCCTGCCTCTCATCTTGCACTGCGGTGCTCCTCAAGGCGCTTGGTGCCTTCGTTGTACCAGTAGCTCTTACCTTCAATGACAAAAAAAAAAGAAGAGCGAGTCAAATCGGAGGAAGGCTTTCTTGTTTGCGTTTTTTGCGTCCTTCAAAAGGTAAGCAGTTGGCGGCGTTTCTCACGAACACGGGGAGTGAAGTCTTCAGATACAAACACATCAGTACCTTTCAGTTTGCGACGTTCTGACAGAACCTTGTCCTTATGCTTAAAGCGACTGAAGGAGGCAATAATGGGTTGCGGTGTCTTGCCACCTCGGAGACGGTGTGCACGGTCGATTTCGACATCTTATCCTATTTCTGCGCGCGCGCGCGCACGTGTGTGTGTGTGTGTGTGTGTGTGTGTGTGTGTGTGTGTGTGTGTGGTGTGTGTGTGTTTCGATAATCTTTAACGTTAACCCCCTTCGCAGGAATAACAGGCGACGATACAACCAAGCTCGTGATGGCATTTTAATAAAACAAGTGGTCTTTCCAGTCATACTCTGCATGAAGATTTAAATACATGGTAAAGGTGGTAATTTGCAAGTAAAGTTTCAGCAATATTTTGAATATACGAAAATGGACGTCTTCCCAGAAACTGTGATCAGTTACAATGACCGCTTCAAACATTTGATAAAGCTTATATTAAATGAAATATTACGCAAACAATCTGACAACACGGAGTTAACATTGGTTAACATTGGTTCTGACTCCATTTCCCATACAGTTCTTCGAATGAGACTAAAAACCGAGGTTCGGTATGTGAACGCACGCACAACTCTCTGCA
>JADBJO010002663.1:40000-55000 GCA_016801955.1 Conus betulinus
CATTTTGACTGGGTCAGCTGTTTGCTCAAAGGTTTGCCTGAAAGGTTTGCGCCATTTTGATTTTTGGGTCAGCAGTTTGCCTGAAAGGTGCGCCGCCATTTTGATTGGGTCAGCTAGTTGCCTCAAAGGTGCGCCATTTTGACTGGGTCAGCAGTTGCTGAAAGTTCGTTTTTTTCACGCGCCTTTCTCAGTTCGTTTTTTCACGTGCTTTCTCAGTTGCTGATAATCGTCCCTGGCCTCTTTGTAACGGGTACTTACCCGCACACAGTGCCGTGTGATAAGGGTCTCAGGGATTAAGCAAAAAAAGAAAAAAGAACGAACGAAGCTGCTTCTATGAAGCTATGTGATATTACACCCGGTACACTGCCCAGAGCAAAACCGCACGGGCTGGAGCGGTCCCAAACTATACCGTGGTTTCCTCAACGGTGTTCACAATGGACTGTCACCTCATGGGGCCGAGCCGCTTGATGTCACACTCTTACACCATGGAAGTGCACAACTAAAGTGGCTTTGCGACAACTTATCCCTAAACGTAAGTTTTTACTGATGATTTAAAACAGATCTGTGCAGTTCTCGCCCGTTGCTTCATTTTGAAGTGAGGCATATAGTCAGGTCTCTACCAACCTCGCTGTCCGTTGGCTCGTGATGCTAAAACCACTTTAACGTATTCTGCCAAACAAGAGCACATCATGAAATGAGAGTGAAGTAACTTCGAAACCTATTCCGTACAAACATATCAAACGAGAAACGCAGACATCGCCGTGCCGCATGTTTATTTCGTCGTTCTGGTGTGTTTCGCCACTATAGCATAATGTTGGCCTAGCCCAAACCAAAACTTTTACTGTTTTGATCTATCACACTTTAAGATCGATCAACAGTTTATCTTAACTCTATTTTTGAGAACGAGGAGAGAGAAACAGATGTTTCAAGTGAATGCATGTCAGGTGTTTGATATTATGTTTCATATGTATGTCAGCTTGTACAGAATGAAGACAGTGTCTGATACGACTACGTGAGGCAGAGCGCATGCACGTGAACGTGCAAGAGTGCTCAATGTAGGAGACTGTTTCACCATCTTGCCGTGTGGTCTGTCTGTTTGCCCCACAGGGACGATGCTGGAGACGTGTTTCGGGTAGTGGCAGCGGAGGACAACACTGTGCTTCAACTAGGGGACGGCACGTCCAATACCCTCAGCAACGCCGGGGAGTTCTGGGTGAGGGCCTTCTGGAGGGGGTGTTCTGGGTGAGGGCCTTTAGGAGGGGGTGTTCTGTGAGGGCCTTCAGGGGGGGTGTTCTGGGTGAGAGCCTTCAGGAGGGGGGTTTCTGTGAGGGCCTTCAGGAGGGGAGTTCTGGGTGAGGGCCTTCAGGAGGGGGGTATTCTGTGAGGGCCTTCAGGAGGGGGTGTTCTGGGTGAGAGCCTTCAGGAGGGGGGTGTTCTCTGTGAGGGCCTTCAGGAAGGGGCGTTCTGGGGTGAGAGCCTTCAGGAGGGGGTGTTCTGCGAGGGCCTTCAGGAGGGGAGTTCTGGGGTGAGGGCTTCAGGAGGGGGTGTTCAAGGTGAGGGCCTTCAGGAGGGGTGTTCTCTGGGTGAGGGCTTCAGAAGGGGGAGTTCTGGGTGAAGGCCTTCAGGAAGGGGTGTTCTGGGTGAGGCCTTCAGGAGGGGGGTGGTTTTCTGGGTGAGGGCTTCAGAGGGGGAGTTCTGGGTGAAGGCCTTCAGGAAGGGGTGTTCTGGGTGAAGGCCTTCAGGAGGGGAGGTTCTGGGTGAGGCCTTCAGAAGGGGGAGTTCTGGGTGAAGGCTTCAGGAGGGGGGTGTTCTGGGTGAGGCCTTCAGGAGGGGGAGTTCTGGGTGAAGGCCTTCAGGAGGGGGTGTGTCTGGGTGAGGCCTTCAGGAGGGGGTGTTCTGGGTGAGGGCTTCAGGAGGGGGGTTGTTGGGTGAGGGCCTTCAGGGGGGTGTTCAAGGTGAGGGCCTTCAGAGGGGGGTGTTCTGGGTGAGGGCCTTCTGGAGGGGGTGTTCTGGGTGAGGGCCTTCAGGAGGGGGTTCTGGGTTCCTTCAGGAGGGGGGGTGAGGGCCTTCAGGAGGGGTGGTCTGTGGGCCTTCAGGAGGGGGTGGTTCTGGGTGGGGGCCTTCAGGAGGGGGTGTTCTGGGTGAGGCCTTCAGGAGGGGGTGTTCTGGGTGAGGGCCTTCAGGAGGGGGTGTCTGTGAGGGCCTTCAGGAGGGGGTGTTCTGGGGTGGGGCCTTCAGGAGGGGGTGTTCTGGGTGAGGCCTTCTGGAGGAGGTGTCTGTGAGGGCCTTCAGGAGGGGGGGGGTGTTCTGGGTGGGGGCCTTCAGGAGGGGGGTGTTCTGGGTGAGGCCTTCAGGAGGGGGAGTTCTGGGTGAAGGCCTTCAGGAGGGGGTGTTCTGGGTGAGGGCCTTCTGGAGGGGGGGTGTGTTCTAGGTGAGGGCCTTCAGGAGGGGGGTGTTCTGGGTGAGGCCTTCAGGAGGGGGTGTGTTCTGGTGAGAGGGCCTTCAGGAGGGGGTGTTCTGTGAGGGCCTTCAGGAGGGGTTGTTCTGTGAGGGCCTTCAGGAGGGGGTTGTTCTGTGAGGGCCTTCAGGAGGGGGTGTCTGTGAGGCCTTCAGGAGGGGGTGGGTGTGTGGAGGGGCCTTCAGGAGGGGGGCCTTCAGGAGGGGGTGTTCTGGGTGAGGCCTTCAGGAGGGGGAGTTCTGGGTGAGGGCCTTCAGGAGGGGTGTTCTGTGAGGGCCTTCAGGAGGGGGTGTTCTCGGTGAGGGCCTTCAGGAGGGGTTGTTCTGTGAGGGCCTTCAGGAGGGGTTGTTCTGTGAGGGCCTTCAGGAGGGGGTGTCTGTGAGGGCCTTCAGGAGGGGGTGTTCTGGGTGAGGCCTTCAGGAGGGGGGGTTGTTCTGGGTGAAGGCCTTCAGGAGGGGGTGTTCTGGGTGACGTTGTCTCTCCCACGTCTGTATATCTCTGTCTGTCTGTTTGTCTCCCCTCCCCCCACCTCTCTGTCTCTCTCTCTCTCGTTCGTTGATTATCTTGACCTAGTTCTATATCATTCCTCTTGTTACGTATACCTATTGCTAAATCTCTCTCTGTCCTGGCGTTTGCGATTGTATTGAATCATGTTGTGTTGTATTGCACTGCATTGCATTTATCGTTTTGCACTGTTTTGAATTTTGTTGTACTGTGTTGCATGCTGTTGCCTTGTTTTGCGTTTTGCTGTAACGTATTGCACTGTACTATATCATTTTGTGTTGCACTGTATTGCATTGTATTGTGCTGTATTGTATATTATTATTATTATTATCATTATTACAAAAAAAAAAGCAAAAACCCAAAACCCAAACAATGTCAATCAAAGAACACTGAACCTGAACTTTTTTTTAGGGGAGAACCAGCTCGTGTGTTTTATACAAGAGATCTTGTGATGAAGTTAAACAGGAAGATCGGATACGATACGATACGATACCAGAGAACATAACTCAACACAGCTGCACCACACGATGGAATACAATATAACACGATGCAGAGCAGTTCACAACAAAACACTGCAGTGCAATGCCACGCAGTTTCAAACAATAAATACAACACAATGCAAAACCAAACAATTTAACACAGTGCAAAACAACATCATTATTAACACACAATATGATAGAATACAAAACAACACGACAATGCACAACACAATACAATACCGTGCAGCACAACCCCATACAACACAACACGAAATAATACAAAAACAACACAAGACAACGCATTACGGCACAGCATACTCCAATACAAGGCTACACAAGACCACACAGCAAAACACAGTTCAACACAACAAAAAACATAACACCACATCCAACAACACATCATGCTCTCTTCACCCGCCTCATAACGTCACTCACTCTCGCTCCGCCCCCCCCCCCCCCCCCCCCCCCTGCCCTCAGGACGTGGACATCGAGGGCACCGTGCACATCTCTCTGACCTCCACACAGCCGGTGGCCGTGACCATGTTTTCCAAGTCCAGGAAGGGCAACCACGACGACCCTTTCTACGAGGACGTCGCCATGGCCCTGCTGATGCCGGAGGGGCTGCACAGGTCCAGCTTCGCCTGGGGCACCATGGAACTGGGGTCCTCCCCCGTCACGGACAAGTCCCGCAACTCCCTGTCCGTGGTCGTGGACAAAGCCAGGGTATCGGGCCTTGTGCTGGATGACGAGATCGACCCCGCTTGGACAGCTGTTGAGGTGAGCGGGTGATACTGGGGATGATGACAGTGACGCCGAGGACGACGGTGACTGGAGTATAGGAATGGTAAAAAAAAAAACACCAGCCGCCGTGGTGAAGCGGTTAGCGTCGCGGATTCCCGGCTGGGAGGTCGTGGGCTCGATTCCCATCAGAGCCATGTGGGATTTTTCTGGCCCCCGACCGGCTCCTGTCCAGAGTTGAGTTTGTTATGGGCTCAGCTGGGAAGACTGGGACGACACAGTCAAGTTTCATCCACTTAATGGACATACACTAAATGAACTCTGACAGAGTTGGTCTAATTTCCTGCAGTTTTTCCTCCCGTAGAAATGCCTCTAGACAACTTGACATTTACTGCTGTCTGTGGATTGCCGGTGCGGGGCTGCGGCAGGACGGAACGGGCTGTGGCTGTGGACGGGGGGTTTGGAATGAGTGGCGTGGGTGCAATGCCACTTAGGTGGCACATTAGATGAGGCAGCAAAACAAAACAGAACAAAACAAAAAAGAGAGAACGGGGAGGATTAATATCTTACCGCCTGAGTTTTACAAAACGCTGGGAAGCTTTGAATTGTAACGAACTGAAAAAGTGGGAAGACACACTGGACATTCTAGACTTTCAAAAAGAAATGAATGGGCAAAAAAAAAAAAAAAAAAAAAGCACAACTACCCATAGACAACAGTAAAAAAAAAAGGGATTCTTTTAAGGAAAAGTCAGAGTGAGAGAAGAAAAAAAAAAAAAACAGGAAATGATTGCACAGAATTTCCTGAAGACGGGTGGACAGAATTAATGCTGACAGAGCCCCCGGCATACCAGCTTGCCAGAAAAGGGAGGTAACTGTGTTGCAGACCATCACGGGGTCGGACAAAAAGTGTGTGTGTGGAGGAACGTGGATGCTGGAACGCACTCCCTGTACCACACGGACCCCTCCGTCCCTCTCTTTGCCCTGCTGTCCGGCGTGGTCAAAGACGACAACAATTACCACCTGGTGACCTACACCTGGCCCGCAGGATTTGGCACAGGTGAGTTCGTCACTGTTTAACTTTCTCTTTTGCTTTTTTTTTTTGAATGGTGAACCTTATATATTTGAAGCCATCTGATTAACATCGTTGATGTGACTACTGACGCACTGGACAAAATTTCAATGTGATGCCATCGTGGACGATTTATCCACGGAAGCATTGATCCGAGTTTAAGTTAGAGTAGACCTAACATCCACCACCACCGCCTCTTCTAACCCCCTCATCCCCTCCTCATTCCCTCACCTCCATCTGTCTGTATTCCTTTCCCCACAATCTCCCTTCCATGGGGGGGGGGGGGGGGGGGGGGCTTCTTACGACGATTTGACTGGTTTCTGACACTGTTCACCAGCAGACGTGTCAGTGTGTGCTTAATCTAAGCTAAGTGTTTAGGTTTTGACCTGGACTGAGGTGAAGGTCACATCAAGGTCACATCCCGCTGACCCGCGCGTGCAACAACGTCTCATCCACAGGTTTGGTCCCCGTTTCTCTTTAGCGGCACACAGGAATGCAGAACATTTGTAGGTATGAAAATCGTTGATTGGCGGTAGCCCAGTTAAGTGAAAATAGCATATGCTCACATGAAAAAAAAAAAAAAAACGACCAACAGTATTATATGAAAGTCACTACTTTCGCGTGATCATTTGCTGTTTTCACGTGATAAACCGTTCCTTCAGTCAAATAAGTATTTATTATTGTTTCCTTGATGACAGTGACTGGTTCTACGGGTGAAAAGTGTAATCACAGTTATCTTGACGTTATGAAGCACCAACGTTACAGTCAATTGACCGGACCTTATCTTAGGAAGCTTCAGGCATGCTGCTGTAGTTCTCCTGCCTCGCTGTTTTTGTCCAAGATGTCTACCACTGTAACGTCACCGACGACTCGCGTCTGAGAACGTTCGGCAGCCGGACAGCCTCTCTGGTCGTTCCATGTGCATACCTGGTCACAAGACTTCGCTTGACCAACTTGGTCTACGACTCCAGGTAATCCCTTGGACTCCTCCCCCCCCCCTCTCTCTCTCTCTCTCTCTCTCTCTCTCTCTCTCTCTCTCTCTCCACCACACCTCCATCCCTTCGTCCCTCCCCCTCGTCTTTTTTTTTTTTTTTTTTTTTTTTTATCTAATCCACCAGTGTTATCGTCGCAATTACTATTATTACTATTTCGTTGTATATAGGCCTGTGGCCCAAATATGAATAAACGACCTTGAAATCTCTCTTTGTATCTGTCTGTCTGTCGGTCTGTCTGTCTGTCTCTGTATGTCTGTCTGTTTGTCTGTCTGTGTGTCTCTCTGTCTCTCTGTCTCTCTCTGTCTCTGTCTCTCTCTCTCTCTGTCTGTCTGTCTCTGTCTGTCTCTCTCTCTCTCTCTCTCTCTCTCTCTCTCTCTCTCTCTCTCTCTCTCTGTGGTTTGGGGGACCCACGTGGTATTCGAGCTCTTAACATTGGACAGCAAACAAGGGCGCCAGCCCGGCCCCGAAATGCTTGAGTTTTCATGGAGTACCTGCAGAACAAAGGTCAGGAGGGTGCGTTTCGACGTGGAAAGACGCGGGGCAGAGAGGTGGATGCGAGGGAAGGAGAGACAAGAGTGCAATTTCTTTCTGAAGCCCTACACACTTAACATCAAAATGAATCGCAGATCAGAGCACCAGATCTTAATCATCTGCACACTTAAAACGAAATGATGAGCAGATCAGAGCACCAGATCTTAATCATCTATACACATAAAAAAACGAAATGATGAGCAAAATATTAGAGCAGCAGATCGTAATCATCGTCTAGCAAATGAAGTACACTTGTGAAGAAGTTGTTGTTAAAGTCGGAAGATCAGGGAATGCGGAGTCTCATTCAACGATACACACCGCACAGGGGTGGGTCCCATCGCATTGGAAGTCCACAGGAAACAAACGAAATCAGGTCGTCAGGAGGCAACAACCCACCGATGGAGACACTGCGCTGCGGGTGATCGGAACCACTTGGATGGTTGCTTTGTCGGTGTGTTCTGATCCTACGCACGCGGGACACCACCTGCTAAGCACCTTACTGACGAACGCAACTGCTTGGTCTCGGGTCCAGTGTGAGTGAGCTTCCCTCCTTCCCATGATGGGGTGCGTAGAAATAAGAACGTGCTGCTCGTAGACTGTCCAGGGTTACACTCTAGACAGAGATAAAGATGGGAATCAAATGGAGTGAATAAGAGGGAACGCGTGGGCTTGTTGAGAGATAAACGTAAAAACGAAAAAAATTGTGTGAATAAAAACAAGAACGTAGGCTAGTCTGATATTGCACTTGGGTCCCACTCTATCCGTACATTGTGTTAGGAATAAAATAAGGTAACTAAGAGAAGAACGTAGGAATAAAAAAGGTAACTAAGAGAAGAAAGTAGGAATGAAATAAAGTAACTAAGAGAGAAGAACGTAGGAAATGAAACAAGAACGGAAAAATAATAAGAGAAGAACGTAGCAATGAAACAAGGAAAATAAGAGAAGAACGTAACAATGAAACAAGGGAAATAAGAGAAGAACGTAGCAATGAAACAAGGGAAATAAGAGAAGAACGTACGTTGGGACTGTCCAGGATCATGCTTTATCTAGAGATTTAAGAAAGAGATAAAACAAGGTGAATTAGATCAAATGCATTGGGTTGTCTCACTTGCTCAGTATTCAGTAATAAATAATAGCGATCACGCTGTACTCAGTTATAAATAATCATGGTGACCCTGTACTCTAATGAAAAATCACTGTGACTCTGTGCTCAGCAATAATCATGGGGACGCTGTACTCAGTAACAAATAATTATGGTGACGCTGTACTTAGTAATAAATAATTATGGTGACGCTGTTCTCAGTAATAAATAATTATGGTGACGCTGTACTCAGTAATAATAATTATGGTGACGCTGTACTCAGTAATAGATAATTATGGTGACGCTATACTCAGTAATAAATAATCATGGGGACGCTGTACTCAGTAATAAATAATTATGGTGACACTGTACTCAGTAATAGATAATCCGATAACGCTGTCCTCAGTAATAAATAATTATGGTGACGCTGTACTCAGTAATAGATAATCCGATAACGCTGTCCTCAGTAATAATAATTATGGTGACCCTGTACTCAGTAATAATCACGGTAACGCTGCACTCAGTAATAAATAATCACGGTGACGCTGTACTCAGTAATAAATAATCACGGTGACGCTGCACTCAGTAATAAATAATCACGGTGGACGCTGTACTCAGTAATAAATATCACGGTGACGCTGTCCTCAGTAATAAATAATCACGGTGACGCGCTGTCCTCAGTAATAAATAATCACGGTGACGTTGCACTCAGTAATAAATAATCACGGTGACGCTGTCCTCAGTAATAAATAATCACGGTGACGCTGTACTCAGTAATAATGGTCCGGTGACCCTATACTCAGTAATGAATAATCATGGGGACGCTGTACTCAGTGATAAATAATCATGGGGACGCTGTACTCAGTGATAAATAATCATGGGGACGCTGTACTCAGTGATAAATAATCATGGGGATCTGTACTCAGTGATAAATAATCATGGTGACCTGTACTCAGTGATAAAATAATCATGGTGACCTGTACTCAGGAATAAATAATCATGGTGACGCTGTCCTCAGTAATAAATAATCACGGGGACACTGTACTCAGTAATAGATACGAGGAAACTAGCCCAGAATGTCCTGTTGCATTGTCAGGCTCTCGCTGTAGGCAGAGATGAAAATGAAAACACGTGAGGTGAATAAAGATCAAACGGTATGGACTGTCCAGGGGCACGGTCTACCCAGAGATCGAAGTGGAGGTGGTCGCAGGCAACGGTCAGCGGACGTTGAATGGCCGTTACTACGTCACAGACGTCTCCATCAAGGTCACCTTCAAGACGGGACAGACCGATGGTCCAAGCAACACATACTACACTGGCGAAAGCCGGATTGAAAGAGCAAGTATTTTGCAATGGATCCCAAAGGCACTCTCTCTCTCTCTCTCTCTCTCTCTCTCTCTCTCTGTGCGCGCGCGCGCATGTGCGTGCGTGCGTGTGTGTGTGTGTGTGTGTGTGTGTGTGTGTGTGTGTGTGTGTGTGTGTGTGTGTGTGTGATCAGTGTCTCTGTCTCTGTCTCTGTCTATGTTTGTCTGCCTGTCTGTCTGTCTCTGTCTCTGTCTCTCTCTCTCTCTCTCTCCCCTCTCTCTCTCTCTCTGTTTCTCTCTCTCTCCGTGACGAAGTGCTTTTTACGCAAAAAACGCGCATGCACATACACGCACGCATGCACGCACGCTCGCAAGCACACACACACACACACACACACACACACACACACACACACACACACACACACACACACACACACACACACACATTCTCCTCATCAATTTGTATGCGTATATATGCTAAACAACTGTCACTTGCTGTTGCTGTTAACTCCAGTGTGGAGGACCAATAAACCATGCCGAGTTCTTATTGTCACAGGGTTGTTTCTTGTGCCCCACCTTCTTTTAATCTTTTGAAGTATTGACTGTTTACCAGGACAGATTTTAACATTATCTCCCTGCCACTTTGAAGATTGAAGACATGAGATCATGTTTTATTATCGTTTCAATCTATACATGTCTTGCGTCAGTCTTCGACCCCCCCCCCCCACACACACACACACACACACTCTCTCTCCCCTCCACTTCCAGCTTTGTGCTGTGGTGTCCAGAGTCTTACACTCTGGATTTTTTAAAAAGTAATTTCTCACGTGGATTTTTTAAATGCCTACACGTTGGCCCTCATAGGTTCTGCGTTTTCCGTGCCTGCTAATGGGTTTTCTACAGGTTTTAGGTCACGGTTTTGTTCAAACATTATTGGAGTTCCTTGCACCGTTTGGTTTTCGGAGACATTTTTTTCATAAACCTGGAATATGACGCGATTTTAGTTTTTGCTAGTGTGGAAGT
Source organism: Conus betulinus (assembly GCA_016801955.1). Taxonomy (NCBI): domain Eukaryota; kingdom Metazoa; phylum Mollusca; class Gastropoda; order Neogastropoda; family Conidae; genus Conus; species Conus betulinus. The sequence goes on from JADBJO010002663.1 coordinate 50,186, forward strand.
TGCTTCTGATTAGCGGGAAAAGGGTGCAAACAGCAAGCCTGAGGAGCTCTGCATAGAGCGAAACAACTGTCTGTGCTGGTCCTGCTGATCTCATCTAAAGTAAAAACAATCAGACACACAGAGCACTTCAGTAGTGCAGGACTGTGTTTCGTGCCCCCTTTCTGTTACACGAATGTTTTCTCTCTTTAGTCCTTTTAATAACTAGATTTTTTTTGTACTGCGACGGGTTTCGATGGTTTTTCCACTCCATCTACGGAAATTAAAGGTATCACGGCTGTCACACACACACACACACACACACACACACACACACACACGCACGCACGCACGCACGCACGTACGCACGCACACACGCACGAACGCACGCACACACGCACGCACGCACGCACGCACACACATATGGAGGGAGGGAGAGATCACAAGCTGATAGGTAAGTGAATACGGAGATTCCATTATAAAAAAAAATCATTTAAAATGATGATGAAAAAGCCATGTGTGTAAATGTAGCTGTCGTGGCGTTTGTTCGATTGCCTATGTGTATACAGTGCCAGGCTTGATACTGATTTGTCTCGAAAGACAAACAGGTAATGATGATAATCCAAATATAACCGGTGTAACAGCCCGTTCTTAACCCCCTCTGGAACTTACCCTGGGGTAAGTCTGGGCTAGCCTGCTCATTTAAGGACTAGCTAGAACTTACCCCCCCCCCCCCCCCAGTTGGAACTTGCCCCCGCGGGGGTAAGTTTGGGCTAGCCTGGATTTACCCCACCCCCCCCCCCCCCCCCCCCCAAAAGGGTCAGTCTGGGACTATTTGGAATCTTCCTCCACCCCACCCTACCCTTCAAACAAGAGAGGGTTATTCAGGGTTTTCCTCTGCCTTTTCCCAACACGCACACCCGCCTTTAAAAAAAATTGGGCTAGCCTGCATATTTACCCCTCCTCTCTCCACTTCCTATATACAGTCAGTTGGTTTAAACAAAGTGTAGTTTTAGACTCTTCTCAGTAGATGGACCTCCTACTTTCCTCCCCCCCCCCCCCCCCCCCCCCCCACACACACACACCCTAGTTCACTAACAGATACGTATTAACATTTCTCGCGCTAGCTTACACACGTGGGTCAATATTCGGGTGTGTGAGTACGCCCGTACATGCGTGGGAAAGAAAGACGGCTACATGTCAATGTGACCAAGTGCTAATGTGACCAAGGGTAGTTGTGACAAAATGTCGTTGTGACCACGTGTCGTTGTGACCAGTACCGTTGTTGCTTCATCCCGGTTTGCCTCTTAACTATTTTACAAATATTTAGTCTCTTGAGTGCCTGTGTTCCTTAGCTTGTACAATGCAGATGACTAGTGGTCAGTGCCAATGACCACTGGTCATAATGACGTAAATTGGAGATTTTAACTATTTAACAGCTAATTTTGTGTTTCTAGAGTGCTTGTGTACCTCGTACAATGTAGATTACTTGTGGTCAGTGCCAGTGACTACTGGTCATTATGACGTAAATCGAGATTTTTAACTACTTCACGGCTAATTATAGTCTCCCGAGTACCTGTGTACCTTGTACAATGCAGACGACTGGTGGTCAGTGTCACTGACTACTGGTCACTATGACGTGTGTGTGTGTGTGTCAGACATTTCGAATATTTTTACAGTTTATCATCAATGTCTCATGAATGTTTGTATACCTTGTGCAATGCGGACAACCAGTGGTCAGTGTCACTGACCATTGGTCACTTTAATGTATATCAAAGATTTCAACTATTTTTACAGCTAATTAGTGTTTGATCTTATGAATGCCTGTGTACCTTGTACAGTGTAGATGACTGGGGGGGGGGGGGGGGGGTCAGTTTCCAACTGGGGGTGGGGGGTGGGTGGGAGGTAAGTTCCAGCTAGTCCTGGAATGACCCCGGGGGTAAAAGCAGGCTAGCCCAGACTTACGCCGGGGTAAGTTCCAGAGGGGGTGGGGGGGGGTGGGGGGGGGGGGTAAGAATGGGCTGTTACACCGGCCCCAAGCGAGTGACTACGAAAGGAGAAGGGTTTCAAGATCACTTAGTCACAGTTCAAGGCAGGCTGGTCAAATCATTCGAAGATGATTCACAGAGTTCTCTGAACGCACGTGCAGAATACCCCTGGACCAGCTACACCAACGAGTCCCTGCAGGACCGTGTTGACCTCAGCTACGACTCCAACGAACGACTGGCGACACTGGCCATCACCAAGACTTCGCTACGTGTGCAGTTCCGCCTTCTGCAAAGGAACACACGCATCCTCCAGGGTGCTCCCCCTGGGGTTTTCATCCAGGTGGGTCATGGGCACCATTTTATTACATCTGCCGAGGAGGGTACGTTTTCACCTGCAGGCGGTGGTATCCAATTTCAGGGGGCGCTCGTCCTCATCAGCAGGTAACCAGGATCCGATAGCTAGCCTGATAAGCGCCAGCTCGAGCGAAGCAGTTGGCACTTGATGGCCTTGTAAATTTCTGCTCTAGAGGAAGCTTAAAGAATACATGACATTTCCTGTAGCGATCTATCTTTTAAAGCTTCTTTCCTTTAAACTTAAGTCTGCTCTACAAAGTGAGGTACTACAGTATTACAGGGATGGCTTTCGACGTGTTTTTTTTTACCATTCCTTCTGGAACGAAAGGCATCAGGGCCAGATTTTGTTCTCGCCACTAACTGTGCATAGCGTCCATCGGTCTGTGAACTCCTCATGCTTGTCGAGTACAGAACCTTAACTAGGATTTCTTCAAATAGTATCTTTTTAATCCATGTGGTGGGTTTTTTGTCCTCTGTTGCTGGCCTCCTAGACTATGTCTTTCACGTTTCAACTTTTTGATTTCTGGAGAAAAAAAAATGGTCGATAACTGTTATAACTGTTATCAAAATTCGTATTTATCCCTTCAATTAGTGCTCATATTTGATTTTTCGACACCCATTCGTTGTTTTTGTTTTTTGTTTTTTTTTTTTTCGGAAGAGATCTACCCCATCTTAGTGAGTTTTTCTTTTTGTTTGTTTGCAAGTGATTTTAATTACCAGGTAACAAAGGCACGGTAGCGAGACTGATGAGCTTCAAATTGGGCGAAAAAGTATTGCTTGTCAGACACGCTTATCTGCCCTTTGGGGGTCCTGAATACATAGCGTAAACACTGAAAAAGAATTCCTTTCCATGTTCCTTCCTTTAAACGCAGGTTTTTTTTTTTTCTTATAAAGCGATGAATTGTTGAGAGCATTTGACGCGTGAATTACTTTTTCTACAGACATTAGGGGAGGCAACAGGACGAGGTTTCATCACACTTTGTCACTGTTCATGTCTTCCACCAATCCGTGAAAAGACAAGACTGTTTAAATGTCGCCTTCGTTGGTCATCTTGATGACTTCTCTTTCGTTAACACCCGTACATAGGTCCGACCACGTGATTTGTCCAATGTTGCTAACTTCCTTGCGGCTTGGCAGAAGACAGACGTGGGCGTTGAGGAGGACAGGAGTGGACACGTTTCGGTTCTTCTGCTTCAGGTGGGCTCTTACGACCTGGTCTATGACCAGAGCGTCCAGTTTCCAGAGACCATGTGTTCCACGGTGGACGACGAGGAATCGCTGATGGACCACACCGACCTGCACGGTGAGGGCGTCAACGTCACGGACATCAAGATCGGCCTCTATGCCGTCATGGAGCACATGCAGTACAACATCCCGTGAGTGTGTGTGTGTGTGTGTGTGTGTGTGTGTGTGTGTGTGTGTGTGTGTGTGTGTGTGTGTGTGTGTGTGAAGTTGTCTTTGTTTCTGTACGAGGCATTTAAATTAAGAGAAACAGCTTCCTCTTAATGTTTTAAATTAGTTACGTTTGGTATGCTTTACAGTTATGTATTTTGTGTCAGATGATGTATTATGCTCACTCACCACCCCTTTCTAAGGTGTCAAGGCCCTATATGAATAAGCCACCCAAAAATCTCTCTCTCTCTCTCTCTCTCTCTCTCTCTCTCTCTCTCTCTCTCTCTCTCTCTCTCTCTGTTCTAGAGGAGGAGGCCAGGACCCCGAGTGCCCGACCTTCATGGGCAAGTTCAAGATGTGCTCGGACGACCTGAAGCTTCGGGCCTTCAACGAGTGCTTCGCCCTTTTGGGCCAACCCGGGGTGGTCAACTGCTTCCAGAGGGCCTACGGCAACGACATCTCCGTGACCAACGCCACGGAGCTCTGCCTGGACTACGTCTGCTCACAGAACACTGCCGTCTGCCCTGCGCTGGAAAAGTTCAGCAAAGACTGCGCCCGGGTGGGAAGGATCGTGGATCTGACGAGCTGCCCATGAGGGCTGATCTCCCAGCGTTGAACAGCGCCCTGAAGGAGGATGGATCAGTAGGCGATTCATTCTCCCCTCGAAAACTCTCGTGAGTTGAGAAACATTTTTGGGGTAGCTTACGGTCTGTTTTATTTTCCCAGATATGCGGGAATTCGGGCAATTCTGATCGTGCGTAAAAACAAATGACAATCGCCTGTACTTTTCTCCATGGAATTTTTGAAGCTATGTATTCGTGAATCGCTGATTGGAGAGTCAGTTCTAGATTTGCTTTAGTGAGTATGCGGGAATAAGGTTTTGAATCGTTCTCGGTTCACTTAACTTCTTTGTATATCTGAGAATGCAGGATTTAGATCGTGTAACGTACACCTGTTTGGGTAAATAAGCATACATGCGGGAGGTAGACTGTGCTTTCACATAAATAAATGGCTCTGATAGGAATCGAAACCAAGAATTTCCAGGCGGGAGTCCGCGACGCTAACCACTTCACCGCGGCGGCTGGGGTAACTTTTAAACTTGGAC
>JADBJO010002663.1:60000-70000 GCA_016801955.1 Conus betulinus
CATCGTGAATTCGCTGCTTTTTTCTCTCTGTCCTTCCTGCAGGCCGTTGAAGCACATTATCGATGCCAGTTCACTCAGCAAGGGGGCTGCATGGCTGCGTGATGCGTGTAAATAGGTCAATGGCGTTGAAAGTGTTGCGGTCAATGGATATGGTATGTCTAACCTGTGATTATTTTACAGAGAGAGAGAGAGAGAGAGAGAGAGAGAGAGAGAGAGAGAGAGAGAGAGAGAGAGAGAGAGAGACAGAGACTGACTGACACAGACATACAGACAGACGAACGTACAGACGATGGACAGATTATACAGACATACACACAGACGAACGTCACACACCAGACGGACTGAAAGACAGATTACAGATACACACACAGACATCCAAACAGATCACACCGAGACACAGAGACTGAGAGAAGAGAGAGAGAGACAGAAGCAGAGAAGAGAGAGAGAGAGAGAGAGAGAGAGAGAGAGAGAGAGAGAGAGAGAGAGAGAGAGAGAGAGAGAGAGAGAGAGAGATGATACTGATGATGATTAGTTTTAATTTCAAGAGTGACTGATGATGATGATGATGATGATGATGATGTGTGTGTGTGTGTGTGTGTGGTGTGTGTGTGTGTGTGTGTGTGTGTGTGTGTGTGTGTGTGTGAAGGAGACAAAAGTAAGTACAAGGCTAAAACAAAGAATACTTTATAAACAGACCTATATTCAGAGAACCTGTTACGGGTTGTCACTAGATTCTAACAGTGTTTTCTGTCAAAAATAACTTCAAGCAGAGAGAGAGAGAGAGAGAGAGAGAGAGAGAGAGAGAGAGAGAGAGAGAGAGAGAGAGAGAGAGAGAGAGACGCACGCACGCACACACACACACACACACACACACACACACACACACACACACACACACACACACACACACACACACATACAGAGAGACACATAAGGAGAGACAGAAGGGAGACAGAGAGACAGAGAGAGACACACACAGCGAGAGACCGGCAGACAGACAGACAAATGAACGGTCTTTCTAGTAAAATATTCATTGGTCGTCGAATTAACCGATCGTCAAGTCTCAGCTGAAAATACCGCCAAAACCATGTAGGCAACAAAACACAATGCTACAATGCTACCATTCCAGCAGTTAGTCAATTGTGCGGTGAAGAATGTTAGTGAACTAACTACATCGTTCACTGTTCATTCATCAATTCCCGTATACGCATCCATTTGAGTAACGTTTCGAAATAATTTGATATATCATTATATGACGTTTTTGCCTCCTTGTTTTGTGTGCAGCTGTCGTTTAATTATTCGTTCATAGTCGTTCTTTCATCCATCCGTGCCATCATTCTATCGTCATGTTCATCTATCCAGTCAATTTTATTTATCGAATCATCAGTTTGCATATTTTTTTTCACACTTCATTTGAAAATGACTGTTTATTTTTTTCTCTCCTCCAACGTTTACTGTATTATTTTTCCTAACTCATCTACGCTTTGGTGCGTGTATTTTCTTACTTTCTTCTGTATCCATGCATTTAGTCATGTATATACTTATCCATTACTTATTCATTTGCTTGCTGACTGATAATTCTGCAAAAGCACGGGCTATCATTCATTTAGTCAGTCGATTATCCTGTTAGTAGTCAGTGAGTCTGTCAGTCAGTAAAACATCATTTTATTCATTTATCTTCTGTACTTCAGGTGAAAGGTTTGTGGGGGAGAAGCGGGACTGGAACGACATTACGTTAAACAAGATGCTGAACAGGTCACTCTGTTTGGCATCTCCTATCGTGCAGTTAACAGTATGGCTTACTCGAAACCGTTATCTGAGTTCCGGATGAAGATGGGATGACTAATAATTGGAAATTGGAAAGGTTGTCTCGTCCTTTGAACTGAGAAAACACAAAACTGTCCTTGCGTATGTTGACAAAGTAGATTCGAGACATATTACAAAGATCAGTAACAATATAGCTATGAACACAGATGAAAAAAACGTTTGGTCTAGACAGAGTCAAAAGTGTATGAAGATGAACTGATTCTAAAGTTTATTATTGTGAATGCCGCTACGAAAGGCATACAGAATAGTTTAATTCAAGTTCATGGACGAAGCGTCATCCTTTCAAACTCAATATGCACGTGATAAAACTTTAAGTGTTGCACGTGTGTGTGTGTGTGTGTGTGTGTGTGTGTGTGTGTGTGTGTGTGTGTGTGTGTGTGTGTGTGTGTGTGTGTGTTTTCTTTTGACTAACAGAGTAACGCATTTCTGGAACATATGTAGACATAATGAACTGTTCTGAAAAAAAAGAGAGAAATACTGATAAATAATGCCAAATGTCTTGTTTCCAAACAAATGTTCCAGACGGAAGTGAGCCGGTGTACTGAGCAGCGTACTGTAAAAAAATGTATTTTCAAATCTTCTTTACACTCGAAAAAACATGTCGTAGGCACAACAATCTCAAGCCTAGGAACCATATATAATTATAGCATGGTAGGAATATTTCACACAATGGTCGAAGATTAGTGTTTGTCTGCCGAGGCGTTATTGCAAAAGGAAACATGTGCGGCACTTCTTCTTTTCCTTTATTTTCTTTTTAGCAAATAATTGCTAATAACTGCTAATATAAAATTAGTCTATATTTTGTGGAAACAGTGCTACAGGAATTCCGGAACCAAAGTACAGTGTCCGCTTTGACAACAGGTGGGAACCTGGTATCGAAAATTAGTCGCTTCCGTTACATATCTCTGGCTCACAGCATTTCATACATTATGATTTCGCTTTCATTTCGGAAAATGTCAGGTCTGTCCCATATGTACTTTAAAAGTCGTAAACAGTAATTATTCAGCAAATGGGAATTTCAAGGAAAACATCTGCTAGTGTTTATAAAGATGAATTACACATTCTTTAAAACTAAGGAATCACTCCCGTGTGTTTGGAGACGTGATTAATGTGATAGGAAGTAATCCTATACGACCCCAGAGATTTATATAATGAAGCAGGTGCGTGCTCTCCCGTATGAGCATGTTTGTCTCTTCGTGAAGACATGCCAGCCGATCTTGTAATGCCACACCGATGTCGTGACACTCCAAGCGCTAATTGCGTCCAGAGAACAGTGAGATTTCCTTTTTCACAAAACAGTGAAAGGGTTCATATTGTACCCGTGCCATAAACCAGGCAGTTTGATCCCATTATTCTGTAAAGTGAAGAGGGCGTACTGGTAGAAGCCATTTCGTGTTTTGAAAAGAAAACACACTGGTCTTTAGCTCTTACAGCTCCACGACTTGCAGCTCGAGGTGGAGAGAGATTAGGGGCAAGCTGAGGTCAAGAGAGAGGAAGAAATGAAAGGTAAGACATTGGGGGGGTGGGGGGGGCGGGGGGGGGGGGGGGGGGGGGGGGGGGGGGGGGGGGGGGGGGGGCCAGAAGTGGGGGGGGGGGGGGGGGGGGGGGGGGGGGGGGGGGGGGGGGGGGGGGGGGGTGGGTGGAAACTGAGCTGCGATTGCGAATAACAGACTTTGTGTACAATGATAATGAGGCAAAATCATGATACTGATAGTCATAATGATGGTAATGACAATGACGAGTGTTGCTGATAGCTGATCCACAAGAGAGAAAGACTTGCAAAACGCGGCGAAGAGTTCTTCACAAGAATGTAACGGTACAGATTTCAGAATGACCCTGGCAAGACTTAGATGGGGACTGTTGGACAAGGTTGCATTTAGGTGAAACCATGACTAAGGGTTTTTTTAAAAACTTTTTTTTCTCAACATCATTGCATGCAATACATACAAAGTTGAGTAACTCAGTCAACATCTCTCTCTCTCTCCTCTCTCTCTCTCTCTCTCTCTCTCTCTCTCTCTCTCTCTCTCTCTCTCTCTCTCTCGCTCGCTCGCTCGCTCGCTCGCTCGCTCGACTCGGTCGCTCTCTGATTTTATGTTTTTTTTATTTCTTATTTTTTTAAAAATTAAAACCTCTTTATGCATGCTTCTACATTTATTTCCTTGTCTGATTTTGCATTGTTAACCTTACTCAGGGCGAGGACTGGACGTAAAAAAAAGCACACCAGTGCCCATCTGTTATTCTCGTAAAAATATAATTTTGTCTTTTCTCGTCTTCTCCCCCCACCCCACCCCCTCCACACCCTCTCTCTCTCTCTCTCTCCCCCTCTCATGACGCTTGGTGTTGCTATTTATTTGTTCTTTCTTCGTCTTTTCTTTTTTGTTCTTGCACTATCTAGCCATATCTCCTTTCACAGGGTAAACATGTTATTATGTACTGTGCGTGGGTCTTGAAATCGTGAGGCAGCGGAAGAGTGTTGTGGGTGTTTGGGGGAGATAGGGATGGGGGTGGCGGAGTGGGATGGGGATAGAGGTGTGGCTTTGAGAGATTGGACGGATGTCATGGATAGATTAAATGATAGACTGTTGGTTGGTTGGTTGATTAGTTGGTTAGTTGGTTGGTTGGTTGGTCGGTTGGTTGGTTGGTTGGTGTGTTGTTTGAATTATAGTTAGACTGTTGTTGGCTGGTCAGTTGGTTGGTTGGTGGTCGGTTGGTTTGGTGTGTTGGTTTTTTTGGTTGGTTGCATGGATTTTTTGCGTGTCTTACTTCTCCGTTATTTTTAGTTTGATTTCTTTAGATAGATAGAAAGGTAGGTTCCCCGGAGGTTGTAAAGGTTATTATGTCCGCTTATCCCACTATCCTCTTTGAATAAATCTCTCTCTCTCTCTCTTCTCCCTCCTCTCTCTCTCATCTCTCTCTCTCTCTCTCTCTTCTCTCTCTCTCTCTCTCTCTCTCTCTCTCTCTCTCTCCTCTCTCTCTCTCTCTCATAGAGGTTTCCTGAGTTCTGAATTCTGTCTGTCTATCTGTCTGTCTGTCTATCTGTTCTCTCTCTCTCTCTCTCTCTCTCTCTCTCTCTCTCTCTCTCTCTCTCTCTCTCTCTCTCTCTCTCTCGCTCGCTCGGTCGCTCGCTCGCTCGGTCGCTCGCTCGCTCTCTCTGATTTATGTTTTTTTTATTTCTTATTTTTTTAAAAATTAAAACCTCTTTTATGCATGCTTCTACATTTATTTCCTTGTCTGATTTTGCATTGTTAACCTTACTCAGGGCGAGGACTGGACGTAAAAAAAAGCACACCAGTGCCCATCTGTTATTCTCGTAAAAATATAATTTTGTCTTTTCTCGTCTTCTCCCCCCACCCCACCCCCTCCACCCCCCCCCCCCTCTCTCTCTCTCCCCCTCTCATGACGCTTGGTGTTGCTATTTATTTGTTCTTTCTTCATCTTTTCCTTTTTTGTTCTTGCACTATCTAGCCATATCTCCTTTCACAGGTAAACATGTTATTATGTACTGTGCGTGGGTCTTGAAATCGTGAGACAGCGGAAGAGTGTTGTGGGTGTTTGGGGGAGATAGGGATGGGGGTGGCGGAGTGGGATGGGGATAGAGGTGTGGCTTTGAGAGATTGGACGGATGTCATGGATAGATTAAATGATAGACTGTTGGTTGGTTGGTTGATTAGTTTGGTTGGTTGGTTGGTTGGTTGGTCGGTTTGGTTGGTTGGTTGGTGTGTTGTTTGAATTATAGTTAGACTGTTGGTTGGCTGGTTAGTTGGTTGGTTGGTTGGTCGGTTGGTGGTTGGTGTGTTGGTTTTTTTGGTTGGTTGCATGGTTTTGCGTGTCTTACTTCTCCGTTATTTTTAGTTTGATTTCTTTAGATAGATAGAAAGGTAGGTTCCCCGGAGGTTGTAAAGGTATTATGTCCGCTTATCCCACTATCCTCTTTGAATAAATCTCTCTCTCTCTCTCTTTCTCTCTCTCTCTCTCTCTCTCTCTCTCTCTCTCTCTCTCTTTCTCTCTCATAGAGGTTTCCTGAGTTCTGAATTCTGTCTGTCTATCTGTCTGTCTGTCTATCTGTTCTCATCTCTCTCTCTCTCTCTCTCTCTCTCTCTCTCTCTCTCTCTCTCTCTCTCTCTCTCTCTCTCTCAAATGTTCTGCAACAGCAGATCAAAATGGATCATTTACCAAAAATACCTCCGCTTGCTGTCCATGAAGTTGGCGATCTCATTACCGGCCTCGGGAAAAAAAAAAAAAATCAATGGGACCCGACAAACGAAATACTCCCCTCTTAAACTTGCACTCTTCTGTGTAACTGAATCCCTAACATTCATATCCAATATGTGTATAGGACAAGGCAACGCACCACCTGCTCTTAAATCGGCAAAAATTATTCCAGTGGCCAAGTCAAGAGACTTCTCAGGCTTGAACAATTTCAGAGCTATTTCTCTCATCTCTGTGGAATCAAAGCCACTTGGAAAACAGGTCCACAGACATCTCATGCAATACCTTGAGAGCAATAAACTTCTCCATCCCTTTCAATCGGGTTTTCGCCATCAGCATTCTTGCCAAACTGCCTTAGTCCGTCTCTGCAATACATGGTGATCTGCAATGAATCAAACCAAAACAACAGGTGCCGCCTTTTTTTTTTATTTAAAGAAGGCTTTTTGATCTTGTCTAACACAAAACACTACTTAGAAGTTAACTTTATTTCTCCGAGACCAGAACACAATATTATTATTTGAATACTATCTGATGAACAGAAACACAATTTGACTTTAGCAATAACAGCATCTCATCTACAAAGATTACAAAATTTGGAGTGCCCCACGGTTCTATTCTAGGGCCGCTTGTATTCTGTTTGTTTATTAATGATCTCCCATTGTCAATTTCACACCCAGGTGTCTTGTGGGACCATTTTGCTGATGACTCTTCCCTTCATTCCAGCGCAGTGGACCTATCGAGAGTCCAAAACGTTCTACAGCAAGGTTTAAACGATGTCTGAGAGTGGTATAATTATAATTCCGTGATAGTTTATCCCAAGAAGACAAAAAGCATGACAGTTACTTCTAGACAGAAACACCAAACAGAAAACTCTAAGTCTCAGTCTGACTGTAGACGGCAATGCCATAGAACAAGTGCATAAACACCGAGTCATGGGAATAATGGTGGACGAGGAACTGAAGTGGCAGTCACACATTAAGTATGTCTTTAACAAACTGGCTCGCACTCTCTTCATGCTTAAACAACTAAAGCCTCTCTAGATACACACGCTCCAAAACTTTTTTTTCTAGGTTCAGGTGTCTCTCTCTCACATCAACTATGCCTCTGTAGTCCGGGACTGTGCAGCAAAAATTCACCAGAGAAAACTAGATTCAATGTACAGAAGAGCTGCAGCGATAATTCTGCCAGATTCCTCCTTGTCAACCTCCGAACAACAGGCTAAAATTAAACATACTGCCGCTGCAAACCCAACCAGATTTCCACAAAGCTGTATTTATGTATGAAGTAAACAATTATCTAGCTTTACAGTTCCTCAGAGATGTACTTACTAAGGCCTCATGTCGATATGGGTCTAATAATTAAATTCTGCCACGTACTCAGATCGACAAGCTCAAAAACTAGTTTCGCATTTTTAGTTTCAGCCGTTTGGAACTCTCTTTCACCAAACCTGAACTTGTGCCGTTCACTGCAAACCTTCAGAAAAGACCTTCAACAATATATCACAGACTCTGTGACGTAGACTACACTGCCTCATAGCGCTCTGCTTCAGTCACTCCTATCATCAGCAATGACAGATTTGTACATAGTTACCGTACTCGTTACGTCAGTCACTGATACCACTGACTGTCCTTACTCTGTGAGGAAAATGGCTTCTCTTAGAAATACTGTATTTTGTTTCATGCCAATGCCATCACCATCATCATCCTCGTCTGGTTGCGAACTCCACCAACAGTCACAAACACACAGCAGACATTGGCATACTGCATGCACTGTTTACCTCACCACATTTTGTCTTTCCATTCCCAACCGCTGCCCCACACTACACTCCCACCCCCATCCTCCCCTGTCTTACTTACCCCCCCCCCCCCCCCCCCCCCCCCCCCCCCCCATTTTGTTGCTGTTGTTGTCTGCATCTTACCATTGCGTATATATGCATGCACTTGTCAAGCCTTTGCATGTCAGTGAGGTGTGTGTGTGTGTGTGTGTGTGTGCGTGCGTGCGTGCGTGCGTGCGTGCGCGCGCGCGCACGTGTGTGTGTGTGTGTGTGTGTGTGTGTGTGTGAGTGTGTGTGTGTGTGTGTGTGTGTGGTGTGTGTGTGTGTGTGTGTGTGTGAATCACGTACTCTTTAATCCTGTGTGCTTGTATTGTTCTCTCTCCTTTTTTTTCATTTCTTTTCTTTTTTTTTTTTTCTATTTCTTTTCATTTTCTTGTCTTTAAATCTCATTGCATAATCTAGCTTAGCAAGGACAGATTAGTAGAATAGGCTGTGCCTAAAATATCAATCCTTGATCGAACAAAAGTTTTCTGAGTTCTGAGTTCTAGTCTAGTCTGTCTGTCTGTCTGTCTGTCTGTCTGTCTTACAAGTTTTGATTATCTCCTACGATTGTTTTTTTTGAAAACTGCCTGTTTGGCACACACACACACACACACACACACACACACACACACACACACACACACACACACACAGATACACTAATAATGATAATGTTATAATAATAATAATGATATAATAATAATAATTATTATAATGATAATAATAATAAATATTATTATATATCATTATTATTATAATTATTAATGTCGTTGTTGTTAATATTATCACTGGTATTATCATTATTACTGTTGCTATTGTTACTATGATCATTAATATTATTACTATGATCGTTATTATCATTACTATTATCTTCATTATCGTTGTTAGTATTATTTAACCTTTCACCTTTCTTGAGTTTGAATAATAATACCCATCAATTAACAGTACAAGATTTCTGCAATATAGTGTCACAGAATGTGTCTTGATGGGAACGATGAATTATCCATAGCGGGGGTTGGAATTCTGTGTTCATTTTAAAATCGACCCCTATCCCCTTTTTTCTTTTTCTTTCTTTTTTCTCTAAAAACTTGAAATCCTTGTTATATTTGTAAAGATACTTCAAGCCAAAAAAAATAAATTGCAATACACCAGCCGCCATGGCGAAGTGTTAGCGTCGCGGACTCCCGCTGGGAGGTCGTGGGTTCAAATCACACAAAGTCATGTGGGTTTTTCTGCCCCGATCGGCTCCTACCCAGAGTTGAGTTTGCTGCGGACTCAGTTGGGAAGACTGGGACCACACAGTCGAGTTTCATCCACTTAATGGATGCGTTCCTGAGAGCGTTGCTCAAATTTCCTGACCAACACTGCAGGTGCCTGTATCTCTCTCGGGCCTGGTTGACGCCAGGATATCAAGGATATATTATATGAAAGGAAGCGTAGAGTACAGCCCCTGTCATGTAGTCTCAGACCGAAATGGAAATCCGTAGCATCATCTTAATCATCCTCATTCTCATCGATCAGCATACAAAAAAAAAGTCTTAAATTCTGTGGCCCGTCATACCCTGCTCTCGTGGTGACCTCAGTTTCGATGTCCTCTCCATGTCTGTGGCCTTGGTTTGGTTCCGTCGGGGTCACTGTTATCGGCGAGTCCATGGGGGCTGTCGTTGGACGGACGTGGTGGCGCCCTCCGGAAGGAGAGCTCTCCGCGACTAAAGCTGCTGACACACGAGCCTTTTCGTCCGTACAGTTGAGACGAAAGTTTGAACCTGTGCGGTCCGACCAGTCGGTGTTGAACGGACGGAGTGCTTCACGACAGTTTTAAAACCTTCGAGTTTGATCCCACATGCCGCTTTAAAGGACTGTACAATTGAATACGAAGCTTTTTCTGGAATATTTAGATTCTTATATATTTTTTTGAGTTGACATTCCAAAGCACATCATGGCCTTGGTACAATTCAATCAAATGTTTCGGTCTCCGAATCGGACAGTCTGACCAAATTGCTGGACGACGCCATTTTTCCTTGTGCCATGGGTTGTTGGCTCAATGCTGAGCATTGATTGGTTGGAGGATACTAACTGTCCGTTTAGAATAGGTCACGGTATATCTCGAACGGTCGGGTTTAACTGGATGCCGAAGTCCGTTTGAGA
>JADBJO010002663.1:82500-87500 GCA_016801955.1 Conus betulinus
TATTTCAAATCCTTATGTCAACTCTCTCTCTCTCTCTCTCTCTCTCTCTCTCTCCTCTCTCTCTCTCTCTCTCTCCTTCTCACACCCCCCCTCTCTCTCTGTTTGTCTGTCTGTCTGTCTGTCTGTGTCTGTGTCTGTGGTCTGTGTCAGTGTCTGTGTCAGTGTCTGTGTCTGTGTCTGACTGTCTGTCTGTCCTCCTCCCCCCCCCCCTCTGTCATAAAAAACTCACTCGCATGCGCACATTTCACTGTAGTTAATGGGAATGACTTCAGTATATTGAAAAATCATATTAGTTGAATGAAATGCCAGTTGTGAAAACGAAGTAGAATCAAGCCATCTTGCGTTAGTCTGTCGGCACATATGTCCGTACCATGCAGTATCAGTTTGCAGTCCAGTCTCTTTTGTTTGTTTTTTCTATATGTTTTCGTTTGTGTTTATCTGAAAACACACGCACCACACACATACACATACACACACGCCTGCGCGTGCTCCCGTACACACCACACACACACACACACACACACACACACACACACACACACACACACACCACACACACACACACACACACACACACACACACTCGCACGTACTTGCGTTGTTTACACGTACATCACCCTGCGCGTGCACGTAGGCACAAGGACAAATGTAGAAATGAGAAGAGACACAGGGGGGGGGGGGGGGGGGGGGGGGGGGGGGGGGGGGGGGGTGACCTTTCCCCCTTATTGAAAAAAAAAAACCGCACCAAAACAACAACCAAAAATCAACTCGGTTGCTAATTCAGCGTATTTCCCGTTTAAATTTACCTTAACAGTGATGCAAACTAAATTACTGTCTTCTTTCAGGTCAAAAAGTCAGAAAAGGATTTTCCCCCTTAATTGATTACCGTTTCCTTCCTATTGGCCTGGTCCACAATTAATAGGTAACGATCTCTGGTGGTGGTGGCGGTGGCGGTGGTGTGGTGTAAAGTGTTTCGCGTCTACCGAGGGGTGAAAAGTTTCAAAAAAAGTGAAAAAGGTTCTCACACGATTCGGATTGTCTAGACAGAGCCTCTCTCTCCTCTCCTCTCCTCTCCTCTCTCACTCATACTCTCGTCCTTCGGATTCCTCCTCAAGTCTCAGTCCCTCCTCTCTCTGTCTCTCTCGGACGCGCTCTCTATCTCTCTATCATCACCCTCCCTCTCTCCTCGTCCCTCCTGTCTCTGTCTCTCTATCTCTCTCTCCCACTAGTCATCTCTCTTAAAATCTCTCCTGCTCCTCTCTCTCGTCTCCCTGGCCTCTTGTCTCTGTCCCTCTCGTCGCCTCTTCTCTCAATTATAAAAATGATGGTGCATCTCTCTCGTCTCCGATCTCTCTCCTCCTCTCTCTCTCTCCCTCTCGCTCCTCTCTCTCGTCTCTCTAATCTCCATCTGCTCACTCTCTGATAATTATAGTCGTCTCTCTCTCTATCTCTCTCTCCTCTTCATAATAAGATGACGCAGTGCATCTCTCTCTCTCCCCTCCTCTCGTAAAACCCGCATCCGTCTCTCTCTCTGCATTCTCGACTCTCTCTCTCTCTCATAATAAAATGATAGTGCATCCTCTCTCTCTCTCCTCTCTCTCATCTCCGACACGTGCCTCCTCTCCTCTCTCTCTCTCATAGGTGCAATCTCCTCCCTGAAACATCTCTCCCCAAAACGACAGTGTCTCCTCGTCTCTCTCCTCCTCTCTCTCGCTCCCCTCTCCTCCCTCCTTCTCTCTCGCCTCTCGCTCTCTCTCCATCTCCTATCTCTCCCTCTCTCTCTCTTCTCTTCATCAGAAAATGATAGTGCACATCCTCTCCTCCTCTCTCTCTCCCACTCTCCTCCTCTCTCCATCCTCTCCTCCTCAATCTCTCTCTCTCCCTAAACTCTCTCTCCTCTCTCCTCACAGCATCTCTCCTCCTCCCGTTCCTCCTCCTCTCTTCTCTCTCTCCATCTCTCTCCCTCTTCCTCCGTCTTCTCCTCATCCCACATTAATCAATCTCTCTCCTCCTCTCCTCTCTCCTCCTCTTCTCTCTCTCCCTCTTCTCTCTCTAGTGCATCTCCCTCTCATCTGCTCTCTCCCCTCTTCTCTCTCTCTCTCCTCCCTCTCTCACTCGCTCTCTCCCCTCTCTCCCTCTCTCCCCCTCTCTCCACACACACACACACACACACACCACACACACACACCACACACACACACCACACACCACACAAACCACACACAACACACACACCCACACACACACTAAAATGGCAAGTACATCTACATTCTATGAACTGACGATAATCGAGACGCACACAAACAAAAAGCAGATCTCACCACACAAACAAAAAGCAGATCCACTGTTTAACATCGTTTGAACAATTTGCACCCCTGCAGCCTCCTTACGATAGTCTAGACCACACAAACAAAAAAGCAGATCCACTGTTTAACATCGTTTTGAACAATTTGCACCCCCTGCAGCCTCCTTACGATAGTCTAGACCACACAACAAAAAGCAGATCCACTGTTTTAACATCGTTTGAACAATTTGCACCCCTGCAGCCTCCTTACGATAGTCTAGACCACACAAACAAAAAGCAGATCCACAAATTTTTAACATCGTTTGACCACACAAACAATTTGCACCCCTGCAGCCTCCTTACGATAGTCTAGACCACACAAACAAAAAGCAGATCCACTGTTTAACATCGTTTGAACAATTTGCACCCCTGCAGCCTCCTTACGATAGTCTAGACCACACAAACAAAAAGCAGATCCACTGTTTTAACATCGTTTTGAACAAATTTGCACCCCTGCAGCCTCCTTACGACGAGTCTAGACCACACAAACAAAAAGCAGATCCACTGTTTAACATCGATCCACTTTGAACAATTTGAACAATTTGCACCCCTGCAGCCTCCTTACGATAGTCTAGACCACACAAACAAAAAGCAGATCCACTGTTTAACATCGTTTTGAACAATTTGCACCCCTGCAGCCTCCTTACGATAGTCTAGACCACACAAACAAAAAGCAGATCCACTGTTTAACATCGTTTTGAACAATTTGCACCCCTGCAGCCTCCTTACGATAGTCGACCACACAAACAAAAAGCAGATCCACTGTTTAACATCGTTTGAACAATTTGCACCCCTGCAGTCTAGAGTCTAGACCACACAAACAAAAAGCAGATCCACTGTTTAACATCGTTTGAACAATTTGCACCCCTGCAGCCTCCTTACGATAGTCTAGACCACACAAACAAAAAGCAGATCCACTGTTTAACATTGTTTGAACAATTTGCACCCCTGCAGCCTCCTCGTTCATAAAAGTGCATCGTCTGGCATTGATTCCACGGAACCAGAGGTCTGATGAAATGCAGAATCACTTCCGGAGTTCAGCAGAGGTGGACGGGGGTGGGAGGGGTGGGGGAAGGGGAAAGGGTTGGGGGGGGGGGGGGGGGGGGGGAGAGAGAAGAGAGACACTATCCATGCAGACTTTGATTTTTCGTCAAGTCTTTGAGAGAGAGAGAGAGAGAGAGGAGAGAGAGAGAGAGAGAGAGAGAGAGAGAGAAGAGAACACACGCAGAGAGACACAGCACGCCACACACACGCACGCACACACACACACACACACACACACACACACACACACACACACACACACACACACACACACACACACACACACACACACACACACACACACACACACACACACACACAACACACACACACACACACACACACACACACACGCACACACGCGCGCGCACACACACACACTCACACACACACACACACACACACACACACACACACACACACACGCGCACACACACACACACACACACACACACACACACAACACACAAACACACGCGCGCGCGCGCGCGCGCGCGCACACACACACACACACACACACACACACACACACACACACACACACACACACACACACATTCGAATATGCACTCGTAGAAAGGCCACAGCCTCATTCGAAGGGGTTGAATTCTCAAAAGCGTTAAATAAGCTGCATGTCGAAAAAGGTCGTCATATTCATATATCTGTGCACATTAGTATCATGGATTTGAGCCTTTGAACTATTTGTGAAAGAGATTGTGTGGGAGAGTGCAAAGGGAATGGGAGAAGGGAGGAGAAACACACACACACACACACACACACACACACACACACACACACACACACACGCGCGCGCGCGCGCGCGCGCATACACACACACACACACACACACACACACACACACACACACACACACACAGAATAATGAAAATTGGTATAGAGGGTGAGGATGGCGGAGCTGACCGACAGTCAGACAGATATAAAATTTATCAAACAGAACTTTGTCTGGCAGATTGGACAAGTTGAGAAGTTGATTATAGACAAAGGAAGGAGAAAGGACCACTTACGTTTGAATCTGTCTGCGCGTCAGGTGTATTTTTTAAGTAGACCCGTGTGATTGTCATTGTAATGGTAGTTGTATGTTTGCTATTCTTTCTTTCTTTCTTTCTGCGTACGCAGGCTGGTACTCCTGTGGACACTGCCTGTATAGACAGGCAGTGGAGTTTTGTGTGTGTGACCGTTTTTTTTTTTTTTATCCTGCCATTAAGGTAGCCGTACTCCATCTCTGGGGAAGTGTATGCTATGTGTAACGTGTCATCCATACCAACGGCCAAACTGGCCTTCTCTTCCGAAAGTTGGTGATGGGATTTTACGTGTGTGCAAGATGTGCGTGCGTTCACACACGGAACATCGTTTTATAGTCTCATTCGAAAGACTGTATGGGGAATGGAGTCAGAACCAATGTTAACTTCGCAGAACCCCCCCCCCCCCCCCCCCCCCCCCCACCCCCACCCTGTACCGAAATTCGAACCCGCAACCCCAGGATCACGAGTCCGGCGCTCCACCAACTGAACTATTCCGGCCCCCCTGTTTTCTATTCAATTTTGGAAGCAGCACTCGAATTTTGTCAGTACTTGTCGACGGTGATATATTA
>JADBJO010002663.1:92500-100000 GCA_016801955.1 Conus betulinus
GAAAGTCAAGTGAAAAAAAACAAACAGAAAGTAAGGAATAGAGGTGTGTGTGTGTGTGTGTGTGTGTGTGTGTGTGTGTGTGTGTGTGTGTGTGTGTGTGTGTGTGTGTGTGTGTGTGTGTGTGTTTCTATCCATTGTGTTTTTTTTTTTCCCGAAGACTACATTCAGTTTTTTCCATACAATGTATATTCGATGTGAAACGAACACCAATTTGTTAGGGCTGCAACATCAACCAGTCACTGCCCACGCTCCAGACAAACTTCAGCATTGTCATCCGATCCCTGCTGTTCATAAGACTATCAAGTCTGGAACGAAAACAGACTCTGTTTCCGCTCTCCAATTTGTGCCAGAAGACCATCGGCCTCTTGACAGTCGTCTCACACGCGCATGCGTGCTGGTGTCTTTGGAAAGATGCCTCCCCCCACTCCCCCCCCTCTCTCTTGCCCCCCCCCCCCCCCCCCCCCCTGCCTCGTTTACTTTGGTCTTTGATTAGCCTACCTCGTCTAGGTTCTATGTGAACTTCGACCGTCACTCATCTTACCAAGCACGTGCAGCAATCGCCAATGTAGTATCACTAAACAAGGCTTTTTTTTTTTGGTTCAGTTCGTTAAAAAAAAAAAGCCCGTTGAGTTTTGGGAACTTCCATAGTTCATATGAACCTTGAGCAAGGTTTACTTCGTGTGGCAAATGTTGGATATTTCGAAATTAGGCACACATTTCGCTGTTCCTTAGAGAAAAATGCTTGGTACCTCAGACAGAGAGCTAGAAGGAGAAGAAGGAGAATAAGAAAGAAAAAAAAGGAGGAGGAAGTGGAGGAGGAGCAGGAAGAGGAAGAAGAAAGAAGAAGAAGAAGAAGAAGAAGAGAGAGGAGGAGGAGAGAGGAGGAGGGGAGGAGGAGGAGGAAGAAGAAGAAGAAGAAGAAGAAGAGAAGAAGAAGAAGAAGAAGAAAAAAAAAGAAATACAAGAACAAGGGGAAGGAGAAGAGGAGGATGAGAGGAGAGAAGAAAAAATGGTCTGGGTGGGCTGGGGAATGGGAGAGGGAGAAGAAAGATGTACACAGGTACAGATTCCGTAGGCTGTAGTACTGCTATGTTTAAAGATGCTGAGAGGCGTAAAAATTTTGTTTGTATTTTTTCTTCTTTTTTCTCTTTTTTTTTTTTTTTTTGGAAGGGGGGGGGGGGGGGGGAGGGAATCAGTGTTACTGGATATCCGCACCCTCCGATACCAACCCCTAACGCAGGGGGCCAGGAGTATGCTCCAGGATCTTACATGGAACACTGCTGTGTGAGATGGGCCTGTACATTTTCAGGTACATAGTGCTGTCCCCCTTTTTTTTTTTGAAGACTGGGGTGACATGGGCGGTTCTCCAATCGACAGTTACTACACCCCAATGGTCCACTGAGGTCTGGCATCGTACTGTTCGTACTGGAGCTAGGTCTTTCGCCACTTCTTTCAAGACACGTGGGGGGATGGCATCAACACCGCTGGCTGTAGTCGGATGTAAATTCAGGTGTGTGTGTGTGTGTGTGTGTGTGTGTGTGTGTGTGTGTGTGTGTGTGTGTGTGTGTGTGTGTGTGTGTGTGTGTGTGTGTGTGTGTGTGTGTGTGTGTGTGTGTGTGTGTGTGTGTGTGTGTGTGTGTGTGTGTGTGTGTTGTATATACATCTGCTGCAGTGATGATGACTTGGGCACAGGTCACAGGTCACAAAAAAAAAGAAAAACCACACACACACACACACACACACACACACACACACACACACACACACACACACACACACACACACACAGAGGCACACACACACACACACACACACACACACACACACACACACACACACACACACACACACACACACACACACACACACACACACACACACACACACACACACACACACACACACACACACCAATGTTAGGTAGGCACTCAAGGTCTGACCAGCGCATTGGGCTAATGCATAGGTCAGACATCTGCTAAGTCGTAGCCACGAGACCCTCTTCTTCAATTCCCTCATCTTAGTCGTTCAGTCATTGATCCATCAGCTTAAAATCATGCGCAGTGTGGTCTCAAAACATAGCGGATATGTGGTGTAGCGTATTACGGACTAGTCCGCTCGCAGTGACGCCTCCTTGATGAAAATGAAGTTGAAACTGGTCACAGGGCAGTCGGAGGGGATCCATAGAGGTGTGGGACATTTTTCTGGCCAATTCTTCAACCCTGTCCTGTCGTCTTTCCTGGAACTGAAAGCTGGCTACAACGGCTTTCCGGAGCTTCTAATAGGACAATGAAGAGCTGGCGGAACGATGTATGAAATAAAACACAGCACCTTACAGGACAATGTCAGTGAAAATAAAAGATAGCATTTAGCTTGACCGTGTAGTGCTGATGAAACCATGTACATATAGTGAAACATAGCATCAGGCAGGGACAACGCACGACTGGCGGAACAATAACATATATGTATTAAAACTTTGCATCTGAAAGGACCATGTAGCGCTGATGGAATAGCATACATATTATAACATAGCATCGAACAGGGCAATGTAGTGTCGATAGAATAATATGCTTAGTAAAACACAGCATCTAATACGACAATGTAGGCTGAAAGAATGATACACGTCTCATAACGTAGCATCTAACAGGAGAATGTAGTACTAACGGAATAATCTACGTAGTGAAAACATAGCATCTAACAGGATAATGCATTGCTGACAGAATAATCCACGTAGTGAAACATAGCACCTAACAGGACAATGTATTGCTGACAGAATAATCCACGTAGTGAAACATAGCATCTAACAGGACAATGTATTGCTGACAGAATAATCCACGTAGTGAAACATAGCATCTAACAGGACAATGTATTGCTGACAGAATAATCCACGTAGTGAAACATAGCATCTAACAGAACGATGTAGTACTGACAGAAGGATATACGTTACGTGACATGGCGTCTAACAGTCTGGGGAACAACAGATGTCGCAAAGCATAGCCTTTACCAGGGTAATACAGAGCTGGCGGAACGCTGCAAGTCACACAAAACACCGTATCAGACAGGATGGATGCAGAGCTGGCAGCAAAGAAACTACGATGTGGCTTCTGGGACGTCAAATCGGTGATGGCGGAACAAGTCATTAGTCAACCATAGCATACACCACATCACTTTAACTTTTGGTGGTGGGCCACACGCAATGAAGCACAGCATCCACCAGCCGCCGTGGCGAAGTGGTTAGCGTCGCGCGGACTCGCGGCTGGGAGGTCGTGGGTTCGATTCCCATCAGAATCATGCGGGATTTTTCTGCTCCGACCGGCCTCCTACCCAGAGTTGAGTTTGCTACGGGCTCAGCTGGGAAGACTAGGACCACACAGTCGAGTTTCATCCACTTCATGGATGCGTCTCTGAGAGTGTTGCTCAAATTTCCTGACAAACACTGGAGGTGTCTGTATCTCTCGGGCCTGGTTGACGCCGGGGTATATTATGAAAGAAAGCTTAGAGTACAGCCCTGTCATGCAGTCTCAGACCGGAATGGAAATCTGTGGCCTCATCTCAATCATCCTCATTCTCATCGATCAGCATTGCAAAAAAATAGTGAAGAAAAGAAACAGCATCCAGCAGGACAAAGTAGTGTGCACTGAACGATGACAGTGGCCAGCTGTAGCACTTGAGCCAACGAACTAGCTGTCACTGAACACAGCCCGCTTCAACCCACGCATGTTTCAAACTTCTTATCAACATGCTTCGGTTACAGGAAGAGGAAAACAAAACAAAACAAAACCTTAATCAAGGTAACTGCTTCAATAATTGAGTCGCCATTGATCTAAATGATTACTAGCTTCAGATGAATGCGCCGGAGTTACGTCTGGCGAGGTTTTCTTTTTTAAACTTTTATTTTATTTATTCATTTTCTTTAAATGCACTTAGCCAGATTAACAGCCGCGAAAAAAAAGATCAGCAACAAATGTCCGCGTCACACGAGTGAGACTGGCAATTTTTTTCATTCGGCAGGAAAACAGTGCGAATAACACACCAAGATATCTGTTGACAAACCGTGGAGTATAAAGTAGAATGAAATGCAGTCTAGTACAACGCAAAATGCCTGATTCGACTCATAGAGTATACACTGTTCGTAGCGGAGGAGTGTGGGAGAGGAGACATTTAAAAGGGGTGGGGGGTGGTGAGAAGGGGGAGAAGGACGTTAGAGAGTCGTGGTTTGCGGTCGGTTCCTCGCTGCCTCAAAGTGACATTTTCGCTCGCTTCACGCGCCGGTCTCAAGTCGTTACTATTTCTGGAGCCTTGGGAGATAACTCTGGCTGATGTTAATGAGAAATGATTTCCCTGTTTACTCTCTATGTCGTGAATGCAACATTTGTCTGGTTTGTATTAAGGGATAAAGTGGATTTTAAAAGCGTGAAGAATCTGATTCAGAAACTAGATTATTTCAACTTTGTCTTCGTTCCTCATCTCTGTTGTGTTTATGTATTAATAATATCTCCAGCTGCTTAATTTGCCGCTTGCTTTAAAGTTCCTTGCGATTATTAGAATAACGGCTCGCTGTTGATCTGTGAATAGACTGTTTGCGAGTCGAAATCCAAAGAAAGGCCGCCTTTGCCTTTTTGGCTGAACTTATTCCTAGTACATGTCATCATACTTCACTGTCATACGCTGTCACACTTCACTGTCATACACTGTCACACTTCACTGTCATACGCTGTTCACACTTCACTGTCACACTTCACTGTCATACACTGTCACACTTCACTGTCATACGCTGTCATACTTCACTGTCATATACACTGTCACACTTCACTGTCATACGCTGTCACACTTCACTGTCATACGCTGTCACACTTCACTGTCATACACTGTCACACTTCACTGTCATACGCTGTCATACTGCACTGTCATACACTGTCACATCAGATTTACCTGCTTCCATCCGCGCGCTTTAAAATCTTGTTGATTCCAGTCACAAAGACAAAATGATGCTGTATTGTTATCGTTTGATGATTAGTGCTTTAATATGCTGCTTGTGTGTTACTTCTTTCGCTTGATTCACCACGAAATGATTCATGCTTTTCTGTGCTACAATGGACGGTGTTCAAAAAATCTGCGGAGGAGGTAATCTGTGTCAGAACTCGCGTTGGGTGAAAAATGACTCCGCCGTTTGCATGGGACCGTACCAACATCAATACAGCCGTGCAATCTGTGAGATGCTGAACTCTTTCTGCAAGGGAGGTAATCTGTGTCAGAACTCGCGTTGGGTGAAAGTGACTCCCCCGTTTGCATGGGACAGTATCAACATCAATACAGACAAACAGTCCGCGAGATGCTAAACTCTCTCTCTGGATCTGACTCATTCACCGGCCAGGGGTCACCTGTTGTGTCTCTACCTGTTTTTTTTTTTTCTGGCGTTTAGAACTGTGAACGTTTGCGTCTCTATCCTTACAAGTCTTTACATTTATGCCTTTTTTTGTGGACATTTGTCTTGGTTAAGTGGTTGTATCTCTATACCTGCCCGTTTGTGATACTTATTACTGTAAACTGTTGAATTTCTACTCATACCTATCTCCATCTTTATCAAACTAATTACCTCTGTACGTTGATTTTCTACCCCTTATCTGTCTTCATGTTTATCACCGTTAATTCTGTTCATTGTTTTGTGTCTCTACGCTTATCTCTCCTTATGTTTACGGCACTTATTAATGATTCATGACACAATTGTCCATTTCGTCTGTCTTCATATCTATTGCGTCTATTACTATTAGGTGTTGCATCTTTCATCCATATTCATGTCTCTGAGACTTAATACTGTTATCTGCAGTATTTCTATTCTCTTCGAGTCGGGCATTTTGTACGACTGTTTTACTACGTCTTCCATCCGCGACATTGCGCACTATTTAGCTGTTATTACAATCTCCCCCCTCCCCCTACCCCCCACTACCCCTACTTCCTGACAGCCCATCCCCCACCATCCCCCCCCTCCCCCACTTCCTGACAGCCCATTCCCTCTCATTCTCCAGAGGAATGCTAAGAGGTCTTTCATCACCAACTGTTTCCGCCTTCTCAAAGTTCTGTGCCAGTAATTTCTTCCTTTATTTTTTTTTTTTTTTCACTTTGATTTTCTTTTCCCAGAACCGAATGTGTCAGGTGCTCAACAGGGAAGACTGGAAACACTCGAGTTCCACTAAACGTGTGCATCTCTTCTGAAATTTCTTGACCAACTCCGCAAGTGTTTGTACCTCTCGGACCTGGTTGACGCCGGGGTCGCGCCTACTGGTTGTCTTACCATTGATTGCTATTGTGAACAGTGATGCTGGAACTTTGTTGGGTTAAGCTTGATGTGGATAAGGGGGGGGGGGGGGAGGGGGTGCGAATAAGTAGCAGTGGGAATAAAACCACTGGAGAAGGGTGGATGGCAGAGGAGGACTTGGGGAGATGATGAGGGTGAGAAGGAAGATGGGAGACGGGGGGGGGGGGGGGGGGGGGGGGAGGTGGAAAAATAAACTGTGGGAAATAATACAAATGAAAAGGGTGAAGGTGAGAGGAGTAGGTGGGAGGTGTGGTGGGGGGAGGGGGGGGGGAGGGGGGGAAGGGGGGCGGGAAGGGGGTGGGTGAAAAGCAGGGGGGAATCGAAAAAAAAAGTAGCCGTCGGTATAATACAACTTGAAGAGTCGGGGGGGGGGGGGGGGGGGAGAAAAATTGGTGTGCAGGACGGTGAGGGGGGGGAAGGAAGAAGGGGAGGGAGGCGGGGGGGGGGGGGGGGGGGCGGGGGGGGGGGGGGGGGCGGAATAAAAAAAAAACTACAGTGGTGGTGTTAAAACAATACAACTAAAAGCTTGACGGGGATGACAAGAGTGGGGGAGGCTGAAGGGGAGGGGGCGACAGAGGGGAGGGGGGGGGACGGAATAGGAAATTGGGGGGGGGGGGGGGGGGGGGGGGGGGGTGAGGTTAGAGAGAACGGGAAACGGAGCGGAGGGTGTGAAGGAGAGAGGACAGGGAGGGGGACCGGATTAATGGCGGTGGCATATATCTGACCAGGAGGCAGAGGGAGATGAAAAGAGAATAACAGTAAGGGGGGGGGGATAGGAAGGGGGAAGGGAGGGAAGACCGGAATAAGAGGCGAGGGAAGTGATGCAACAGGGAAGGAAAGGGGGGGCGGGGGGTGGGGGGGGGTAAAGCGGGAAAGGGTGGTGAAGGTTGGAAAGGGGGAAGGAGTAAGGGGGTAGATGGAACAGGAACAAAAAACGATCGTGGGATTATACATCTAGGAGGAGGGTGAATATGAGAGGAGGAGATGGTGGGGAAGGGGGTGTGTGTGTGTGTGTGTGTGTGTGTGTGTGTGTGTGTGTGTGTGTGTGTGTGTGCCCGCTGGCGCGCGCGCGCGCGTGCGCGTGTGTGTTTCTGTATGTTGTTCTGTGTGTGTGTGTGTGTGTGTGTGTGTGTGTGTGTGTGTGTGTGTGTGTGTGTGTGTGTGTGTGCATGCGTGCATGCGTGCGT
>JADBJO010002663.1:107500-117500 GCA_016801955.1 Conus betulinus
AGAAGGTAAGCGGGGGAGAAGAGAGAAACACAGAAGGTAAGCTGGAGAAGAGAGAAACACAGAAGGTAAGCTGGGAGAAGAGAGAAACACAGAAGGCAGCTGGGAGAGAGAGAAGAGAGAAACACAGAAGGTAAGCGGGGAGAAAGAGAGAAACACAGAGGGTAAGAGGGGAGAAGAGAGAAACACAGAAGGCAAGCTGAGAGAGAGAGAAACACAGAAGGTAAGCTGAGAGAAGAGAGGAACACAGAAGGTAAGCGGGGAGAAGAGAGAAACACAGAAGGTAAGCGGGGAGAAGAGAGAAACGCAGAAAAAAAAATCCCAAACAGACGCAAAATGAAAAGCCAAATCGACCAAGCTATCCCGGCACACCGTGATTTGACAAACAAGTGGAGATGTGCACGCAAAACTCCACCACACACAGATACAGACATGTTTGCCAACACGTGTGACGTATCGTCAATAACGGTTTCAGCAAATTGGCTGTAATGAACTACATTTTGGACCGGATGGATTCCAAGTCAAAGCGAGATAGCCATTTTGCAAGGAATGATGAACTGTAGTTTGGAAGTTATATAATTTTTTTTTTTTTGGTCTCACTATATCCTTATGGTTTCTGCTGCTGCCCTGTAGTTTGGAAGTAATGGGATTTTTTTTTTTCATTCCCATGATGACCTTCTAGTTTCTGCTGCATTTGATTGATTTGAAAGCAAAAGAACATAATCAAAAGCATGAAAACATCACCGTTTTTCCGTGAAAAGATTGTTTTCTGTAATTTTAAAAGCATTAATTTTCTTCTCGTCCAGAAATCTAAAAAATAAGTTATTGGTCTCAACATCAGGTACATGGCTGTTCTGTAATGTAGTGAAATGATTGTCAGCGTCATTAGAATGATTGTCAGTGTCAACAGTATGATTGTCAGTGTCAGTATGGTTGTCAGTGTCATCAGTATGATTGAAAGTGTCATTAGTATAATCGTCAGTGTCATTAGTAATGACTCTCAGTGTCATTAGAAATGACTCTCAGATTCAAAGTGAATGTAATTTTTTTCGACGAACAGCTAACGAAGTAGCTACCAGGAGACACAACAACAAAATATTTGTTGTAATAACAGGCCTACATCATCAATCAACGTTTATATAAGACAGGATCGAAGCCAAAGTCCTCTATATAGACATGGAGCAAAGGGATGAATAGGCTCATCCGCCCATGATCTCATCAAACAGTTTCCTGCTTTGTGATAAGAAGAGGACCAGAACCCTAAAAACAATAGCAAAGGCAGTTGAAAAAAAAAAAGTTTCCAGCTTGGTCTGGTCGAAAAGGAATCAAAGACAACTCCATAAGGCTTCATTTTCATCACTAAAAAAAGATGTGCGATTGCGATGTGAGTAATCTGTACAAAAAAGACAAAGACTTGAGACGTTCACTCCTTCAGAAGGTGCAGGCAAGCACGAATGCCGGCAGGACCAGGGACAAAATTGACATCAGTAAGGCACCCGCGGGTTTTGACCCGGGTAGGCCTAGTGCCCGTAAATTTCAGGGCTGACACACTTGTCTGAGGGAGGTTTTCTCTGAAGACCTTCTACTGTCAGGCTCTTAGGATTTTTTCCTACTTCAAAGCAAAGCAGACTTACACTATCAAAGGATCACTCTATGTGGATGTATGATGAGACAGGCCTCATTCCAAGAAGGTGACACCATGACTATTGTACACTATTGTACATTTATTACAAAGCAATTGACGTCCTGTCGGTAATTTCGATTTCGTAAAAAGCATGCAAATGAGTAAAATGGAAACGCATCAACAAAATTCTAAAAATTCCTTGACCAAAAAAAAAAAAAAAAGTTTCCAGGAAATAGGTAGCTATGTTCTAAAAATCCCAAAACCTACCAGGGTGTAACTGACTGGAAAATTGTGTGAAGGTTTTAGAATACAAATGGAAGCCGTTCTGGAGATCCTGTTTCGTCTTATATTTTTGGGTTACGTTAAAGAATTTTCAACGTGTAGCGAAATATGAGCGTTAAAGGTAATACAGTACCACACAGTATTTATTGAAATGCTACATTTGCGTTAGCAGAGAATGAAAAATAAAATCGTTTTAAACTCTCAGCAAGTTTCAAAGATGAAACAGGGTTCACAGTTTGTTGCTTCAAAACCATGACTACTAATTTTCTGAATATTAAAGAAGAAGAAGAAGAAAAAGAAAAAAAAGAAGACGAAAAGCAGATCTATACTGAAAAAAGATTGTATGAAACGTTGGAAATACAAAATCCTCGCTCCTCCTCCGTTCACACACACACATACACAGACAGACAGACAGACAGACACACACACACACACACACACACACACACACACACACACATGCACACACGCACACACGTGTCCTTGTGTATGTGTGCGCGAGCACATGCGTGAGTGTGTATGTGAGTGTGCGCGCGCGCGCGCGCGCCGTGCGCGCGCGCGCGCGCGCGCGTGTGTGTGTGTGTGTGTGTGTGTGTGTGTGTGTGTGTGTGTGTGTGTGTGTGTGTATGAGTCAGCGTGAATGTGTGTGTCTGAGTCAGTGTGCGCGTGCGTGCGTGCGTGCGTGCGCGCGTGCGTGCGTGTGTGTGTGTGTGTGTGTGTGTGTGTGTGTGTGTGTGTGTGTGTGTGTGTGTGTGTGTGTGTGTGTGTGTGAGTGCGTGTGGTTAAATGATCATGTCCTATTGTATATTGATTCATTTATTGTTACTGATGTATTGACACTGCCAAATCCAGACTGTTGCTTTCTTGAAGTGTATTGAGTACACATAAATGCATACATACGTTTCTATATAGTGTGGAATAGTTCCTGAGCATACATGGCAATGTTTGTGGAATAAGAACCCAAGTTGTATGGACATATTATTTTTAATCTAGTGCCTCATCACAAACGTTTTTCCTTTTAACTATTAAACTTTCTGTATGCATGGCTCTGAGTACTTTCGGAATTTTTTGCACTGAAGAGATTATATTGTAACGGCGATGATCTCAACAATAGTGAAAATATAACAACAATCAATGGTTCACCTCTCCCCCATTCGTCCCCCCCCCCCTCCCCCTCCAGTCCCTTCCCCCATCCCACCACATCCAACATAATCCTCGCCCCTCCCTCCTCCCTCCCAACTTTGCCAATGCCAGTGCAGTGAAATATTTTTGTCCTATGCTCTTTTGAGGCGTGCAGTGTCACAAATGTACTGAGGTAACTTTTGTTTTGCATTTCTCTGAGGTTTTTTTTTTTTTTTTTTGAAACAGTTTTATTTCGATTTGTTTTTGCTTTGCTTTTCTGTCTGGTAGGCCGAGAGTCAATATGTCTTTCCTTCAGACCAGAAGAGAACGGTAGCAAATCATTTTGACTAAGTTGTGTAACGTACAATGCCGTGTGTGTGTGTGTGTGTGTGTGTGTGTGTGTGTGTGTGTGTGTGTGTGTGTGTGTGTGTGTGTGTGTGCGTGTGTATGTGTGTGTGTGTGTGTGTGTGTGTGTGTGTGTGTGTGTGTGTGTGTGTGTAACAGTAACAACAATAACAATAACAATATATTTTATTCAGTCTTCGCAGGCCATTTGGCCCGTATTGACAAGGAGATTTACAGTCAATCATAGCAGAGTTTTTGGACAACGTTCCGTGTAAAAATGGCGCATAATGTGTGTGTGTGAGTGTGTGTGTGTGTGTGTGTGTGTGTGTGTGTGTGTGTGTGTGTGTGTGCGTGCGTGCGTGCGTGCGTGCGTGTGTGTGGTTCCACAGAGAGAGAGAGAGAGAGAGAGAGAGAGAGAGAGAGAGAGAGAGAGAGAGAGAGATGCCAGAGCTGATTTGAATATCTGCATTACAGTGTACGAGTTAAATAGTTTCTGCATGCCGTGACAGTGTCACGGAATAACCACATATCATAAAGCAGCGGGTTTGGCTTTTTCTCTTTCTTTGGGAGGGGTCAGAGAGAGAGAGGGAAAGAGATCGCTGTTATTTGTTTCGTTTTGCGTCCTTTTTTTTCAACTTTCATTACAAATCTTTCCTCCTGTCCTGATACATAGGTTTTTCACTACAGCAGTGAGTCTGTGCAGTGGGAAAAAAACCAAGACTGTAACTGGAGCTGCAACAGAATGACTGGGCCACCAAACGAAGGAGCAGACAAATTACTAAATAAACACGATGCGTTTCGACCTACTGGGTCTTCGTCATGCAGGAACAAATAACCCTAAAGAAAATGAAGATAGATAAAGGACCAACAGACAGTTTCTTATCTCCTCAATCTGGATGGAAAATGTGGGTCTTGAGACAGACCGTCTTCACATTCTGTTCTACTCACAACCATCCTATGCCCGTATTTGACTCATTCATAGCTTTTAAAGAGTGAAGAAGCTCCGTGGTGCATTCCATGTCATGCGCCACCCACAATGAAACATATTCTTTTAGAGTGTTGGGACTTGCATGATGTGAGAGACACACAACATTTTTACAGCAGATTCCATGAAAATCTTGTTCAGAGATGTTCCGCCTGATGCGATCTTTGAATGCCTGAAAGAGATTAACATTTTTCATCGGATCTGAGGTTTTACAGTGAATAACAAAATTTTGGGTAGAAGATGTATTTCACAGAGATTTGTGTGTTGTTTTTAAAGTGGTGACAGCCCTGATATGGCCCTTTGCGGTCGGCTGGGCTATAAGCAACATTACCTTACTTTACCCTCTCCTTTTGCTCCTCCTAACCCCCCCCCCCCCCCCCCCATCTCTTCTCTATTCTCCTTCACACAAAGTACTGGTTCTTTGTCATTGGAATGGTGTCGTGTATTCTTGAAGAAGGCGGGTGAGGAGGAGGATGTCATAAACTTTAGTACCTTACCGTTATTTATGTTTTTCCCCCCTCTATTTTTCATTGTTATAGTGCTGTCGTCTTTGATCGCATAGTTATTTTAACATTTTTTTTTTGCATTCATTTGTTGATTACGTGCTTTTGTCTGCCGGTACACTTTGGTAGTCTTCTATGAATCGTCCGTAGTGATTTCAAATTGAATTGTTATATCATTTCAAAATATTTGTTATAATCCCCCCCCCCCCCCCCCCAATCCTCCCTTCCTCCCTCCTCAACGCCCACGCCTGACAACATCTCAATAGAATTCAAGACACTCGGGGTTTTTTTTCCCCTCTCTCCTCGCGCACATGCATATGTATGAGCAGCAGGAACGCACACGCGCATGCGCACGTTCATAAACCGTTCCCCTTTGAAGTTTTATTAATTTTATTTGTCAGGTCTGACACTGAAAATCTCACTTTGGGTCTTCTCTCCATGGCACGATGTCCGTCTTTTTCCCTCCATTGTTTTTTTGTGATGGTCATGATTTTGTTGTCTCACACTTGTAATTACAGGTCATAGAGTTTGACAGTTATTTGAGCTTTGCAGGGAATTTTGAGTGGATGTCTCAAAAACTGCGGAGTTCGTAGACTTTTTTTTTTTTTTTTAATGATGCCTTGCGATGCCTTGTGTGTCTGTACTTTTTGTGTGATTGCTGAAAATGATCTGAATGTCTGTCTGATTTAAATGGATTATATTCTTATGAAATACCTCCCATCTCAGGTATTCTATTCTGCTGACAGATGTCTATTAATAATGTGTATACCCATGCATATCGTTTCAATGTTTATAATACTGTATTTTCTAAAAATCAAGTTTTGACTACCAAAAAAAAAAAATTTCCAAATCATTTTAATGGAATTACTGATGATCAAAAATGTATTTATTTTCGCGAAACTGGGTGTCAATATTTTTTCTTTTAAGATACTCATCAGAAAGCCAGCTCAGACAATTTATTTTTTCATGGGGGGGGGTATAAATCAAACGAAATGGGGATCACATTCTGTTGAAAAATTACTTAGATTATGCGGTGAATAACGTCATAAAATATCATGAAAGCTGTTTGTTTTGGGTGGATTTTCAATTTCCGGGGGCAAAAATCACTCAAATTGTATGTAAGGACCCAGCTACTGTAACTAGTTGAGTTTTTGAGAAAATTATCGTATTGCGCGATACTAAAGGACTTTGGTCTCGACAAGGAGAGGGTCAGCGTGGTGTTTTTAAATACAAAGATTAATACACGGAGCTATGTAAATGTAGTTTAAAGACCAAAACAGGGACACATAGGTTTAGAAATGATAAAGAGCGAGTACCTGGAGAAAATGCAATGCGAAGAAACAGGATCGTTTAGGCTTTTTTTCGGTGTGTGTGTGTGTGTGTGTGTGTGTGTGTGTGTGTGTGTGTGTGTGTGTGTGTGTGTGTGCGTGCGTGCGTGCGTGCGTGCGTGCGTGCGTGTGTGTGTGTGTGCGTGTGTGTGTGTGTGTGTGTGTGTGTGTGTGTGTTCCTTTCGCAGCAGTTTGTATCTGAACTGAACCGGAGTTTTGCTAACGTAGACTGCCATTCAGATCATTCCACTGTAGAACCGCCTTTCGAAACAAGTGAATTTATTTGACCTAAAACCCTGAGAGATATTAATTATTGCCCCCTGATAGTAAATATGTTGATATTTTAAAGCCACAGTTTTCTTTCCCCCCTCATCCTCCAATCCTCCAACTCTAGCGCCCCCCCCCCCCCCCCTCCTCCCCCACCCCGCCTCTTGTCACTCTTCATCTGTCGTATCTTACTGACAACACTATGAATTGTCTCACCTTGATCAGGTGCGGTCTCCTTGAGTAGATGCAGGTCTGCATGTTCCCCGTGAAAGAGCAAAAGATCATCCCAGAGATCTAGTTCTATCCAAAAACTTAGGTGCCAGTTCCCTCACTCTTTGTTGACAGGTCGCCTGAGTATTATAAATGCCCATCATGAAATGAAAAAAAAAAAAAAAACCTCAAAGCTGTTGCACATAGTTCGGAAATCTGCAAGGGAGGCAATCTGTGTTAGAGCTTGCATGCAGGGAGAGTGATCCCGCCGTTTTCATGGGACCGATGTCAAGAGCCAAGAGTAACGTTGCTTTATCAATCGTCAGCTTAAGAGTTCAATCAGAGAGGAAAAAAAAATGCCGAAACATGGGTGCGCCTGGAATGCAGATTGTCGATATCTCAATCGATGTCCTAGCGTGCTCTTCAATAAAAACTTCGACTCTCGATCCACTTGCTTGACCCATAAAATGAGAAGAGATAACTCTATTTGCAATGAAAAGACAGGCAATTATATCTCCTCTAAAGATAACTCTATTTGCAATGAAAAGACGGGCAATTATCTCCCCTAATTCTTCTTCTTCTCCAGAACACGTTTATTCAAAAAATACAAGTATGTCCTTTGCCAGTTCTCAGAGGGGCTTTGGACTGCCAGTTTGGTATCCGTGGCCATTTTGCCATGACAGAGGGTAACAGACACCAAAGCAGCAGTCTGTCGATCCTCTGATCCGAATAAGGATTCCCAAACAGCATGGTGATTGACGGCCATTTTGACATCTCTGTGAAAACAACGGTCTATTGCTACTCTTTTTTTTTTTTCATTCAGATTCCCTGACCGCGGGATGATGGTCTACTATTTCGGTATTGACCATTCTGGTCTGAATACTAACACAACTCGGTGCATTTTCCCGCCCGTTTCGGTCGTTAGGTTTGCCTAGTAAAAAAGTACACATGATACCACGCTCCTCTTTGTATAATGTTTCAAGGCAGAAGAACGCTCTGGTTTTGATGCTGTTGGCAAGTGCTTCACCTGCCCCTGAGGTGAATCTGGTATTTGCAATTGAGAGTGCTGATTTCACCACACTGTATCAGAAAAAAAGAAGGCTGATACACAGGAGGACCACAACTTCAAGCAAAGATCTAGAGAGGAGAGCCTAAGAATCTGGCTTCCCTACTCCACTTAGTCTATTCACCTTTGGTGGTGTCCTAGTCTATCGCGCAGGTCCTTGATCATCTCAGGGAATCACAGTGACTGCGCGCCGCGAGAGAATCGTTCAGTTGGCTACGGTGCCCTCTCAGGTTACCACGTACAGCCAGCTGAGAGTGTTGTTGTTCGCTGTTTAATAGCAAGGTCGGTCCAATGCCTGCATAGTAGCCTTTGCCGCGCGCGAATCATCGTGTATGTGCTTTCAAATTTCAGATTGTGACACTATCGGCAGTGAAGTGTGGGAGACAGTCAGCCAACTCGCGTGAACAGAGAGAGAGAGAGAGAGAGAGAGAGAGAGAGAGACAGAGACAGAGAAAGAGAGAGAGAGAACACTGAACACTTTTAATGCCATTAGCTATACAGCCTTGACGACATGGTGTGTGTGTGTGTGTGTGGGGGGGGGGGGGGGGGGGGGGTGCAAAAGCAAAAAAAAGTAAAAATAACGTAAACAGTAAATCCACAACAAACATGAATTAATGCAATGTTACTATTCCAAGCACCACAAGCCTGAATACCGACCATCCAGAACAATGGACCTTCATGAATTTGGCAATGCATTCACAATCAACACTAAAATGTCTTACCGTCTCCTTTAAAAAAAAATGTTATATCTTTTAATCACTTCAGTTTCAGTCATTCTGCTTATTTCGAATGTTCAACGCCCCTGTAGTATACCTTGGAAAAGACTTCACCGAGTCATCGATGTAGTTCAATGTTAGCACTCTAACCGTGTCCTCATTTTTAGCAACATATTCTTTAAAAAAGAATTATGCTTTTTTCCGCTTTTTCCACGAATAGTATTGCATTCTTTACAATAAAACAAAAAAGTTCGTCTCATCCTCCCGGGAGCCGGAATGGCTTAGTTGGTACAGCGCCGGACACGTAATCCAAGGGTTGCGGGTTCGAATCTCGCCGGGCCGTTTCGGCACAGGGGGATTTTCCCCTCGGAGTTAACAATAGTTCTGACTCCATTTCCCATACAGTCCTTCGAATGAGACTATAAACCGAGGTTCCGTGTGTGAACGCACGCATGCACACACATAAAATCCCATCACCAACTTTCGGAAGAGAAGGCCAGTTTGGCCGTTGGTATGGATGACACGTTACACATAGCATGCACCTTCCCGGAAGATGGAGTATGGCTGCCTTAATGGCGGGGTAAAAAAAAAAACGGTCATATACACAAAACTCCACTCCCTTTGTTGGGCAGATGGGATTAATACTTGTCTGTCCATAGAGGGAGTCTCCGTTGGAGTATCAGTCTGCGTACGCAGAGGAATAAGAAGAAGAAGTCTCATCCTCCCTAAAGGAGCCACACGATGGGCATGGCGGCGATGAGCATGCTCAGTATGGAACCATCTTTTATGGGCGTTTGGGCCTACAGTTCTTGATCTCAGTCTGGCAAGACAAATCCTGTGCCGCCTGTTCGTTACTGTCGGAGTGTATTTCTCTGTTTCAGATAATGATAATGGTGGTAATAATGAGGAGGACAATTTCTGTAGCGTCTTTCCTAACAGCATAGGCTACAGGGCGCTTTACAAGTTTTAACAAGTCAAACACACACACACACACACACACACACACACACACACACACACACACGCTCGCACGTACGCATGTTCGCATGCACACAGACAGACAGACACACACACACACACACACACACACACACACACACACACACACACACACACACACACACACACACACACGTGCGCGCGCGAGCTCGTGCGTGCGTGCGTGCTTTTAAAGCCTTAGAACCAATCATATTTTTTCCGTACTTTCCATTTTCAGTCTTGTTTATAAGAGGCTATTATCCTGTCTTTAAATTAAAAAAATAAATCCGTCTTCACATCCAACTCCTTAGCACATCCACACCATCCCAAATCCATGCATGATTAAGATCTTCTTTAAATGATATACCCAGTTTTCTCTCCTCGAATGTTCCCAGAGAGAGAGAGAGAGAGAGAGAGAGAGAGAGAGAGAGAGAGAGAGAGAGAGAGAGAGAGAGAGAGAGAGAGAGAGAGAGAGAGAGAGAGAGAACAAACGAACGAACATTTTATTTTCAGAGGGTAGTGGAGTAAGCATAACTGCTTTTTTACATCCAGCCCCTCAACACACACCCCAAGAAGA
>JADBJO010002663.1:132500-135000 GCA_016801955.1 Conus betulinus
CTAGTTCAATGATTGGGGGGTTGTGTGTGTGTGTGTGTGGGGGGGGGGGGGGGGGGGGGGGGGGGGGGGGGGGGGGGGGAGGGGGGGGGGGGGGGAAACTGACGGAAGGGGAGAGGGGTGGGGGGTGATTGTGAATAGAGTAGAATAGAATCTGAAATCTATTACCGTCTCATTTATCTGGTGCAGAAAGTCAAAACTAATCCAAAAGCCATGTTTTGCAGAAATACAGAAGAAAGTTAGATGGATAAGTGGAATTGTTTTTGATGAAAACTTTTTCGAGAAGGCAAGAAAATAACAAACAACACACAACAACCCTTCATAATATAAAAATAATTCCCCTGTGATATTGTCATAGAAACTCAGAAGCGCGCGCGCGCGCGCGCGCGCGCGGCACACACACACACACACACACACACACACACACACACACACACACACACACACACACACACACGCACGCACGCACGCACGCACGCACGCACACACACGCACACGCACACACAATTGGTTCATCATATGTTTCAGACCTATCTGAGGAGTCGGAAATAAATCCACATAATATTGATGAACAGTAAGCAGTTTCTCCTTACTCTCTCTGGGAGATGAATAAACCACATTTTGATATCGATTACACTGACGTGAAGAAGAAGAATGAGAATCCAAATATTATGCGAAGTGAAGTCCAACTGTACCTAGAAAATAAAATACCCAAATCATTTAACGGCATATACAGATGGCTCACTCTTAGATGATCATCGTGCTGGTTCAGGATTTCTAATACCAGCTTTAAAAAAAAAAAGTGATACTTCATTGGTAAAAAATCGATCAATATTTACCGTCGAACTCTTTGCTCTACTTATGGCCCTTAATGACATAGTTGATCTTCCATTGAACATTTTTCAAATTTTATTCTGCGTCGATCTCAGTTCGTACTGTATGCTTTACGCTATTTGATTACACGAAAAAATCCAAAAATTATCATAGAAATCAATCAAATGATTCAACATTTTAAGTTTAAAGGGGACCAATATCGCCTTTTTGTTATGTTCCTTCACATGTTGATTGTATTCAAATGACTGTGCTGATAGAGCCGCAAGAGAAGGTGCAAGGCAAGACAGGGAATATACAGAAATAAACATTCCATCATCCGTTACAGAGGGGTATCATTAACTGGAGCAAGCATCGTGGCACAAAGTTTCAAAATCTCTCCATAGTGAAGGAGAAATTCTCCAGTATCTTGGTGAACTCTGATGATCTCGCAAACAAAATATCTGTGAATTACAGTACCATTTTCAAAATTAGACACATACCTCGCTGTCTTTTTAGAATAAAGCTTAATGCCTACGAAACAGAATTCAGCAAGAATGTTAAGTGTCTGTGCGGTGAACAAGTTTCAAACCAACACATTCTTCTGGAATGCCAGAGATTGAGGCCTGTTTTTACCGGCTATTTCTGAACGTTCTCTTTAAAGTATCCTTGAGAATTTTAGTTTGTTGTTTGATTTTGCGAACTGTTTACTACGCAGTCCCATGGGACATTTGTTATAGTTTGTGTTATGATTCAAATAGTTATCTAAAGTTTTCCTGTACCTTTTTTTCATTTTTTTTTTTTTCATTGTATTGTAAAGATTTGTTGTTGTTGTTGTTGTATTATATAATTGCAAGATAATCCACTCACCCACCCCCGTCTCATGCTCCCCCTCTCCACACCCTTAGTCTTCGTCTAATATCACTTATGTGGAAAGCCGTTCAGTTGAAGACAACAACAACAACAACAACAACAACAACAACGCACGCACGCACGCACGCATGCATACATGCACGCACGCACGTACACACAGTGTATGTGACAATCACCGCGTATATGATAATATTGTGCTAGATTAATAGCGTCTCTATTCCTGTATTCCTGGAGTTACGTATACCAACAAGTTCATCGGAATTGTCTGTGGATGGACGTCACTGCGCTCTCAACAAGGGGATGGGGGGGGGGGGGGGGGGGGGGGGGGGAGAAGAAGGGGGCGGAATGGGGGGGGGGGGGAGGGGCTTGAGGCAAACCACTCGGATTTCGCGGGGGTAGGCAATTATGGTCGTAGGTGGTGTCCTGCGTGTGTTGAACTAGAACAGACACACCCTGGAGATCAACAAAATGACTCGATAGTAGTGAAGTGTCTGCTCTATCGAGTTACATGGTAACAGTTTAATATTGTTTGCTCCCTGAAGACTGTAATGCTGGGTCTGGAACTGGGCGTTTCTGGATGTGGCTGTGAAAGAGCATCGGGCGGCGTGGGACTCATACCCACGAAAGGGGCATGGGAAATGTGACAGCAAATGAATTCAACAATGTTTGAGTGAAACATTACGCTGGGATGAATGCTTCTTTATTGTAATATGGTTCCTCACAACTAAGTGAAAAGTGTGATTTTTTTTTTTATAAAGGACAATGAACCAATGCTTTTAATCATGTTGTGTACCTATAACAGTGAATAGATAATTTCTAT
>JADBJO010002663.1:137500-142500 GCA_016801955.1 Conus betulinus
GAAGCCCACATGGAACGGATGACACAGGACAGGATTCTGCCATAGACCATTGCTGTCGGCCCACGCTTCGAGAGGGGTGAGGGAACATAAGCCAGTTCACCACCCGTCTTATGAATGTCACTACTAGCTCTTGCATCGGAAACTGCAAATGAAAAATTGCTATTCCGCCGGACGAAAGAGACGAACAAGTTTACAAGACATATTGCTACCTAAAGTCTCTCTCAACAAAAGGAAATGCACTACTCACTCGCAGCTTTCGACAGCCATCCGGCCATCTTCCTCAGCGATGCTGTTGCTGACTGAGTGAACTCGATTCAGATCACGCGACCATGGGACATACCCAGGTCACGTGACCGAATCAGTGAAGCGTACACCGGGGGTGGGGGCAACGGTGTAGCGGCCCCGGTCCCTGGGGCTGGGGGCTGGGGGGGGGGGGGGGGGGGGTGGCTGCGATGTAGATGGCCTCCTTGACCCCTCGCTGGAACCACTTGTTTTCACTGTCCAGGATGTTGACGTTGTCCGTGTCAAATTGATGTTGCTTGGAGTGCACGTGTGCTCCGACAGGTGAAGAGTCCCTCTTGTGTTCTGTACGTCTTTTTTGGGGGGACGTTCTGCATTTTTTTGAGGGGACGTTTTCTGTTTCTCCGACATAGTGTTGGTTTGCAGTCACGCCAGTTTATTCTGTAGATGGACGCCGGATTAGGATTTGTCGAGTTTGTTGGTTTTGTGCTTGGGGGCGACGAGTTTGGCTGCGGATGGTGTTGGTGTGGGCTTGGGATGAACCGCGACCCCTGCTTTCCTGATCTTCCTGGTCAGAGCTTCACTTACACTTCTAACGTAGGGAATGGTGCTATGTCCCTTTCGTTCTTGTTTTCTCGCTTGTGGTTGGGGGGTGAGGTGGTCGATCTCTTGCTTCCCGGGCTGTTCCAGGCCCAATGCTGATAGCCCCGAGATGGTACAAGACAAAACGCGACACGTTTTCGACGTTTTGGTCGTCTTCAGGCAAGACGAACAATATTCAGGACAATGAAAACGAAGAACGAACAATCTTTACACTCTCCTCCTCCAAATTGGGCGCAGAATGGACGTTGAATGTTGTTGAGGCTGGAATTTGGCTGTGGTCACAGCAACAGCGGAGGCTGCCAGGCCATTCTGTGGAACTTTCGGCAAACGTTGGCGTCTGTGCGACTAGCTGAAAACGTTTTTTTCCACTCTGAGGGGTCAGCACCCGATTTGCAGTTTTACTTGGAACATTTTTCTTAACAATTGGAAGAGTCGCTGGGAAGACTAGCTTTTTATGGTCCTATTTGTGATTCCGTCACTACCAAGTGACTTTTTGTTTTTTAAGGTGTTTTGATGCGTTCCATATTTCTTTTAAATGCGACTGGAAAATCTTGGTACGAACTGGAAGGGTGGTTATCTATTGGGCTTCATCTCGAGCGGGGTTTGTTGTTTTTGTTTCATTTCGTCTGGTTCTGTTTAGTTCGTGTTTTGATCCTCATGTGTGTCTTTGCTGAAAAGCTTTTCTAGACGGTTTATTCGTTTTGGTGCTCTGATTGCTAGTGTGTTGGCAGGACTGGGTTCCTCTCATTGTTGGCGTCATTTCAGTGTTCCGAATGTTCTTCGGGATTTTAAAAAAAGTTTTGTAAATGTTTCACTGAGGTGGCAATGGTTTTTGTTTGTAAAACGTTCTCTTCATGTGTGTATTTATATACACAATGTGTGTGTGTGTGTGTGTGTGTGTGTGTGTGTGTGTGTGGTGTGTGTGCGTGTGTGTGTGTGTATGTTGTGTGTGTGTGTGTGTGTGTGTGTGTGTGTGTGTGTGTGTGTGTGTGTTGTGTGTGTGTGCGCGCGCGCGCGCGCGCGCGTGCATGCGCGTACGAGCGTGTGTTGTTACCTTCATTCTCTGTGTCCGAGAGCTTCTCGCATGACGGTGCCCTGAACCTAGTGAAAAGTGGGTCGGGCAGGAGGAGCGCCAGACAAACTGAACAGAAGCCAGTCTGGAAGAAAACCCGCTCCTGCAGCTTGCTGCCAGAGTGACAGATGCCCGCCCGGTCCCTCGCGGACGCACTGACGACGCTGTTGGTCGCTGGCGATGCTAATTCCCACCAACAGTCCAGCCCAGACGGTGGGGAAGGGGCACATGACAAGTGGACATCGATGGGGACATAATTATGTCAGTGACCCACAGTCCCTGCTGGCCTAGTTACCACAGCTGCTCGTGCTGTATCTGCCCCCCCCCCCCCCCCCCTCTTCCTCCGATGATCTATTTCCTCCGATGAGAGATTGAAAAAACCTCCGAAGGAAAAGGAAAGGAAGGTAGGAAACAAGGAAGAAGGAAGGCAGGAAAGGAAAGGAAGGAAAGAAGGAAGGGAAAAGGCAGACCAGAAAAGAAGAAGAAGGGAAAGCAGGAAGGAAGGAAGGAAGGGGAAAAGAAGAAGAAGAAAGATAGGAAGGAACGAAGGAAGGAAGATAGAAAAGAAGGAAGGAAGAACGGAAAGGAAAAAAAGAAGTTCGAATAAAGACGAAAAAGGACGGAAGAAAGGAAAAAGGGAAGGGAAAAAAGAAGGAAAGGAAAAAACATATTGGAACAAATATAAGAAAGAAAGAAGAAAGGAAAGAAAGAGGGAAAGAAAGAAAAAGAAAGAAAGGTTGAATAAAAGAAAGAAAGAAAGGAAAGAAAGAAAGAAAGAAGAAAAGAGAAAGGGGAGGAGGGGAATAAAGAAAGAAAGAAAAAAAGAAAGAGAAAGAAAAGGTTGGAATAAGAGAAGAAAGAAAGAAAGAAAGAGAAGAGAAGAAAGGAAGGTTGGAAAAATAAAAGAAAGAAGAGAAGGAAAAAAAAGAAAGAAAGAGAAAGAAAGAGAAAAGGTTGGAAGAAAAAGAAAAGCAAGAAGAAAGAGAAAAAAGAAGAAAGAAGAAAAGAAGAAGAAAAGAAGGAAAGGGAAAGAAAGAAAGGTTGAAAAGAAAGAAAGAAAAGAATAAAGAAAAAGGAGGAAAGAAAGAGACGAAAGAAAGAAAGAAAGAAGAAAGAAAGTTGGAATAAAAGAAAAAAGAAAAGAAAAAAGAAAGAAAGAAAGAAGGAAAGAAAAAGAAGGAAAGAAAAGGTAAAAAAAGAAAAGAAAAAGTTAGAAAAAAGATCTTAATAAAGAAAGAAAGAAAGTTGGAAAAGAAAGAAAGAAAGAACTAAGGTTGGAAAAAGGAAAAGAAAGAAAGAAAAAGAAAGCAAAAGTGAAAAAAAGAAAGAAAGGAAAGAAGGAAAGAAAGAAAGAAAATAAAGAAAGAAGAAAAGGGTTGGAACAAAGAAAAAGAAAGAGTGAAAAAAAAGAAGACTGAAAGAAAAAAGAACAGTTGGAAAGAAAGAGAAAGAAAGAAGAAAGAAAAGAGGGAAAAAAAAGAAAGAAAGGGAAAAGAAAAAGAAAGAAAGAAAGAAAAAGAGAAGGAAAAGAAG
The DNA here is from genome assembly GCA_016801955.1 of Conus betulinus. NCBI lineage: Eukaryota > Metazoa > Mollusca > Gastropoda > Neogastropoda > Conidae > Conus > Conus betulinus. The sequence continues at coordinate 140,949 of JADBJO010002663.1, forward strand.
AAAGAAGAAAGAAAAGAGAAGAGAAAGAAAGAAAAGACAGAAAAAAAGAGAAAAAAAAAAAGGAGAAAAGAAAAGAAGAAGAAAGAAAGAAAGAAAGAAAGAGAAAGAAGAACGAAAGAAAAAAGAAAGAAAAGAAGAAAGGAAAGAAGAAGAGAAGAGAAGAGAAGAAACGAAACGGAAGAAAGAAAAGAAAGAAAAAGAAGAAAGAGAAGAAACGAAAGAAAGACAAGAAAAGAAAAGAGAAAAGGGAAAGACGAACGAAAAACGAAGAAAGAGAAAGAAGAAAGGAAAGAAGGGGAAAAAAGAAAGAAAAAAGAAAGAAAAGAAAGAAAAGAAAAAAGGAGAAGGAAGAAAAAGGAACAGAAGAAAGAAAGAAAGAAGAGAAGAAAGGTTTTGACAACGACGAAAGATAGGAAATTCAAGAAAGAAAGAAAGGGTTCGGAACAAAGAAACGGAAAAGAAAGAAGAAAAAAGAGAATAGAAAGAAATAAAAAGAAAAAAAAAAGAAAGAAACAAGGAGAAAAGAAAGAAAAAGAAAAGAAAGAACGAAACGAACGAACGAAAGAAAAAAAAAGAAAGAAAGGAAAGAAAGAACGAAGGAAAGAAAAGAAAAGAAAAAGAAAAGAACGAACGAACGAAAGAAAGAAAGAAAGAAGGAAGGAAGGAAATAAAAGGAAAGGAAAGAAAAGGGGGGGGGAAAAAAAGAACTCTCGACGAATGGATTCACAGTTCCTGAATGAAGAGAAAATCTGTCCATCTAGTTCAAGCGAGCGCTGCACTGACTTCTTAGTGTCATTAAAAAAAAAAAGATGTGTTGAGGCGGGAGGTTGTGTATGTGTGTGTGTGTGTGTGTGTGTGTGTGTGTGTGTGTGTGTGTGTGTGTGTGTGTGTGTGTGTGTGTGTGTGTGTGTGTGTGTGTGTGTGTGTGGTGTGTGCGCGCGAGTGTGCGTGTGCGTGCGTGCGTGCGTGTGTGTGCGTGCGCACGTGCGTGCATGTGCGCACGTGCGTGCGTGTGCGTGTGTGTGTGTGCGTGCGCGTGCGCGCGCGCGTGTATGTAAAGGGGGGGGAAGGGGAGGGGCGGGCCTAGGTGAGACATGGGGAGGAAGGGTTGTGAAATCGAGTGGGAAGAGAGCTGTGCAGAATTTTAGAGTTGCACGTTGTCCCTCGTATTTTTATTGACGCTTTATTTTTGTGACAATTTTTTTTTTTCAGAGCACAATCTTTGAGGTGTTCTGAGATTTTGTTTTTGTTTTTGTTTCTGTCTCCTGTGAACTGGAGCAGAGGAACGGAGGATTCCAGAACCCACCCACCTCCTTTCCTGGTGAGACATGCACGGCGAGTGCATTTACACACACACACACACACACACACACACACACACACACACACACACACACACACACACACACCACACGCACACACACACATACACAGGCACGCGCACGAACGCGCGCACACACGCACGCACGCACGTACAGACAGACAGACAGACACACACACACACACACACACACACACACACACACACACACACACACACACACACACACAC
>JADBJO010002663.1:165000-170000 GCA_016801955.1 Conus betulinus
TTCACCGCACAGACAATGGATGGTAAGTGCAACACATGATGATTGGAATGGAGATGGAGATGATACAAGATCAGAATGTCGATCATCTAGTCCATCCCGGCGGTAAATAGATCTGGTGACGATCGATCTAAAAGGCTAACCATTAATTATGAGAAGTAGATATCTGACCAACGAATGCCATGCAACGATTTCGATTATGAACGCATGTTTCATTACGGTTGAGTTATAATACACAAGAACAGATATATATATGTTACAATGATATAGTTTAACGATCGCCTACCCCGAATCGACTCTGCCAGGAGTCCCCTGCTGGCAGCTCAGCAAAATGTCTGGTCTGCTTCAAACATCTGTCCTGCCGTTGTGAGTCGCTGAGGTCAGCTGCTGGGTTGCTCCGCCTGCCACGCAAGGATTGGCCTGGTCAGTGCTGGACTGCTTCTTTCCTCTGCTGTCTTCTCTTCCCAAGAAATCACGCTTGATCTTCCGACCTCTGCCTGCTTCTTGTCTTGATGAGTCCCCCTTCAGTCTCTAGCCGTTAGAAGTTGGCCGGTTTCAGGTCATGTGACCGAGTCGGGTGTGTGGATTGGTTGATTAAGGTGAAGTTGACAAGATGGCACTTGAAAAGGTCCAACGAAGGGCGGCGCGCTGGGTTGTAAATCGCTACCGCCAGACGTCCGGTGTAAGTGCCACGTACAACCAGCTGCACTGGGCCTCTGTAGAACAGCGACGTCAGCAAATCAGGTTGGCCACCTTCTACAAGTTCCACCACGGCGACATTAAGATCGACTCTTGCGCACACCGCTGTGCGTTACACCTACCAGTAAGCTGCAACCACCAGAAACTCCCATGAGCAGTACCACACAGAATCCTACTACAGGAACTACAGAAAGAACACTGTCTTCCCACGCACTGGGAGAGAATGGAATGACCTTCCAGCTGAGGCAGTAACATCAGCCTCGATGGAGGACTTCAAATCCTGGATATAACCTCCTCCCCCACCCCCGCTCCCCTCATCTCTCCTGCTTCCTCTCCTGTCCTCCTCCTCCCCCCCCCCCCCCTCCCCCAACCATCCCTCTTCCTCACCCTAGTCCGTCCCACCCATTTAAGAGTAAGGTCCACCTACCCCCCCCCACCCCCCCCCCCCCCCCCCCCCCTCTACTCCTCCTAGCAGTGTGAAAAATAGTGGGTGGCCCCAGACCCCCTTTTTCTTATCCCAACCCACTATATGCTGAGATCCAGGCAGCATTTCAACTAACTGTTAAAATCGGGAAACCCCCTTCTGTAGTGTCAGAATCTTCAACTTGAAGTTCGACACTTAACGAAAGAAGAACTTGATTGAGATCCACTCTTAGTAGGCCCTAACTAACTACGTGTTGCATATGCAATGACGTCACGCATTTGTGACGAAGAATTATTAATAGACTAGATCAAGAAGGTTAGATCAACCCATCAAATCTCCTTGGACTAGATGATAGCAGGTTTACGCGACACAGAGAAACAGAGAGACAGAGCACACACACACACACCCACACACACACACAGGGAGGAAGAGAGAGGCAGACAGACGGGCAGGCAGAGAGAGAGAGAGGGAGAGAGAGTAGCATCTTGCTTTGTTATTTTCTGAATTCCATGTTCTCATCACGGACATGCAGCCTGATAACAGTCAAAGACGCCTGCCAACTGCAGGTCGTTGTCTCACACTCTCAGATGGTCTGGTAACCGGGTTAGATTGTTACGGCATCATCCTTATCATCCGCATTCTCAATGATCTTCACCGAAATTTCAGAGTCCTCAATTCTGTTAAACTTCTTGCTTTGTTCTCACAGTAGCACCCCCAGTCTCGTGCGTGGTACCCTCCGCGGAGGCTAATAATAATAATAATAATGAAAAATTAAGAAAATAAAAAATAACACATCACGAATACTTCCAAAGCGCAACACGAGAAACGCGTGTGGAAATATCTTAAACCGCGAATGAGAAATGTTGGAAAGTAAGACATGAACATCGTTTTTCACGTCATTCGGCATCTTGGTCAGTTTTCTGGTGCGGATTGAATTCTTTTCGTATTTTCCTCGAGTACTTATTTTTCCATAAAAAACATTTTCGCAGCTGATTGATTTCAAATCGAATAACAATGTAACGTTCTCTTGTCATTTAAGGCGTTCTCTTCTACATTTCCTCTGATCTTTGAGTTTCTGAAAGTGATTAACATTTTTCATCTGATCTAAGATTTTACAGAAGAAAGATCTGAACGAGAAAGTTCCCGTACGGTACGTTTTTATAGAAGGTGTATGATTTAAAGAGATGTGATAAACGTGTAATTTTTTCTATGACTTGTGAGTTGATTTTAATGTGGTGACAGTCCTGATATGGCCCTTTGCGGTCGGCTGGGCTATAAGCAACATTTTCCATTTCCACATTTCTCTGCCAGGAAACGATCCTGTACACATAATGGAGGCATACGGTATACTGCCGGCCGCGGCGTCTATCGCAATACTAGATAAAGTGTGAGTGTGACATTACTCGGGGGTACTCTGAACTAGTTCAGAACGGGGTAATGCCACACTCGGACACGACCAAACAAACCATAGAGACAGGAAAGGGGAAATCAGAAAGAATTAAAAAAAAAAAAAAAAAAAAAAAAAGAAAGAAAGAAAGAAAGAAGGAAAAGAAAGGAGAGAGAAAAAAGTATATAAAAGAAGGAATGAAGAAGAAGGAAGAAGGAAAAAGAGAAATAAAAAATAAAATAAAAAGGAATAAGAAAGAAAACAAAGGTGGAAGCAAAGATCAGGGAAAGACAGGAGATAAAAAAAATACTTTGAATAAATTGAATAATGGGGGAAAGAAGAAGAAGAAGAGACAATAAAGGTATTAAAAAAAAAAAAAAAAAAAAAAAAAGACAATGCAAATAAAAAAGGAAGGGGGGGGGGGGGGGGGGGGGGGAGGGGGGGGGGGGGGGAGGGGGGGGGGGGGGGGGGGGGGGGGGAGGGGGGGTGCAAAAAGGAAAAGGAGCTGAAAATAAGGGGGGGGGGGGGAGAAAAAAAAAGGGGGGGGGGAGTAGGGGGGGAGCATGAAAAGTAGGACGCAAAAAAAAATTCTAGGATAGAAAGACGCGAAATACAAAAAGGAAAGAATGGAATCAGCGCACACAAGGTGGATGCAAACCACCCGCACACTGTAAACACTACCATGTGCATATGTTGATAGACTTACGCGTACCTGCAGCGTTTCAAAATAATGTTCCGTCCAAAAGATATTGTGACGGAAACTCTTGTTTAAAAAAGCACAACTTTGTGAGAAAAAAAAAACCCTGTCAATATTATTCTACAAAACAGCTATGTAGACACTGACTCTACAAACAAAGCAGTAAATACAAAAGCATGAACATAATGGGCCCTTCAAACATTCTGTAGACATTGAGCCTACCACGAACCCCTTGGAGGGGTGATTTTACTAACAAGGCTGTGAATACTGACACTACAAGGAACTTTCTAGATACTAGCCCTACAAAGAACCTGGAGATCGTGAGCCTACGAACAATCCTGTAAATACTTACCCTACAAAAAACCCTATAGATACATACCCTACAAACAACCCTGTAGAGACTGACCCTACAAACAACCCTGTGGACACTGACCCTACAAAAACCCTGTGGGATACTGACCCCACAAACAACCCTGTAGATACTGACCCTACAAACAACCCTGTGGACACTGACCCTAAAAATAACCCTGTAGATACTGACCCTACAAACAACCCTGTGGATACTGAACCCTACAAATATTCCTGTAGATACTAACCCTACAAATAACCCTGTGCATACTGACCCTACAAACGACACTGTAGATACTGACCCTACAAACAACCCTGTAGACACTGAACCTACAAACAACCCTGTGGAGACTGACCCCACAAACAACCCTGTAGATACTGACCCTTCATTCAGCCACGTCAAATTTAATTAAGATCCACCAAAAACGTCTGAGTTACCTTGAGTTTAATATCTACCTCAACTATCAAAACAGATCAAGAATATTTCTGACATTACAAACAATTTTTATGCCGAGATGTCTTCTAAAACAAAATGGGTTTACGAACAAAAACAAAAGGAAACAAAAACAAACAAAAACAAAAAGCCCTGAGAGTATTAAATGAAAGACATTTCTTTCCCGGTTCACGTACACACACTCGTACTGAACGAAAAAAAAAAAAAAACACTCAGTTTGTGTGTGTGTATATAAGCACGCGCATGTCTGTGTATGTGTGTATGCGTGCACGCGTAATTGCATGCATCCGTAGTGTGCGTGTGCGTGTGTGGTGTTGTGTGTGTGTGTGTGTGTGTGTGTGTGTGTGCCGTGCGTGCGTGCGTGCGTGCGTGCGTGCGCGTGCGTGCAATGCGTGCGTGCGTGCACGCGCGCGCGCGCGTGTGTGTCTGTTTGGCAAGAGAGGGTTACACCCCTCAAAATTCCCCAAAGATATTTTCTGCAGCTTCACAAAAAGAAGTTTGATACATCCGACGTGATATAGATGTATATGTTATAGGCGGAGAGAGAACGGTCATTGCGCACAATTCTGTCGCAGTAGGATCCAGTTCTTAACCGGGAGCATGCTATACACAACATGCATTTGCCTGCTAACACCCCTCTATGTAAGAGTTTCTTAGCTCACCGTCTTTTCATCGTATTCTACCAAAATTTGAAGGTTTCATGTTGTTTTGAATGCATTCCGTTGTTTCCCACATGTTTTTTTTTTTCTTTGCAGGAAGGGGTCCTCTTTCTTTGTTTTGTTTGTTTTGTTTTTCTTAATTAGGGGTTAAAAAACGGGTTTTTTTTTTTTTTTTTTTTTTTTTAAAAACACGAGAAAAAAATTAAAATACTGTCAGACATGCCGACTGCAGTCATGACATGCACAGACTTAAGAAAAGGAACCAAGCTCTAGTTGTCAATTACCAACGGACATTGTTTTTGGCTCTCAACCAAAGGTGAGCTGCATCTGTTTAC
>JADBJO010002663.1:175000-187500 GCA_016801955.1 Conus betulinus
ATCGAATGCCAACATGACCAGGAACCCTAAGAAAAATTATGTTGTATCCATCAGATTTCAGATAGGTATACATTTCAGACATTTCAGAAGTTGAGAATGCTTATGAATATGGCCGGCACTATGGCCTTTAAAGCGGAAAGAGTTAGAGGGAATAAGGAAATCTTCAAGTTTTGATTTAGAGACATTAGAAGCGCCAGGACCAACGCTGTAAGCCCAGCAGTGTGAATGGAACTGTCTGATGGAGTGTGTTTCGGACATCTCTGAGAGGGGGTTGTTGAGCAGTACACAGCAGAAGCCAACCCCTCATCAGTTTTGGGACCACCAGTAAATATTCTGCACAAAAAAAAATGTAAATTTTGTACAAAGTTCGATAGAAAGTGTCTTATGGGCCATAGATTTGAAGGAGTCATTGCTACAAGAGATCAGATGAAACCGGATCTGACGTGTGTGCAAAGTCCACATGGATGAATCACACGCCACTGCAAGGTCTGTGTCTGCACTATTCAAATGGGGAATAACACGAATTGCTAAAGGTGGATGGAACCTGAGTTGTCTTCAGATTTCTTGCACTGAATTTCAGATATAAAAGAAAAACACGATCATGAGCAGGTTCTGAGATTCCAAAAAGAGATTCAAACAATAGTTTAAAAAAAAAAAAAAAATGAACCCGAAATGTCAGCTGGGAGAGGGATGGTTCCATGTCTCTGCATACGGCCTGGATACAGGGGTGCTGGGGAACATCCCCACACAGAGTCGAAGCTCAAAAGTTTTAAGAAAAATAGTAAACCATTTTCCTCGGCCCCTTGTCGATCTGATCCACGCCAAGTTGGAGTCGACGTTGCACGCCAGCATACCTGGCTCCACTTGCCTAGAGTGCCGATTCGTCAGCAAAGGAAAGTCAGAACGCTGGTTCACAGAGTTGACGATCTCACTGATTTTACGCTGAATGGAGCAGGAGAGAGGATACATTAATGGGGTACAACCAGCTCCTGCCCATGGATGTCAGACGGAGTGGTGCCATTTCGAACTTGAAAATGAACAGCCAGAAAATCAAAATAAAAGACTCAGATGGCTCGAAAACCCCAGTTTATGAAGACCCATGAGAATACCAGATTCCCAAGTAGTGTCTATGCCCCCTCCAGGTAAAAACAAATAGCAAGCACTTTTTTTGTGTTAGCAGACACGTTGCCGATGGTAGTATTGAGACGTATTAAATGATCAACTGTACAATGGTCAAAAGCCATTGGTTTCCAGCATCCATATCAGAGAGAGTTCACCAACTTTTCCATTAATTTTCAAAGGCAGCTGGTCAGAGCTGTTGAACCATACTGAGAAGGATTGTTCAAGTCCTCTGGGTTGGGGAACTGGAGTAATGACTGTTTTCCTCCAGGAGGGCGAAACAAAAAAAAAAAAAAAAAAAAAAAAAAAAAAAAAAAAAAAAAAAAAAAAAAAAAAAAAAACAGGTTGTAGTCCAGACATGATCGTACGCTGTGAAGACTCTGGACACAGCTTTCTGGGGAGATGTTTCAGAAGGATATCGTCAAGGCCAGGAGCAGAATCACTTCAGATTTGCGGAGCTGATTTCAGTCCATTGAGGGGGAAGGGCAGACAGGTGGTAAGGACCTCAGTATGGTCAGAGGGAAAGTTACCGGGAGATCTTGCTGGCAGTTTACTTCTTGTTGTTTAAGAAACAGATTTATTAATGGAGAAACGTTTTGTCCAACGATATGATTCAACATATTGGCAACAGATTCTTTTTCAGTAATCAGGCGTTTGCACGCTGACGATGAAGAATGGAAGGGTTGGTGTTTTTCCTTGTTTGTTTGTTTTTGTTGTTTGTTTGTTTGTTTGTTTTCGTTATCATTTTTCAGATTAGCCAGCTGAGACCAGTCACTAACTTGGCTATACAGGCTTAAAGCTAACATTCCCTTAATGCATTGATGCCCAGATCAGCAAACCCTAACAGATCACAAAGTGACGCCAGCCTTCCGACCACAACAATGCCGCCACTCCCAAAGGAAACATGTATGCTGTACATATCTGTAAACAGATTTTATATATACCAGTGTACAAAAAACTATGCCCCACCTCCCCACCCCCCCCCCCCCCCCCCCTCCCGCTTTTGCTTGCTTGACTTTAAGTGGTTCCGAATAGATGAGTACAAGTAATGTTTTGATTTTCGACATTTCCCTTTGTTTGCAGTAATCGCAGCCTTCGCGGAATCCAAAAGACTACATTTACAAGAAAAAAAACAAAAACAAAAAAAAACAAAAAAAAAAAAAAAAAAACAAAAACAAACAAACAAAACAAAAAACCCAAGGTATGTTACTGTGTCGTACATGATTTTCAATATTTTCCTGAGCTCACCATGTAACTGAGGCATTTTTCTTCTCGACTTAACTTTTAAAAACAAAGAATCCCCCCATCAGAAGACTGAAGCCTAAAATGTCATCAGACCTACAAAAGCATCCTTTCTAAACGGTAGAGAAGCTAGTTATGTTCTGCAGGATTCTTTTTTTTTTTTTTGTATGCCTCTTTATTCTTTGTAGTTGTTACTTTCTTTCTCTCTTACGCAAGTTGAAGTTCAGACACTCGAAAACGCGTCGCTTGTCTCTTGCTCCAGGACTGGTCAGCAGACAATTCTATTTTCTCAAGGGGGGTCTAACTATGGCAGACATTTGATGGGTGGTAGTTTTTACTATTCACTCGGTCACGGAGCAGGGAAAGCCCCCTAATTCATTTGTTTCTGACTTGTCCTGAATGACAAGATGTCAAGATCTCTCTCTCTCTCTCTCTCTCTCTCTCTCTCTCACTCACACACACACAGAGAGAGAGAGAGAGAGTGAGAGAGAGAGGAGAGAGAGAGAGGAGAGAGAGAGAGAGAGGAGAGAGAGAGAGAGAGAGAGAGAGTATTTTTCGTTTTTCTTCTCATGATTCTTTCTGTTGTCTTCTTCTGGTAATGCACACTTATGCAGTGTGTGTGTGTGTGTGTGTGTGTGTGTGTGTGTGTGTGTGTGTGTGTGTGTGTGTGTGAAACTATTTTTCGTTTTTTTTCTCATGATTCTTTCTGTGTTTTCTTCTGGTAATGCACACTTATGTCTGTATGTGTGTGTGTGTGTGTGTGTGTGTGTGTGTGTGTGTGTGTGTGTGTGTGTGTGTGTGTGTGTGTGTGTGTGTTCAGGGACATGCACGTGCATATTCACAAATATACACGAGCCTCCACGTGTTTGCGCATGTGTGTTTGCATGTGTGTATGTGTGTGTGTGTGTGCATAGATGCGTGCATGCGTGTGTGTGTGTGTGTGTGTGTGTGTGTGTGTGTGTGTGTTCAGGGACATGCACGTGCATATTCACAAATATACACGAGCCTCCACGTGTTTGCGCATGTGTGTTTGCATGTGTGTGTATGTGTGTGTGTGTGCATAGATGCGTGCATGCGTGTGTGTGTGTGTGTGTGTGTGCATGTATGTATGTGTAAGGGACGAAAAAGAGGTAGAGGCAACGTGTGCGCGCTATACATACCAGCAGTGAGTGATAGGATTAACTTCCAAACCTCCTCTGGTACAGTCCATCCCGCTGTCGACGCACTCAATCAGCGTCCACTCACCCCCTTGTCCCCGTGGTGTGCATGTGAGCCGTGGGTCTACTGCAACAGAAACCCCCTGATGGAGAACATCTCAAGCACGCGCACAACACATGCTAAAGGGAACAGGAGGGGAGGGGGGGGGGGGGGGGGGGGGGGGGGGGGGGGTGGCAGGAACAGGTGGACGGAGAGACTTCAAATTGAAGTGGCGTCATATTCAGTCAATTAGCGAATCGCTGGCGTGGTCTGTTCGTGTGTGTGTGTGTCATGGAGAGGCTGTGTTTCCGTTTTCCGGTCAAATCCGCTTTCCAGGGCAAGACCCCAGCAGGTGATAGGCCCTTTTGATTTATCATAGCCAAGCAAGCATACACACACAAAATACACACACGCGCACACGCGCGCGCGCGCACGCACACACGCGTGTGCGCACGCACACATTAGATAGGTAAATTGATTGATTGTTATATAGGTAGGTAGATAGATATATAGATAAGATAGATATGTGTGTGCGCATTTGTATGTATGCAGATGTAACTACACACTTATACAGAGAGAGAGAGGGAGACAGAGACAGAGAGAAAGAGAATGTGTGTGTGTGTGTGTGTGTGTGTGTGTGTGTGTGTGTGTGTGTGTGTGTGTGTGTGTGTGTGAGACAGACAGACGAACAGACAGACAGATATTTTAAGTCTCAGTCTCTGATCAGCTTCTTTAGAATCCATGTTTCTTGAATATAAAGTGATGTACTGCTCTTTAGGACCACAGTTCCTAAGGAGAATCTTTCCTAATCATTTTGCCGCCATCAAAAGTGTCCCATGCACATGAGACCAGGACGACATCTGAGCGGTACCAGTTTTGCGTCCACTTCATACTCCAAGAAGATTGAGCCATGGATACCATCAATGTTGGGTGCCGTCCGTTCCATGAACGAACTATGGAAAAACGCTGCTCTCCAAAAGAGCAGATGTCAGGCCAAGCAACAACAACAACAATAACAAAAATAAATAAATAATAAAAGACAAATTAACCATAAGACAGGATGGCAAAGGCTGAACTGTTCACACACACAAAAATATTTCACGTTCTCTGTTTGGATCTGCTAAATAGTTTAAAGGTAACACTGTCAGCAGTTGAAATGCTACAAAGATGGTTGAGATATTTGAGCCCCACAGAAATTAGTGCCAATGCAAATAAACTTTAAAAAAAATCAATGAACAAATGCAAAAAGGAGCAGGACATTTCATGGCCTTAAAGACTATAGATAGATAGATAGATAGATAGAGATAGATAGATAGAGATAGATGAACAGATAGATACTTAGACAGACAGACAGACACAGATAGATAGATGAACAGATACATAGACAGACAGACAAACAGATAGATCTCTCCTTGTATCCTCAGTGGATCCTTAAGCGTAAGTCCCAGCACCTCCTCTTAAACTAATTACTGTTTCTTTGTCTTTTTAATTTTTGTGCTGCTTACTTCTTGATAGTAATTTCTGTTCATTTCCCTCTTCTACCTACCTGCTTTGGAAGACCGATTTTGTGTTAGAGCCTATGGTGATTATCATACAACACAAATTATTGGTGGAATATTTCTATTTGACACCAAGGGTGGACCAAGATAGACGGATTGCGCTGATGATTTCTAGTCAGGGGACGAGAGAGATGAATATGAACAGTCGTGTCACATCCGGCGGCCATTACACAATGACATCTGCCAGGGAGCAATTATGTCCCTTGACATCTTATATGGAATGCCCTGTGCGTGCCTGTGCCCCATGTGAGCAGACTTCTAAAGGTGGAGCAGGATTGCTCCTGGCTGGTTTGTTCGGCAGTTGAGGACAGTACTTCTCTGGGTCCCACCCGCACCTCCAGGTGTTTTTTTTTTTTCTTGTCTGCTTTTTGGCAGACTCAGGGGAAAGTGCCCCAATGACTGCAGGGAAAGTCCTGTTGACGGCGGGAAAGGACTGTAAACCGGGATCCTCTTCAGAGGGCATGTAAGACCTCGTGGCGAAAGCTTGTCCGTGTCTGGAGGTGTACTGTCTTCACCTGTCAACGAAACAGCAACGAGTAAGGCTGCGGGATGCACACGACGGTTGCTGGACGGTGGCGCTTTTCGCCGGTGGGCTCTGCAGTCACTAAAAATATGGGCTGGAACACCGATGGGAACGCTTCCGTGGAGACTCTGTCGTATCACATCCAGCGGCCATTACACAATGACATCTGCCAGGGAGCAGTTGTGTCCCTCGACATCTTAATGGCATGCCCTGTGCGTGTCTGCACCCTATGTGCTCTTAGCTGTTGAGGACAGTACTTCTCTGGGTCCCATCCGCGCCTCCAGGTGTATCATTTTCTTAGAATCATCTGTATACCACATAGACTTTGACGGTCCCCCATATGATGCTTCTGAAGGATTTCATAACTACTCCTTCACCTCCGCTCGCCCCCCCCCCCCCCCTCTCCCCCCTTCCCGCATCACATCCTCACTCTACCCCTATTATTTAATGAACCTATGTCGTCTGAGCAACACCGTTTTCTATTCCCATTTCCAGGATCATGTAAAGTCTGGACTAATTTGAAAGAGTTTATAGTCATTAGTGTGTGCAGTTCCTCTCGCCAGACATGGTTGTGGTATGATTCATTCTGGCTTTGAGGTCGGTGAACATGACGAACGTTTCTGGCAGTTCCTGAGGACGGGTCAACTGACGCGCAGTATCACGTGCATAACAAGCATTCTGTGCAAGGTCGTGAAATTAATGAACTGTGTTCTTTTCATAATGAGTAGTTGTCTGTCTGGGAAGTCGGGTCACTGAACGGCTGTGGGTTCTATGTAATCTGCCCTTCTGTCAACACGACCAGCACCGGTCTGTCTGCCAACGCCTTCACAGCTGATGGACGTCAATCGTCTTGACAACAGGATTCGGTTTTTGTTTGTTTTGTTTGTTTGTTTTTGCTTGTTTGCTTTGTTTTTTGTTTGTTGTTGTTTGTTTTACTTGTTTTCTGTTTCGTTTTTTTTGTTGTTTTTTTTTTGGGGGGGGGGGGGGGGGGGGGGGGATTCGGGGAAGGGGGGGGGGGGTGTATCTGCGAAGGGTGGGGCGTGAAACAAGGTGTTTGTTTTAATCAGTCTGCTTTTAACATCTAGCCACAACTGGGCCAATTTGTTCTGGGGATTCCAAGTCGCTGAGGTTGTCACGCGCCCAACTGCAAAAAAAATAAAATAAAAAAAAAAAAACACTCTTTGTTGTAACAAAACAACAAAAATCAAAAAAAAGGATGGCCAGTGTTCGTGTGTGTTTCAGTCTGTGTTCGTACGCCCTACCTGCTTTGACTAGCAATGCATTTTTCCCTGATTGTTTATTGTTTGCAGGACCAGGACGGGTGGGGGGTGGGAATTTCCGTGGTTTCTGGACCTCTCCTCCTACCCTTCGTCCCCCGCCTACCCCGCTCCCACACAGCCCCGCCCTACCTGCCCTACCTGGCCCCCCGCCTACACCCGCACACACAGCCCCGGCCCTACCTGGCTCCCCCGCCTACACCCGCACACAGCCCCGGCCCTACCTGGCTCCCCCGCCTACACCCGCACACAGCCCCGGCCCTACCCGGCTCCCCCGTCTACACCCGCACACAACCCCGGCCCTACCCGGCTGGCAGAAATGGCATTTGGGGCAAGTTTTCCCCATATACCAACACTGGGGGGGGGGGGGGGGGGGGGGGACCTCTCCACCTTTCGCTCGCCTCCTCCCCACATGGAACCACCCTTCCCCACACGCATATAACTGATCCGGTCTTGCACTGTGCATGCTCGTCGTCTCTGTTAATCAGCAACGTTCTCTCTCTCTCTTATTATCTGTATGAATCACGTCTGCTGGCATCAGTGCACTGTCATGTTTGTCTGTTGTGTGCATGCCCTATGGTTCTTCGCATGTTTCTTGTATGCTTGTTTCATGCCTGCTGACTAACAATGCTTTCTTCTCATGTGTGTTGTGTGCATGTCTCGTGTCTGTAGGAGTACAATCTGCAGTTCCCCAGATCGTCTGTTGTATGTTCGTCTTTTGTTTGATGGCTGACAATGTTCTTTTGTGTCCATTGTATACTGTAAGTTAGCTATTCTTTTCATGTTTGAAATGTGCATGCTTTATGTCTGCCGGTCAACAGTGCTTTCCTCTCGTGTTTGTCCGTTGTGTGCGTAAGTCTTCTCGGATGGCTAACGATGTATTCCTCTCCTATTTTGTCCGTTGTGTGTGCATCAGTCTTATCTGGTGGCTCACGATGTTGTCTCTTTTGTGCATGCTTCATGTCTGTTTGCTAATTGTGTTATTCTTGTTTGTCTGTTGTCCGCATGTCTGTTAACTAATGATGTTTTCCTTTGGCGTTTGTTGTGTGCATGTGTCTTGAGCTCGTTCACGTCTGTTGTCTGACACATGATGGATTGTGTTTGTCCGCTTTGTACATGTAACTTGTCCCCGACATTGCAATGTATTCTCATGTTTGCCCGTTTGATCAGAGGAAGAAACACAAATGCACACAATTGACAAACGCCAAATGTGTAAGGTGGCCTGTATGCCAATACCTCTGCCAGTGAAGAATATACAGTCATTCGTTTCTTCGCAGATTCATTTCTTTTCTCCAAATTTTTCATTGGATACTAGGCATACATGTTCACAGTCCTGCATTCATGTCAGCACAATTATTTAGCGTCTTCTTGCATAGCAAATACATATCTGTATCATTTGAAAATAATCAGTTTGAAAAAAATGAGAGAAAAAAAAACATGTTTAACGTGAGGAGGTTTTATAGACTTCCAAGTAAAGCGGGGCATTATTGGGTCCACTACACACATTTCTCTGCCTGTGCTTAAAGTAATCGTTTATATGACCAAAATCAATTCTGACTCCACTATCGTAAAAAATGGTCACTGGGAATGTAAATATATAATTGATCTATGTTGTTGTTGTTGTTTCTTTACAAAAGCTCAGTCTTGGTGTGGTCCTTTGTGGTCAGCTGGATTAATAGCGACATGAATTGAATCACATATTCCTGCTTGTTTCATCCAGAAACCTGTTTTGGTTCTTTCTAAAACTCTTCGCAATCGGTACATGTGGAAGGCACCTGCTTAGCTTGTTCACCTTTACAGTTTTACTCTTCTTTTTTTTCTTTTTATCAAATCTGGTATATACTCTTCGAAGTTTTACATATTGCAATCGATCTCCAATTCCAGAAGCTGCCTGGCTTTATGTTCTGCATCTTTACATTCAACATCAAACCAAAGAACCGCTGGTTATTCTTAACAGAAATAAGCTTTAAAATCGATTCACTTACAGCGACAATGCATTCGTAAATCATTCCAGTCTCTTTTCAACATTGTAGTCTAAAGGAAACAAATACACAAAAATACATACCATGTACATTGTCATGACAAAAATGAAAAACGGACTCCCTTAGCATGATTCCAGAGAGAGAGAGAGAGAGAGAGAGAGAAGATGAGAGAGAGAGAGAGAGAGAGAGAGAGAGAGAGAGAGAGAGGGAGAGAGAGAGAGAGAGAGAGAGAGAGAGAGAGAGAGAGCTCCGTGTCTTTACAAACAATGAGTACAGAAGGGAAAAAAGTCAGTTTCGTGTCTGTTGAGTTACACGCGCATTCCACGTTGTCTGAGATGATTGAATCAGATGTGAAGACCGAAGACTGTTGAATTACACGTGCATTCCACGTTGTATGAGACGACTGAGTCAGATAGAGGACCGGAGACTTTGATCCGATGAGCTGAAAGCCGAATCTAGAGGGCAGGGAACTCCTCCACCCCAGCTCCACCTCTCCCTCCCCACCTTGTTGCCGTATCTCTTGTTGACGGTATCTCAGAGAGGGGAAGGCGAGGCTGGGCAGGTATCTCAGGGAGGGGGGGGGGGGGGATCGGGGGGGGGGGGAGGGGGGGGGGGGTGGGGGGGGGGGGGGGGGGGGGGGGGGGGGGGGGGGTAAAAAAAAAAAAAAAAAAAAAAAAGAAACACATCAAAACACATCAACACAGTGGAGACAATAAGTGTGCAGATTATGCCCCGCCGCATGAACTGATGAAACTTGTTGCTGGGGGATCGCGACATGTCATTTGTCTGTCTGGAAAGTCCGTTGAACGAACGGTTACATACACAGTGGAGGGGGCGTCGATTCAGTCAGCGCCTGTGGTAAAACAAGGACGTCTGTGCAGCAGCTGCTACTGATGGTGACGGGATTACAGCCCGCGGTCTGTCTGGCCGCAACAGGATCAGGGTTTGAGGAACGTCTGGCCGGTGTCTGGGGGCGGTGAGCCACCGGACAGCGGTCATTTATCCAAAGACGCCACAGCCGATTTGCGGGGGTGGCGTGACCCTGAGGTGGTCGGGTAGAGGTTAGAGATTTTGTACCAGGATTTATATAGCTCGGTCGACAACCTCGGGGGGGTGGTCAAACTCCTACAGAAAGGCCCTACGTTCTGGTGGGAATGAAGAGGATTAGGTCTAGTAAGTCCAGCATACGTTCGTGTCTGACACAATGCCTAAAACAATCACAAAAAATTACTAGACACGCCTAATTGCAACCAAGTCAGTTCTCTGTACCTTATTTTTAACTCCAAATACGACCCTGTGAAAAATAAGAAGTTTTTTTTTAAGCCTATAACTGTAAAAAAAAAAAATGTGTCACTGATATATAGATGCACCTGCCACCTGCAGTTAAGAATTCTTTGCCTAGAACATGTTTAACAACTATAAGATTTAAACATACGAAAAGTCATGAGGGCTTTATCAGTGGGAAAGGTTTGTATCCAATGTTTTCCGTCCCATTTTAATACAAATCAAATAATGTCTGCAACCTTTAAAAAGGCAGATGGTCTAAATTCATTCTTCTCGTTTATTTCAGCCAATATCTGACAAATTTTGGGTACGAATTTTGGTGTGCCAGATGTGAAAAAGAGAGGGAGGGAGAGAATGGGGCGGGGGGGATGGGGGGGGGGGGGGGGAATGCTGGTGGAGACAGGGGCATAAAGTGAAGAAGGGATGACCAAAGGAGATGCTGGGAATGAATGAGATCACAGAGTGCAACCAAGTAAGAATAAGTAAGTATAAGAATACAAAAGATGTGCATACAAAAGGGAACTATTCTGTAGCTTTAGAAAGGGCTGGTATCAATCACAGCCATTTACATCAGTTTTACTTTCCATTAAAAACTTACAATACCTCAAAATGCGCATTTTCGTAAAACACAACGAGAGAGAGAGAGAGAGAGAGAGAGAGAGAGAGAGAGAGAGAGAGAGAGAGAGAGAGAGAGAGAGAGAGAGAGAGAGAGAGAGAGAGAGAAAATTCCCGTCATCAACAAACATTGTGGGACTAAGCACAGGCTAAGAACATACGCCCTCCCCACTCCCGCTCTTCCCCTCCCCCCCCCCCCCCCTTTTACCCTCCTTTCCCCCCTTCTTCCCTGTATCTCCGTCCCCATGCGCAATGAGCTTTTGACGAATGTGCTTCATTCTTTACACAAAAGCAAAGTTTGCTTTTGTCCACTGCTCCTATCTGCCACTCCTGCCCGACAGGATTTTTGCCACTAGACTTGTAGAAAGACATGGACCCTCCACTCTACCCACATGGACAGTGTGTGATCCGCCTACTTCTCGCTGATTCTTTGTCTCTCTGGCTCTGTCTCTGTCTCTATCCTTGTCTATCTCACCCTCTCTCTCTCTCTCTCTCTCTCTCTCTCTCTCTAGCTCTCTCTCTCTCTCTCTCTCTCTCTCTCTCTCTCTCTCTCTCTCTCTCTCTCTCTCTCTCTCTCTCTCTCTAGCCGCCATATCCGCGCGTCTAAGACAGACAGACAGGCAGACAGACAGACAGACAGACGATATCATGTCTTCCCTTCTTCTCTCACGTGACTGCTCCACTTTACGTCTGTCCATCGCGTTCCTTATTAAACTTGGTGACAAACTAATGATGTCCACACAGAGCTCTCTCCCCCCCCCCCCCCCCCCCTCCCCCCTCCCCGAATTCCCTCTACCCCCCCCCCCCCCCCCCCCCCACACCCACACACACACACCCCCACCACACACGCCTCCACACCTGTCCTGTAGACTCTGACGCGGCCTAGCCCGGTGGATGGTTCCCCCATAAGTCATGACCCATTAGTGCGGGGTCGAATCTTCCCCTTCCCCACTGTAAACAACCTCCTCTGTGGGCAACAAATCCCAAGGCTCCCAAAACCCCGCTTGATACCAGGCAAGGAGTGCCATTCGTGTCACACCGATGGCTAGGTGATCAGACTGTGGTTTGGCCCTAGTCTTGTGGATCGATGTAGGGTTAGGGAGGGAAGGGGATGGGAGGCAAAGGTGGGGATTAGAGAAAGGAATGGCGGGGGGAAGGGGGGGGGGGGTAGGAGTAACGAAATGTGTGAGGCGTGCAGCAACTGAAGTGAAGATGGGGAAACCCTCACAGCTTTCTGTATGTGCCTCTCTTTCCTTTCTGTTAACTCTGTCATCATCATCATCATCATCATCATCATCATCATCATTTTCAGCATCGCCGTCGAAGTCGTCGTTGTCATGGTCATCAGCAGCAGCAACAGCATCGTTATGATCGCTATTGTTTTGTCTCAAAGAAAGCGGACCCCATTATCAGTACTGCCTAATTCATTAGCATCCAGAGCTGGGTAGTAAAGGTAATCTTGTTGGAAACCAAGGAAACAACACATGTTTTGCTTCGTAATGAGAAGATTTACCTTGTTTGTTGGTTTGTTTGTTGTGTTTTTGGGTTTTTGTTTGTTTGTTTTTGCCTAAGATTCCGGCACGACGTCATTATTGTGAAAGAAAGAAAACTGCGATCCACGAAAACAATAATGACTCCTGAAAATAAGTGAAAAAATAGAAATTAACAGAAGATATGGTGTGAAGTAACGCAGATTTAGAAT
>JADBJO010002663.1:192500-200000 GCA_016801955.1 Conus betulinus
CCAGCCGACCGCAAAGGGCCATATCAGGGCTGTCACCACGTTAAAATCAACTCACAAGTCATCAAACAACAACAACAAACAACAGCGACAACAACAAAAACCTTTCACACACATCTCTTTAGAATATATCTTCTTAAAACGTACCAGAAACTTCGTAAAAAATCTTTTTTTTCCATAAAATCTTAGATTAGATGAAAAATATTAATCTCCTTCAGAAACTCGGAGATCACGTCAGGTGGGACATCTCTGACCAAAGTTTTCATGAAGTCTGCTGTGAAATGTTTGTGTCTCACATGAAGTCCCAACATTCTAAAAGAATACGTTTCATCGTGAGTGGCACATGACATGGAATGCACCACGGAGCTTCTTCACTCTTTAAAAGGTACAAGTGAGTAAAATATGATGGCCGGTGTGCAGCCGGCCTAGAAACGTTTCTTCTTTTCGATCACCTGAGGTGGATGAGAGGAACGCTTAGAACTCATCTGGAATCGGACGGAGGGTCGGGTACAAGATTCGATCGGCCTCGTCCCTGACTTCCGGGGGGGAGAGTGCGCTGCCTCCCGCTTTTAAAGTCCTCTCCGATGAATTCAAACTCCCTTCGTTGATGCTTATCAGCAAGAGGGAGTACAATGTGACCCATGTGTGGCTGATTAGCTACAAATACTACAAAACTGGCCGCATCACCAGAGTGTGCAGACTCCAACGGGAGACTTGCTAAAGAGGCTTGCTCGGGAGATTTGCTCAGACTTGTTTAGGAGACCTGCACAGGAGATTTGCTCAGGAGACTTGCTCAGGAGACTTGTTTAGGAGACTTGCACAGGAGATTTTCTCAGGAGACTTGCTCAGGAGATTTACTCAGGAGACTTGTTTAGGAGACTTGCACAGATTTGCTCAGATTTGCTCAGGCGACTTGTTTAGGAGACTTGCACGGGAGACTTGCTCAGGAGATTTGCTTAGGAGATTTGCCCAGGAGATTGCTCAGGAGACTTGCTCAGGAGACTTACACAGGAAATTTGCCCAGGAGACTTGTTTAGGAGACTTGCACAGGAGATTTGCTCAGGAGATATGCTCAGGATATTTGCTCAAGAGACTTGTTTAGGAGACTTGCACAGGAGATTTGCCCAGGAGACTTGCTCAGGAGACTGCTCAGGAGACTTGCTCAGGAGACTTGCACAGGAGATTTGCTCAGGAGACTTGCACAGGAGATTTGCTCAGGAGACTTCTTCGGGAGACTTGCTCAGGGGACTTGCTCAGGGGACTTGCTCAACGTGTGGCCAATCCACTGTCACAGGAAAGACACGTCAAGCGTTCGACGACACACCAGTTCCAGTAACGAACACGCCGCCGCCTGCCACAATCGCCTGGTCCCTGGAACATGGTCTGTGGCTAAGACACTGAAGGCGGAGAGCTGTAGGCCGGCCTCGTGTCCTTGTCTTTCAGTGGACCAAGCCGACTCTCGCCAGCCAGACACAGGGAGCCAAGGCCTGCTCGTGCAGGAAGGAGCCTCACGATTTCAGCATCGCAGCATGGAGAGCCGACACCCCGCTCAATCGGGATCTGCACTTGGGTGGCAGGGTCCAACAGCCAGCGTGGAGGGAGCACTCACGTTACTTCTATACCACGGCAAAAAAAACAAAACAAAACAGGACACAGAAAATGATAGAGATGGCACCCAGTGTGCCATAGAAAAAATGGACTCTTCAGACTGCGCCTGAGGCTGACATGCAAACTGATTCAGACCTCGCCTTGCAGTTCAGCCAGCCCCGAACCGCGGTTGAAGTTGGTACTCAGACCGCAGCGGAAAGAGAACTCTTGGAACCGAAAAGGCGAAGAAGGTCAGAGTTGTGGGAGTTCACTGGAACACAATGGACACAAATTCGTAAGCATGTAGGAAAAAAAAAAAACTGGGTACATTTGAGAGAGAAACAAACTGACACGGCCCAAAGAGCGGTGGCTGAGTACTTCCAACTGGATCTCTAAAGCGTGGTCCAAACTGCGAGGGGAAATTGAGAACAGACACTGGGAGGAGATGAGGACCACAGTTTCTCCAAAACGAAGCAAGAAAGAATGACTCAGAATGCGCTGCTAACATGCTTCTCCTACTGCCCGCGAAACATGAGAAAGCTTAACAAGATGCAAAGCATACAAACGTACTCCCATTATATTTTGAATATACGCGTGAGATATTCTATAAAGAGCAAAAAACCGTTTTGGGCCGTTATAGCCGTTAGTAACGGCTATGACGGTAAATATCGGCCGTCATCTGTGACCCATGATGAACATACCTACAAGGTTTCAGAAAGATCGGCCAAGTACTTTTTGAGATTTTCCTTAAAAAAAGAAAACCATTATGGACCTTTTTAGCCACTAGTAACGGATATAACGGTAAAATAAAACATCGAGCATCATCCGTGACCCATAATGAACATACCTACAAGTTTTCAGAAAGATCGGCCAAGTACTTTCTGAGATATTCCATTAAAAAAAGAAAAATCGTTATAGGCCGTTTATAGCCACTAGTAACGGCTATAACGGTAAAATAAAACATCGGGCATCATCCGTGACCCATGATGAACATACCTACAAATTTTCAAAAAGATCGACGCAATAGTTTTGTCTGGAGCGAGTGCGTCACGCTTTGACCACTGACGGACACACACACACACACACACACACACACACACACACACACGCACGCACGCACGCACGCACGCACGCGCACGCACGCACGCACGCACGCACGCACACACACACACACACACACACACACACACACACACACACACACACACACACACACACACACACACACACACACACACACACACTGCATTTCTTCGTTCCCATTCTAAAGTATTCCCTGTTTTATAAGAACTGGGAGTACAAAAAGGGACAAAATAGAAACACAAGGCAGCGACACACCCGCTCCAATCCCCCTTTTAACCTCGAATCATAACAACGACACACAGAACCGTAAAATAATTCCAAAAGTTAGTTTCAAAGTGAGGTGACTGCAGGCAGAAGTTGCAACAAGCTTAAAAGAAAAAAAAAAAAAAAAAAACGACTCCGCCTAACAAAGGGGACAAACAAATTACAAGACAAAAGACGGCGCGTTTCGACCTCTTTGGTCTTCTTCAAGCAAGATAAACTACGTCAAGGACAATGAAGAAAACGAAGAACGAACAATAACTTCTCAAACTGGGCGCAAAATTTTTTGTCCCTTTTTCCGGCGGAATAGTATTTTTGGCATTTAAGTTAAAGTCAAAAGACCGTCTGTTCAGGTAGGAAGAGTGGCTTAGCCCGAGTTCACTCCCTTGGTTCACCCTAACCCATTTTGACTAGCTGTGAGAGTGACTAGTGACTTTTTTTTTTTTTTTAACTGGAGGTGGTAAGCTCAAGGGTACACAGCACTGAAGCCGTCTTATGGGACTCGAGCCACTTCACCATGAAGGGAACAACGACATCTCCGACCACACCGGCCACCAGAGCAGAACCAGTGCACTCCAACCTCGCCGCCACGACTCCCAACGGAGGACAGTCCGTTGGAAAGCAAAAAATACGGGATATATGTATTTCTGCCAGCAAAAACATAAACGACCGTAGTCCAGATTTGAAAAAAAAGGAAGACAGTAAGAAAAGAAAGTAGAAAGCAAAACAAAGCAACAACAACAACAACAACAACAACAACAACAACAAAAGTTCTGCCAAATTGTGCTATATTCATAACAACAAGAATAACAACGACAACAACGATAACAATAATTATAATAATGATGACAACAATAATACTAATGATGATGATAATGATGATGTTGATGATGATGAGGAGGAGGAGGAGGAAGATGATGATGATGATGATGATGATGATGATATTGCACACTATCCAGAAAACTGCTCCAGATTCTTTGCAATGATAACAGTAGTAGTAGTAGTAGCAGTAGTAGTAGTAGTAGCAGTAGCAGTACCAGCAGCATCAGTAGTAGTAGTAGTAGTTGTTGTTTTTGTTGTTGTTTTTGTTGTTGTTGTGTTGTCGTTCTTGTTGTTATGATGTTGTAGTTATTGTAATGATAATTGCAATAATGCATTATACAACACACAAACATTCCTACGTAACACACTGCGTCAATAAAACACATACCCACGGGAAAACACACTGAACAAAATAAGGCATGTATAATAAATCAAGCAAATAGGCATACCGCAAATTTATTTCGCTGCCATGTGACATACATAAATACAGCACACTAATCAAACACATCACACATGTGCGGAAAACATACTGTGTGAATGGACATGCCACACAGCCGACTGCTGGCAAGAGGTGAATTTTTAAGAAGAGAGAGAGAGAGAGTTAAAAGAGGCAAG
Source organism: Conus betulinus (assembly GCA_016801955.1). Taxonomy (NCBI): domain Eukaryota; kingdom Metazoa; phylum Mollusca; class Gastropoda; order Neogastropoda; family Conidae; genus Conus; species Conus betulinus. Next base: position 196,866 of record JADBJO010002663.1, read on the forward strand.
GAAATCAGAATACCAGAGTTTGTCAGAGAGTCCTCTCCGTGTCATTATGGCTTCGACAAAAAAAGAAAGAAAAAAAAAAATGATACCCGCAAATAATCAATATGGAAAATCACCTCAGTAGTTTTATTTTATGTCTCTTCATCAAAGATGATATTAAACGATACACAAATAAAAACAAACATTCGCTTCGGCCTGGTAACCCCTCTCTCTCTCTTTCTCTCTCTCTCACACACACACACACACACACACACACACACACACACACACACACACACACACACACACCACACACGCAGCAGAGAGAGAGAGAGAGAGAGAGAGAGAGAGAGAGAGAGAGAGAGAGAGAGAGAGAACTTATAATATAGACTCAAGCACTTAAGTTTTGGATCCTCATAATAAATCTGCTGCTTCAGATTGAGCAATAACAGTTGCAATGTTAGTAATGCACAGATGATTCAAGATACGACTTTTGATATTTTGATATTCCTATAAAGTTCTGTTCACACAGGATAATCTAATAATAGACGAGCAACTGAAAAAAGGTCTTCCGCAGATATCTTAGCAAAATGGCGTGGGCAGTAGTGCGACAAGTCAAAATTTGATATATCATTAATATGCAATATACAGTAATATGGAAGGGACTTGTAATTGTCCTTTTTTCTTTATTTCTTGCTCATCACTGAAATTTGAACTACAGTTAAAGTACAAACTGCAAAATTGGCTGCTTATGAAAACTTACCTCCCTTCTACAAGATCTTTTTACACCAATACCACGTTTCCTCGTCGTCGTGTTCGTTAAAACAACTGATAGCAGACGAGTTTGTCAGGAGCTGCGTGCTTGGGCGAAAAGTGATGCGGAGTCTTAGCCACAGAACTCCAGGTGTAGTGGAAGTAGTTTATATTACTGGACGCATCATAGCGGGAAATGGACACTACACTTCCCGCCGTTTCCCGTTCCCATGGTTGCACTTTAGCGCGTCAACCAACCTCTCTCTCTCTCTCTCTCTCTCTCTCTCTAGTCATCCTTAGTCCCTTAGCGGGACAAGTGCCGAATGAAAAAAAAACAACATGTTTTTGCTTGTCTGTTACTCTCGGAAATAAAGATTGTCATCATCGTCTTCATCATCATCATCATCATCATCATCTCTCTCTCTCTCTCTCTCTCTCTCTCTCTCTCATCATGCTTAGTTGCTCCCTTAGCGGGACAAGGGCCGGATGAAAAAAAAAGCATGTGTTTGTTTATCTTTTACCCTCGGAATAAAGATTATCATCATCATCATCATCATCATCTCTCTCTCTCTCTCTCTCTCTCTCTCTCTCTCTCTCTCTCTCTCTCTCTCTCTCTCTCGTCCGTGTGTGTGTGTGTGTGTGTGTGTGTGTGCGCGCGCGCGCGCGCGCGCGTGCGTGCGTGCGTGTGTGTGTGTGTGTGCTCTCTCCTCCCTTTAAAGTGAGTTCAACCACTGGTTGAAAAAAAAACGGAAAGATATTTCAATTTTCCGTAAACCCATTTACTCAAACTCACTTTGCTTTTGCATAGGCCTCGGCATATTTTTATGGTCGGAAGTTTTTCAAAATGATGTGGACTTCTCAGTAACTGATTCAGAAAATGTTAGTTGTTTTATATATATTTGTTGTTGTTGTGGTTGTTATTGTTGTTGTTGTTTGCTTTTTTTTTTTGTTTTGTTTTGTTCTTGTATTGATCGGAACAACGGTGGAATGGAACAAAGGGACGTAGGAACGAACGAAACGAGGTGAAATATTTCTCTCTCCTGTTTTGTGTAGTTGCTTTTTTGTTTTGTTTTGCTTTGCATTTAAGGAGGCATTCACTTCGCTGACATGAAATCGGAAAAGATCGGGATGTGGGTGGGGTGGGAGCCTATGTTGAAATAAATATAGATAGATAGATAGACAGATATATATATATATATATATATATATATATATATATATATATATATATATAATTATATATATTCATTTTGAGAAGCATTTATTATTCCCCATTCACCCACTCAAGCACATACTGTCAGTTAGGCAGAATCATCTACTACTGCAGATATGAAGGCTTATCACCCCCCTATTTTTACAATCTGAGACGTAAGAGCAAGCTTTGTTTATAATTCAATATTTCTTGCAGTCATTGCAACACCTAGCTGCTCTGTAAGTTGCTGGAATGGTGCTCGGTACTTATCCTTGGAATTTATTGTTTATTGTAATTTAGTCCCTTGCGGATTCATTCCAAGAACTGGCCCTCAGCACTTGTGTGTTAAGAGGTTATCTTTTTATATTTTCTACTTTTCACAAGAAAATGTAGCTTGTTTTGCTCTTTCATGATTTTCTATTGCTTCTTAGGTGGCACCTTTGGTTAGATTTTTGAAAACTCAGCAAACATACTATGCATTGCACACCAGCCTTTTTCTGGTATAGCATTCTTCTTAAAACCGAAAAGGCAGGGAAGTCAAATAACCACTAGCTGCGGTCACTAAGGAGAAACATCAGGTTTTGAAATATCGGTATCTGAGCAGGAATTGTATGTTAGTGAGCTTTTTCCCCATTGGAGATGGTCTCTCGCTTCGGATACCATAAGCTTACTGAAGGTTCATTTTGAGAAACATTTATTATTCCCCATTCACTCACTCAAACGCATACTGTCAGTTAGACAGAATCATCTACCGCTGCAGATATGAAAGCTTATCACCCCCCCCCTATTTTTACAATCTGAAACATAAGAGCAAGCTTTGTTTATAATTATATATATATATGTTCATCAACGGGGCTGTGCAGACAAGCTGAATAGACATTTGGGGAAAATTGACGTGCATCGCACTCCTTTTGCCAAAGGAAACATTTGAAAGCAATATCTGTATATGTTCACACTTCTTTGTACTCAAACCAATGCTCACATGTATAAACACACTCATATGTTGGTGCCCATAAGCGAACACGCGCTCAAGGGTGATTGAAAGCACGCGCGCGCACACACACACACACACACACACACACGTAGGTAGGTAGATAGATAGAAATTTGCAATTCCACAGATTAAGATATTTTACAAATTGATTTAAACGTGAAGTGATTAATTTTCATCTTTTTTTTCTCTTTTAAATCTTTCCTCTGTCAGAAAAGAGGGTG
>JADBJO010002663.1:205000-207500 GCA_016801955.1 Conus betulinus
CGAGTAATTGTCATAGACAGTTTTTATAAGAAGCCTTTTGAAACGGTGAATGTATTTAGGTTCGTTTTCTTTATTTTTTTTCTCTACATTTAGCCCTTTTTAATATCAGGTGATGTCCTTCAGAATGTGACAGCGCGACGGTTAAAACTGTGCTTAAGAGTATTAGTAGAACAGTTTACAACATAAAGTTTGGTTAATAAATAAGAACATAGGTTTCTGGATTCTGGATTCGACATTAGAAAAATAGTTACAGACTCAGAATCAAAAACTTACATGGAGAATATTTCGACAGGATCGCCCTGTCTTCTTCAGCTCACTGTTGCTGTTGTGACAGCGAGGTGTTTGCATTCCTTGTAATGCTAATCGTATTGAAAGTGTCAAAAGACGTTTAGTTCTAATTTATTGAATGTTTTAATCTATTGCATTTAATATTTTAAAAGTTTGACTTAAATCCCCTCTGCCTTGACGGTATTCCAAGGATGTTCAGATCTCCTTTCAGACGTCCATTCTTTGGCATCCAGAATCACGTTTTGAAGCCAGCGAGCTACCATACATGCATCCGGATGGATACCCGAGTGTTCTGCTTCACTGTGGAATGGGCGCCGCTGCCTCTGTGGCTCTAGCTGTAGCTGCTGCTGCTGCTGTCCTCCCTCTTGTATCGTAAAACTCTCTCTGTCACGTGCACATTCCCCTTCTTCATTAGCATTCGTCGTCGTTATCAGTGTGCGTGTTGTCAACAGGGTCTCAGTTATGATCTATGAGGAGCAGTTGTGAAAACTTAGGCAATCATTATTATTATTATCTTTGTTGTTCTTGTTGTCAGTGTTGTTATTATTATTATTGTTGTTGTTGTTGTTGTTGCTGTTTTGTTGTCAGAGTGCTCATACAGCACCCATTTAGGGTTATAGACCAAGTTCTAAGCGCTTTACAATCCACGCTTTCTTTTACTCAACGGGTAGAGCCGACTGTAGGCCTGACTGCTGGCAATACATTCAGTCCTTCCCCGTTTCATTCAGTCTAAAATCAGTCATTCTTTCATTTTCAACCACAGAGGTTGCAGGCGATGTGTGTACGAGTTATCCGTGACAACGGCCAAACTGGCCTTTTCTTCCAAAAGTTGATGGGATTTTACGTGTGTTAGATGTTTCACAATATGTGCACGTGCGTTTGTGCATGCGTGCGTGTGTATGTGTTAGTGTGTGTGCGAGTGTGGCTGCGTATCCCACCTCTCTTAGCAATCCTTCCCTGACCATACATTGATGAGGTCTGCTGGCATTTGGACTGAATAAAGCAAAGAGATTTCACAGCATTGTGGGACAACCTCATTGGGGGGTGGGGGGGGGGGGGGGTGGGGGGGGGCGGAATAGCTCAGTGGTAGAGCGCTGGACCTGTAATTTTGATGATCCTGGGGTCGTAGGTTCGAATCTCCGCGGGCCGTTTTAGTGCAGGGGGATTTTTCCCTCGGAGTTAACTTTGGTTTTGACTCCATTTCCCATGCAGTCCTTCGAATGAGACTATAAACTGACTACAAACCGAGGTTCCGCGTGTGAATGCGCGTATAACATCTTGCACACTCGTAAAATCCCATCACCAACTTCCAGAAGAGAAGGCCAGTTTGGCCGTTGGTATGGATGACACGTTACACATAGCATGCACCCTGAGCGAGAAATGGAAAGAATAAAGGAAATGGAGTGAATGATATTGAACAATATTGACCAGATGACACAGGAAACGACTGAATGAAGCGCCAGCTGGCAGCTCTTCAGTCAACACTACCCAGGTAGGCAGCCCGTTGTGTAAACGAGTGTGGATCGTAAAGCACTTAGAGCTTGGTCTCTAGCTGAGGATAGGCGCTATAGAAGTATTCATAATGATAATAATGATAACGACCATCTTGACTCTCACAGTACACCCAGATTCAGCTGACATTTGATCTGAGCACCACAGACCATCATGGCTGAGAAAACAGGGGAACCTCTCTCAAACTATCTTCAAAAGCCCTCAAAAACTGAATGCTGTGTTGGGAAATATATATTTTAGAGAATATGGAAAAATGCTTCCTCAAAATCCTTAAATGGAGGGACACCTTATCAGGTAGAGGTAACCAGAGGGGTTTAGGGATGGTCGAAACTGTGGATGCTGCCGGGGGGTAGTGGGAGGTGATGGTGGTCTAAGAGATTTCACCATATGATGAGAAAAATAAAAGTACTCTTTTATTTTTGTTATCACACACACACACACACACACACACACACCACCCACACACGAGCGCACACTTGCACGAACACACATAATACATCAACACATACATACACTAGCCATGAACATCTGTCAATATTTTTATTTGCTCGAAGAATCAAAATGTAACAGTATAAAAAAACATAAAAGCAGTAACTTTTTTTTTAGTTCTACAAATAACAGAAGAAACTGCCATGTAAATGGCAGCATCAACAATAATATTTCATAAAAACAGTTTAGATTTTATTTTCTATCATTTTAG
>JADBJO010002663.1:212500-217500 GCA_016801955.1 Conus betulinus
TCAATATCATGAGCTAGACTGAGTTGACTCTAAACAGAGAATCGTCAATATCATGAGCTAGACTGAGTTGACTTCCGCCTCACACTGACTATCTGAGGACTCAGACAGACAGGCACTGACCCTAAAGAAAGTCTGCATTAAAATGTTCACATTTTGGTACAGGAAGAGGACGGTGCCTTTGCAACTAAGCATTCATGGCTATCAACACATGGTGTCTTGCGTATGTTCAGTCACAATCAGTATGACCCAACACCACAGAAATGACTCGGAAGAGGCGCTGGATCTTCCCCTCTGGGTGGTCTCAGGGAAGCTTCACAACTGAAGCTGGGACAGAGAGAGAGAGACAGAGAGAGAGAGAGACAGAGACAGATAGACTGAGAGAGAGAAAAAGAGAGAAACAAACAAAAAAAAAAAAACGGAGAAAATCAGAGAAAGAGCAGGAAAGATCAGCATAGAAAATAATTCCACGGAGAGATAGAGAGCAAGAAAGAATGGCATGGAAGGCAATGCCACCAATAAAGCCCAGATGTTGCAGGTGGGGGTGGGGAAGGCGCAGGAGTGGGAGAGGCAAAACAAAAACAAACTCCCCAAACTAACCACCCAGCCAACCCACCCACCCAGAACCATCCCCCAACATCCCCCCCCCCCCCCCCTCACCTGTTGAGGAGGGGCAGGGTCACGGTCATGCGCAGGGGCGTGTCCCTGGGCCCCTGGTCAGTGAGTGTGACCAGGGTGTCGGAGTCGGCGCTGAGGGCGGGGCTGTGGGGGAAGAGGGAGGCGGTGTGGCCGTCCACCCCCACCCCCAGCACCACAAAGTCCAGCTGGAGGTTGGGCAGCGCATGACGCAGGCTGTCCGCGTACTGACGATCGCCTGTCAGAAACGGCTCTGAATTATTAACACTCTGGAAAACTTCGTCAGTTTCACACTATGTTGCTTTCCCTCCTTCAGGCTCAGTCTCTCTGGGAACAAGTGCTGCAGGTGAAGCCACCAACTCTCTGACTTTTTTTAGAACTCAGGACTATTCTGGGCCTGATAGCTTACTCGTTTCAGCAACCATAAAGAGTGTGACTCACATGATATTAGAATGCTGTTCCCATGAGACTTGAGGTGTGTGCGTGTGTGTGTGTGTGTGTGTGTGTGTGTGTGTGTGTGTGTGTGTGTGTGTGTGTGTGTGTGTGTGTGTATGAGCGTGTGTGTCTAAGTGTGTATGTGTGTGTCAAATGTGTGTGTATGTGGGAGCATGTTTATGTATGTGTGTGTGTGTGTGTGTGTGTGTGTGTGTGTGTGTGTGTGTGTGTGTGTGTGTGTGTGTATGTGTGTGTGTGCGCACACGCAAGATATGCTGTGGGGAGAGGGGGGGGAGGGAAAGTGAGCTGAATAGGGAGGCACAACAGAGAGGAAACAACATTCCAGTTGTGGTTGCGGGCCTTGACAGGACTGCTTCCTTGTTCCCCAGGTAATGTGTTCATAACCAAACTGTCAAACCTCTCTCCACCAGACAAACATCATTATTCATGTCTAGACCTGTCGCACGCATTGCAGCACCCAGCAAGGGAAACAAACAAAGCTTATTCGTCCATAACTAGTTCATTTGTTAAGAGTCACATCCCTTTGAATCTGTCCCACAGACTTCCGTGCGTGAGACTTTGTTAGTTTTCCAGACTGAAATATCGGCAGGCAGTTCTGAGGCTGTTGAGCCCGAGACACCCACCAGCTAACACACCAATGGACAAATGATGAGTGTGGATGAGGGCATTAATTTCAAAATATTCACTTTCACACATACACGCGTGTGCATATACAATACACCTGAACTTACACTTGAGAGACACGTGCACAGATGTGGACATGTGCATGCACACTCACGCATGCATACATGAGCGCAAGCGCGTGCGCACACACACACACACACACACACACACACACACACACACACACACACATACACACATGCATAAGTGCATACTCACACACACACACACAAATGCATGCACATAAAGATACACATGATGCTATGGATAAGTGCACATGTTTGCAAAAAGTCTATCCGCTTAATTCATGATAATTAATTAAGCATGTGCCCCTTTGTCAAGCATGTCAAGAACATGAGATAAGGACCCATACGTGTGTGTACACACACACACACACACACACACACACACACACACACACGCCACACATACATACGCACACACACATACATAAAACACACACACAAAAATACACACACACACACACACACACACGCACACACATACCACACACACACACACACATGCTACACACACACACACACACACACACACACACACACACACACACACACACACACACACACACACACACACACACACACACACACACACACACACACACACACACCAACCCTAATTCCGGGTCACACAGGCGGCCAGCAACATCGACAGGCATGGCGTGCACATGGGACCACGGCACAGCGATGAAGCGTAGCAGCTGGCGGTCCAGCTGGAACAGGTTGGAATTGGTGTCCGCGGCCGCCCGCACACACCTCTCATCCACCTGCAAGACATCGACACAGGTGAGACCCACGCCCAGTGATGCTGATTATTGCCCAGCTGACCATGACGGCTACATCGCAGATGAAAGTCTGTTTAAAAGTGAGGTGACTGCAAGCAGAAACTGAAACAGTTTTTAAGAATAATTCTTAGTGAATCCACCAAAAATCAAGGACAAACAAGTTACAAGACAAAACGATGCGTTTCAACCGCTTAGGTCTTCTTCAGGCTTGATAGACAACATTCAGAAAAGAAAAAGAAAACGAAGAACAAGCAATCACTCATGTTCTCATATGCAGTGCAAGATCTGGGCGTTGATTTGGAGAAGATGACAAGACAAGTGAATGCTCGTTCTCCCCTTTTCATTGTTCTGAATGTTGCTTACCTTGCCTGAAGAAGACCGAGGTCGAAACGAGTCATGTTCTGTCTGGCCTTGTTTTGGGCGGACTCACTCAGAATTGTTCTGAAAGATTTAAAGTCTGTTAAAAAATAAAGCGGTGTACACTTTACAATCCTTATCAAGGACAGAAACCTCAAGCCATGTCATACCCTGCATCTAAAGAGACCTTCACAAATAAAAAAAAAACATTTTTCACACAACAATGAGCACAAATCACGTCAAACAAAAACACACTTTTTTCTTTACACTGGAAATCACACCAAGGGGAACATCTTGGTAACAGACCTTCAAGTGCCTGTAGGGGGAAGAAGGGAAATAGGAGTGGGGAGGCAGCAGACTGGCAATGTCAGATCATGAACAGGGTACCCTGCCCAACTCAGCTACCCACGCACCCCAAACAGTTTCTTGGGATAAATTCGTTTTAAGCTTCAAACAGGGTTTTTTTTTTTCAGAAATCTTTGTTATGACTCTCAGATTTCGTGCTTAGAAACCAAATAATGCAGCCTTTTGTTTTTGAGTATCAGAAACATTAATTTATCAGATTATACATATTTTTTTTACAGAAACGTTTGCTGTTCTAAGATGTACTTTAACATGAATAAAACAGCCACGTCAGTTTCAAGCAATTGTGTCAAACATTGACCCAACAAAATGGCACCTATATCAACAAACAATGAAATGTTGTCGTTCTTTTAATTGTAGTAAAACTGACAAAGGCTGATAAACAACAAACCCACAAAAAATAACCTAAAAAAAAATATGTACCTATCCTGCAAGAAAAAAGTCTTCTATTAGCGCGCGCACACACACACACACACACACACACACACACACACACATTCACAATTCACGTATGCATGTGTACACATGACACATACACACGCACACATGCTCACACACACACATGCACACATACGCATGCACACACACACACACACACACACACACACACACACACACACACACACACACACACTCTCTCTCTCTCTCTCTCTCCCTCTCCTCCACACACTCAAGACAGGTATGTTAAGAAACAACTCTCCCCACCCACCCACCCACCCCCCACCTGCCAGACGTGGACGTGGGCCCAGTACTCGCTGGCAAAACTCTGGGCCAGGGCCTGCCACAGCAGGACAGGGGTGTTGCCGCCGGAGAAAGCCACGTGGAACACCCCTTTGCTGGCTATCTCGCTCTCCGCCGCCTGCTCGATCTCCCGCGCCAGCTGCACCGCCAGCCCTTCCCTGGTGCCGCTGACCATGCGGTGACCTGTCCACAGACAGGTGGTGGCCTCGGTGACATCCTAGGTCAGTGTACAGCAGATCTCCAGAGGTCATTCATTCTAAACAATGGCCTTGGTAACATCCCATGTCAGCGTACAGCGAATCTCTAGCGGTCATTCATTATGAACTGGGCCTCAAGTGATGAGTTCTTAATTTGGAGGGGACTACAGTGCTGACGTACCATGGGTTCCCAAATGTGCCATATAAACAGAGGATCAAGGGTATAGTACTTAAAGATTGTGAGACATGTCAAGAGATTGAAAAAGACTTGTCAACAGCATTGTTCATAAGGAATATGAAACATCTCAAGAGATTGAAAAAGACTTATAAACAAACTGCTGATGTGATCAACAGATTGATGAAGACTTGTCAGCAAGTAGCTCATGTGATACAATAGATTGACGAAGACTTGCAAACAGCTGATGAGAGAAACATTAGCTTGGCACAGACTGTCAACAAACAGTTGATATAATACAACAGATTGACACAACACTGTCAACAAACAGCTGACAAGACACAGCAGATTGCTAAAGACTCCTAAACAAACATGTGATCAGTTTCAGAAAGTAAAGAAAATCTTCAAAGCGGAAAGGAAAAAGAGATTCTGTCGACGGGCAACGACTTACCAAGAAATGTGGCCGGAGTCTGAGCCTGATGCATGTGGTGAACCGCAGGCTCCGCCTCTTTTCCGTCCTGCTTTTCGTCAGCAGTGGCAAACTCCAGGGAGTCGCCCTTCAGTATAAAATTGAGCAAGGTCGCCGGGTCACCGGCATCATACAGCCTTG
>JADBJO010002663.1:222500-230000 GCA_016801955.1 Conus betulinus
GGGGCAATGAAGCAGAAGCTGAGCTGCACTAGCAGTGACAAGATCAATGGGATGTGGACTCACTGTGACACACAGGGAGGAGCATCGACTGAAGACAGTGGGGGTTGGGGTAGGGAGGGGAGGGTGGGTGGATGGGGGATAGATGAACAAGTCATCTGTCTGACCGTTCTAACGATGTCTCACCCTGTTCCCCTACCTGGCCATGAGGCTCGTTAGCACCGAACGTTGAACTCGCTGATTTGTGGCTGCTCTTAAGTCAGCGGTCCGGGGTTTGGGACAAAAGGCTTCAGAACCAGAAAATAATTAATTTTTCAGTGACTGTTTTAACCAAACGGAAATAAAAAGGATGTGTGGGAGGGGGGGGGGGGGGGTTGAAGTGTGGACAAGATGGATAGTGGGGGAGGAGTGCTGGGGAAAGAGGAGGTCAGGAGTAGAGGTGTTGGGGAGAGGCGGGGTGGAGGGGAAGGAGAGAAGGGCTGGGGTGTACTGGTGTATGCATGTTGGATCTGAACAGGTACAAAGCTGGATACCAGGTCAGAATTAAGATTAAGATTAAGATTAAAATTATAGTCCCGTCAACAGCAGAGGTTATCTCAGGACTGTCACCACGTTCCAGAAGTGCTGGGGAAAAAGGACAGAAGATGTATTGGGGAGAGGTGGGGGTGGACAGTCTTGGGAGAAGGGCTGGGGTGTACTAGTGGATATACACTGCATGTTGGATCTGAACAGGTACAAGTTGGACAGTAGGGGGAGAAATGCTGGGGGAAAAGGAGGGAAAATGAGGAATTAGGGAGAGGCAAGGTGGAGTGCAATGGGAGAGGGGCTAGGGCGTCCTAGTGTATATACACTGCACGCTGGATCCGAACCAGCACCACTGACCACTGAACTCTGAATACCACTGACCCGACTTGGCATCAGCACACACACCACCCTCTGAGAGTTTTCCGCAACAACCTTGACCTTGACTGCTCCCTGTGCACTGCTGACACCAGGGCTGTGAAAGGACGTGGTCTGGATGCTGTTTTCTGTGAGGTGTGCATGAAAATGAGCAGCGTGGGAGTGACGCTATTCAGCATGCATGATGACACTGCTGAGAAAAAAAAAAAATAAAAAAAAAAAAAAAAATTGATCTCTCTCTGAACACTTCAGGAGACACGGTAACCAAGTCAACTTTGTTACTGGCTTTACTTGCACGGGCCAAAATTATTAAACTGAATTCAAAGACTGTTCAAATGACCCGAAACGCCCCGCCTGAGAAAAAAAAATTAATAAAATTAAATTAAAAAACAGAGCATGAAATGCTATGCTCGATCTCTACTTCTGGTAGATATTGAATGATTTCAGCGCACGATTACAGCAATCAATCAGAGCAAGTCATCATTTGAAGGGAGATGTAAAATCATGGTTGTCATCAGCTACTGGCAGAATCAAGGTACTGGACACTAGTTTTTTGTGCAAAAAAAAAAAAAAAGGACAATAACTGATTGAATTGTAATTTTGTTGTTTTTGTTGTTGTTGTTGTAGTCATGGGCTGAAAGTAGGCTTATTAGTCAGAATCCTTGAAACTCCATTCCCCAAACTACCTTCTTCTCTGACCTCAGTCACAATTCCGTACAATCCTGAATCCTGACCGATTTTTATTTAGTAGACTGTAGGAGTCATGATGCTGATACATGTGTTTTATTTACGTGTTTTTCTACGGGCTTGAGCAGAACTGGTAAAATGGAATGAGGTCTGTAGTTCTATGGTTCAAAATTGTCTCCAGATTTAGAAATGGGTATCACTTTTGCAATTTTGAACTGAGTGGGAAGTGACATTAATCAATGCAAAAATCACAGATTCAGGTAAGAGCTTTAACAAACGACAGACGCTGATAGTTTGAGAATTTTCCATCGATCCCAACAAGTCTGCAACTTCCTGTCTGCTTTAAATGACTTAAAGCGGGTTAATCACAAACTGTCACAGGCGGAACTGACGGAGCTGAGTGAGTATTTTTAGCATTGCAAAAGTTTCTAGTTTGGGGAATTCATTTGACTCAGTATTTTTTTTTTGATGCAAAAGCATCATGAAAATGAAAAACAGGGCAGAAGTTAGATTTACAACCTTGTGAAACACACTTGCCTTAACTGCTGCAAGTGTTTGTTGAGTTCATGTGGTGTTACGCTGGTTATGGAACATATCTTTGACTGAGAAGCTTAATTTGGAAGTTCATTTATAGCTTTGCATATGGACTTCAAACTTTTTTCACTGGATGCCAGTTCACAAAAAAATTCTTTCTTGCTGCTCCTTTGATAAACTGACTTTATTGCCATGCCTTTTAAATCTATCCGACTTCCCTTTTATTTCCAACAGATCATCACATAAGAACCAAGCAGCTTTATTTCATCAGTCATCCGCTTTGGTTGAGCATTTTGTTTCACTCTAAGTATTTGAAGAACACATGCTTGGTGTAAACAGAATTGAATGTGTGTAGCCAGAACTCTGAATCGGTATATAATTGTAAACATTTATGAGTGGAGAATCCATGAGGTCAGCAGTTATGTTGGTGAAATTGTCCAAAGGCTTTCTACGTGATATGTTTGTGACCGGTTTCAGGACTTTTGATTCCATTTCTTTTCCACGTAGTGCATACTGGGAAGTGGTCACTGCACCATTCAAAGGAACACATTTCTCAATTATGTTATGGGGTTCAGGTAGATGTGGTCGATTAATGTTTTGCTAGTAATCATTACTCCAGTGGGCATGTCTATAAGAAGTCCTGTCTGGTCATGATGCTTGGCTTTCCAACAGATCAATATTAAAATCACCTAATGTATTAGCTGTGCAGCATCAAGTGATGCTGAATCTGTAAACTTGTCCATCCAGTCAGCTTTTCTGCCGGGTTTCGATACACAAATCCCACTTTGATGGTTTTCTTCTCTTCAACTTGATTGGTAATCAAACTGCTTCAATTCCACAACTTTCAAGTTCATGTAAGCGTTGAGCATTTAACGTTTCATGGATGTAAATTAATATGCCAGTATATTTCAATTTGGTGGGATCTCTACACACAACACTGTAGCCAGAGATTATGACAGTGGTATCACGGACAACATCTGAAAGTCCTGATTCAGTGAAACCAAACACATGAAAGGCTTTGTCTTGATTATACAGTATTGCTGGTACCTCATGTAACTTAAATTGTTTTGTATACAGTCTACATTCAGATGACCAATATAAAGTCCATCTTTCTGTGACCGCACAGACCATGATTGCATCATTTGTGCAACTAAAATGAATATGGTGGTGGATACACTGAAATAGAATGTGTCTATATAGTATAAACAACAACAATCTTCGAAACAAAAATATATGAATATGAAAACAGGCAAGGCAGAAGTCAAATTACAAACAGTTGTGAAACAACACGCAAAACAACAACCTTCAATGCAAAAGGATGATGAATATGAAACGCAGGCAGAAGTTAAATTTTCAAACAGTCATGAAACAGTACATAAAAAAAATAAAATAATTTTCAATGCAAAAGCATCATGAAAATGAAAAACAGGGCAGAAGTTAGATTTACAACCTTGTGAAACACACTTGCCTTAAGCTTCACTGAAGATTTGTCTAGACCACAGATTTTTTTTTTTTTAATCTTTCTTTTTTTTTCTTCTTGTTCTTTTTAGTGTGCTCATGTAGTATTATCACTTAGGTACAGTACAGATTTTAAGATGAAAACAGAGAGAGACAGACAGACACTAAGACACAGAGAGAGGGAGAACTGACAAAAGAAAAATTCCTTAGTCACATATAATCTGATTAAAGAAAATTTTTATAGTCACCCCATCTGTTTTCTTATCCAAAGTGTCCACAATTCAATTTTTGTACTTGCTAAGTTTTTTTTTTCATGTGCTCTGCTGTTAACAGACCCAGGACGATTGAAGTCCCTTTAAACAACTGTCTTTCTTAAAACACAAAAGGATGGGTTTTTCCCCCTTATTCTCAGCATTGTAACATGGTCCCTATCTTTGCTCCCCCTCCCTCCCCCCGCACACACATTTTAACATTCCTACAGATGTACCCACACACATTGGGCATATAGCATAAAAACCATACAGATGTTACACCACGCTCATAATCTGTGAACATCTTCAGTGTCGATTTTAACAGCTTTGGAAATTCTATGATGGCAACAGCTTGTGCATTATCCATGTAGCTTCAGGGCTTTCTTTATCACGGATGCCTGGAGGGGCACAGTGGTGGGGAGGGAGGGAAAGGCATGTATAGTGAGACACAGATGGAGAGATTGAGAGACAGACTGACAGACACAGAAAGAGATAGAGAGAGAGAGTGAGCAGACAGACAGACAGACAGAGAGGTACGAGGAGACAGATTGAAACAAAGAAAGAAAGAGTCAGAGAGAGAAAGAAAGAAAGGGAGAGACAGAGACAGAAATTTGTTTCAGACAGCTTGGCGGCAATGTTGGTGATAGCTGTCACACTCCATCATTGTCGTATCTTCTTCTTCTTCTGTCCTAACGCCATTGTAAGCCACTGGGGCACCACATCATACATCATTTCCTCAGTTACTGACTACTGAATCCAGGGGAGAAAAAAAAAACCCATCATTTGTACCAACTTGACCATCCAGTCTATGACCAGTATCGACCACTTGAGTTTTTCCAATATCTTTTTTTTTTTAACAATATTTTACGACCTTTGGCCTTTCACCCACACTTTATGCGTAAAGAGGTACTATGAATACATTATACATATACAGACATATGCACATACACACACATCCATACTTTCAAAGGGTTATTCTCTGTTGAAGAACAAAATCAAGCATGGAGTCTCACCGACAGATCCATGCAAACCTAATACATCATCAAGATATGCTGTTCATCACTATTTAAGCCAGTCTTGGCTATCTAAAGGTATTACACAAATGTAAACGTGTAGATTTTGACTCTCTTTTTGTTTATATCTCTTTCAGTGGTTTAAAATCCACTCCTAAGCACATACACGATGATTACTGCCACACACAAGCTCTTCCTGTCACACACTCAGCACTGGCAGTCCGCTGGTAGTGATCAATATCAGGTCGCCATGAAGCAGCTAACCAGAGAAGACACTGCACTCCTACGGAGTCACTTTGATGGTGTTCACAGAAGCCTGTTCTGGTGCATGCTGTTTAGTATTTTCATCATTTCTAGCAATGATTCTTAACACCCAATGGTGTTCAGTGGTGCCTGTTCTAACGCATGCTCTTTAGCATTTTTGTCATTTTTCACCACTGATCTATACAACCCAACAATGTTCAGTGTGTCTATTCTGATGCATACCTTAAAACGTATCATCTGATTTTCTGTAATTATATACACAGAGGGTCAGGACATGTGCCAACTTGGAGGACTATAAAAAAGAAAAACAAATCTACTCTTCATCCATCCAGCACTGACTGAGAATCAAACCCAAGACTTTCAGATCGAAAATCCATGATTCTCAATTCAGTCAGCTAACCCCACCATCAATATCTCACCTGACAGACAGACAGGTGAACAAACACACTGGGACAGACTGACCGATTCCCAGCCATTACCTTGCACACCGACCGTTTCCTTCATAAATATCTCCACTCTCTCCACATAGTCTCTGTTCAGCATCTTTTCCAGCTGAGGATTGGCTGCTCTGAAAGAAAAAGAAAAAAAAAAAAAAAAACGAAAACAAAACTAAGAAATGTAGCTATATGATCTACAACAGCAACAATTGAGAACTGGTTGGCATTATAAACTTGTAGATTCAAACCCTATCAAGGGATGTCACTAGGGGGCTTTTTCATGGTTGGCATTATAAACTTGTAGATTCAAACCCTATCAAGGGATGTCACTTTGGGGGCTTTTTCAGCTGCCTATGCTCCTGCATACTTTAACATTGCATGGATTCACAATGGGTGACCATACAAACAAAAGCCATCCATCCCATGGGTGAACCTCACAGAGTGATACTCAGATTCCCTTCCTGTTAATGTTACAGATGTCTGCTTTTCTTGTTTTTCAGGCCTGGTCAGTGTCAGAATATAGGATGAAAGGCAGCAAAGAGTACATCCCCTTCATACAGTCACAGGCACAGACCAAAATGGGTTAATGAAAGATTTCTTTTTCATCTTCCACACAAAGCCTTTCACGGTGAAAAACAAAAATACCACGAAACAAGCCCATCATTCTGTTTCTTTTATGCTAACGCTCTGCTCCCATAGTACCTCCTGAAAGGTGGTAAGTTCACAGGCAACAGCAACGGAAGAATCAGTGACCATCTTCTAGGGAGGCACTCAGTCTGGCTCAGCAAACGTCAGCAGGAGCTCAATGCTGAACGAGTGCAAGGCCTCCAGTATACACTAGATCTCAAGAGATGTTACTGAATGCTTGTGATGAGCCCTCCACAACGTGTATAGACAAGCCAAGATGAACAGCTAAGTTGTAAGCAGATACATAACTGCTGTGAGCACGCAAGTGGCGGAAAAAAAACCACACACACACACACACACACACACACACACACACACACACACACACACACACACACACACATGCACACACACACACACACACACACACACACACACACACACACACACACTAGCAATTTTTAGGCATGTCAAAGATATTTCTCTACACACCAAAAACTGAATAACATCAACGACTCCATTTGTATCCAGGAAAGATGAAAGATACTTTACAGACAGAAAGAAAATGAGAAAGCGGGAAACACAGACCAACAAACAACCATCACTTAAGACATATATTCCCATGGATATAAAGAATCCTATTGTAGATTATAATGGCACTTTCTGACAGGGGGCAGTTCACCTAAGAACAGTCACAGTCAAAGGCACGCCAATGTGGGTTTCCAGTCAAGAAAAAGTTAAAAAAAAAATGAAAATGCTTAGTTGCAAAGTGAGGTGACACAGGTGGAAATCTAAACAAATCTGAAAAATTATTGATAATTAGTGTGATAAATTTTCAAATTTGAAAATGTCTATTCAGTAAGGGGCTTGAGATGAAAATCTCTACACTTTCAGCCTTTTCCATGTTCAGGGGTTGAGAGTTTCAGTTCTCCCCAGGTACAGGGTGGCAATGATGAACCTCTGTACTGGGTCTTCTTACTGATGGGTCTGATTTTCTGGCTACAGTAACATCATTGGCTAGGTGATGCTGACACTAGTCTTTGTTGAAGGCCGGAATATTCTTCTATTCTGATGCTGATTTTGTAACGCAGGACATGCATACAATATGTGTATGTTGTGCCAGAGAATGTGCCCTAGTAATTTAGGCATGCGGTTTACGCAAGAATGTTGCAGTTCTGACTCATAATGATGGAAGCAGTACATCTCCCAAAGACCTTCAGCATGATGAACTTTCGTGTGTGAGGATCTCACATTGTCAAAGACTATTCCACCAGAGCCTAACAAATAACGTATTTTCTTTATGTCACTGGAGCTAACTTACAGTTTATAGAT
>JADBJO010002663.1:235000-245000 GCA_016801955.1 Conus betulinus
GTATCATTTTCATGTTGATCTGAGATTCTAACAGTGCACAACATCCCAACAGTGTCAACATCCCAAAGTCAGCTGAAGCGACTTCACATAGAGCAGAATGTACACATTTATCGTTCTTGCTCTCATCCCTCTAGTGCCTGCAGGGCTTGTAGACCTGCAGCTGATAAGAATGCAAGCATCGTGCTGATCAATGCAGTAGGACAGTATGGTTTGTTCTGTGTACACTTTACACAGCTTGTCACATAGGGCCACCCTATAAGATTAAAGGTAGTTAAGAAACTGAATCATAAGGTGATCCTGGATCGTTGTTCTGGAACAGGTCACTTCAAGAGTTCAGGAAAAGTCACTTGGGTTTTCTAATTCTGGAAATCATCAACTGGGCAAGCCATGTGTTCATCTACCCCAGGAGCTGTATGGATCCAATTCATTTCAGGTTTGTGTTGATTTTGTTGAAAGCCATCATAAAATCCATCACTATGCTGCCAGACAAGTCTCCTTTAAACTCTAGGACCTGCTATTATCAGTTTCCATATTGCTGAGGAATAAAAATACTATTTACCTCCAGCTTGTCTATGATTGTACTTAGTTAAAGTATGCCATAAAATATCTAAAGGCAGACAACTTTTATTATTTGTTTTTTTTCTGTCTGCTACATAAACCTCAACCATCATAGCATTAGAACTTTTGATGTGTTGTGACAGAACTTTGCAAGTGCTCCTGTGACTGGAAAAAACGACGCCAGTGACACTCATGCTCTCATTGTTCGTATATATATGCGCATGCATGCACATGTGCATGCGTGCATGCACATGCGTGCACACGCACATGCACACACACACACACGTGCATATGCACATGCATGCATTCATGCGTGCCAGTGTGTTTAAACATTACAGAGAGAGTGAGACTGAGACGCCAGAGAGATGGACAGACAGACAGAGAGGGACAGAGTCCACACAAGATGACAACAGTCACCAACACGTGCAATTATGTACTTACACTTTCTTGCCAATCCTGAGAAGTGAATCCACTGTGAAGATGGGTAGTACTCCAACTTATCACTCAGTGTCAAGTCGCCTCACTCACTGCGAACACGTTGACTTGGTCGTAAAACCATGGAACTAGCATCAATTTCGACCCGTTAAAGTGCTATGCAAATCGACAGTTACTTGAGAAATAATTCGCCATGAACCCGAGGTCTCGAAAAGCAAAAACCAAAATTTATTAACTTTCGCTCTTCTGCTGAAGTACACGTAAACATTGCACACTCGGTAATCGAAAGTGGTAGATTGCAGCCATGTTGAAAGTGTAAAAACTAAATTCCAAATTGAAAATAAATATGGGCTTATAAACTTAAATTAATATTTATTTAATTCACATAAAATATTTTAAAGCCATAACTAATAATGAATTATGGTTTTATGCATGTTTAATTTTAAATAGATTTTTACTATGCCGATTGTTTCGAGATCAAACCGGAACTTTGGGTTCCTTTAATTGCAGAAGGGAAAACATCCACGTTCATTGGCCAAACGATCAGGGGTGTGCCGAAAGCGTGCACGATCTTCTGAAAATCGGCGCGCGAGGAGGCAAACATGGAATTATCAGCGAGCAGAGATGTTATTCTAGGAGTGACTGGCGATATTTCTATTGTGGTCATAAGTAAGAGGGACT
The DNA here is from genome assembly GCA_016801955.1 of Conus betulinus. Taxonomy (NCBI): domain Eukaryota; kingdom Metazoa; phylum Mollusca; class Gastropoda; order Neogastropoda; family Conidae; genus Conus; species Conus betulinus. The sequence goes on from JADBJO010002663.1 coordinate 236,675, forward strand.
TTCTTGTCGGAGTACTTTCTCGCTGTTGTGATAACTTGCCAAAATCTTCCGGGTTCGTCTCGGTAGATCAGTAGACTAGGGCATGATCGTTGGTGATCCAACGCATGCGGGTTAATTACCCAAGCCACGAGATAACATAATTATTGGTCCAACCCAACACGAACCCCACCCCTTCCAAACCACATCATCACCCCTCAAATATTGGGCCGACAGGAAAACTGGGTCGACCCAGACTAAGAGCAGAAAGGCTGCTGAAATTACGTTTTAGACTGTGTAAATGCAGGAAGAAAATTAAACTTGGAATATCAATAAATTTCAGAAGTGATAGAGAGTGTGTCTCTCTCTCTCTCTCTCTCTCTCTCTCTCTCTCTCTCTCTCTCTCTCTCTCTCACACACACACACACACACACACACACACACACACACACACACACACACACACACACACATTTACCATCTCATACTTATGAGGTTACTTTAACTGAGTCAATCATAAAGCTATTGCTTATGTACACAAAATATACAAAAAGACCTTCTTCATCCATCCATCCTACTTCTCACTCTTTTCTCCCACATCAAAACCATCTGTAGTTTCCTAGTCTCATCATTAGGGTTTGGTTTGTTTGTTTAGTTTTGGGTTCACAGGGTGGTGTGTGTGTGTGTGTTTTCCATCAAATATCACCTAGAGTGGATGGACATTAAATTTGAAACCAACACACACACACACACACACACACACACACACACACACACACACACTTGAAGACACACACAATGATCTGAAATTACTAAAGACCACTAGTCTTAAACTCTCTCTCTCTCTCTCTCTCTCTCTCTCTCTCTCTCTCTCTCACACACACACACACACACACACACACACACACACACACACACACACACACACACAAATTTTGCCTTCTGAACTAAATAAAACCATGCAAGTATTTTTTTTTCTTTTATAGAAGTGGTCTGTGTGTGTTTGCACGTACATGAAGTAAACAACCAATTATACAAAGTATAAGATGCAACCAGAAGCTTAAATCATGTTTTTGTTCTAAGAACAAAACCTTGCATCAAAACTTATAATGTAAAGGAAAAAAGCTCTCTAACATAAATAAAACAAATGATAAGATTCATTTGATGTCTCCAGTAGATCATAGTCTGTGGCCTTGCAACCGCTTTTGTTGTCTATGTAAGTTGTCTGTCCATTGACGAAGAGGTTTTTGTGTATGTGTGTGTTTATTTTGGGGAGTGGTTTTTTTTTTTTCCAGTAAGAAGATGAATGTATTGATAATGAAGTGTCATATTCATGAATGTGTATATTTTTATTGCTTAGAACTCCAGTGTTTATGGATTGATTTGTTTGAGGCATGGGTCACATAGGTCTTTTACAGGTAGTGGTATTAAGGGAGTGGGATGGGGAGTATTGAGTCGGGGGGATGGGGGGAGGAGGGAAAATATCTTGTAGAAGTAACAAAAATGTGGAATATAGAGCAAGGAGAATCAATAAGCTCTTGCAGCAGTAATGAAACCATGTAAGAAGTGTCTGTAAAGTTGGCAAAAATGTAGTTCTATCATGATGTGGCACTATAGAGATAAAGCAATAAAAAGATGTAGCAGATTAAAAGTCAAGTGACCCAGAATGGGATCTTGAAAGCTAAACAGATTGGCTAAGAGTGAATCACAGTTATCCAGGTTGAAGTTAAAGTTCAAGCAGTCCACAAATGAGTAGGTTAACAAGCAACCGAAACCTAGACTGAATTAAGATTAAATGACTAAGATGAAGGTGAAAGATTTGGTCAGACATAATGCGATTGTTCAGGAGTAGATTAAAGGTTATTTGACACAGAATGGGCCGCAGTGAACCAGAATGTATCATTTAGCGTTAGCACAAAGATCTCGGTCACCATGATCCATTCTAGATCATTAACCAGTCTTCATTATCACCCTGAGCCATTGCGACTATTTAGATCGACAGTCTTAAATACCATTCTGTTTACCATTAAACATTCTGGGGTCAGCTTATCTTTAACCTAGATCTGGGTTGCAGTATGGTCAATACAGAGTTACTTTGACATTAAGCCTGATTTGGGTCACTTGAGCTATTTGGGGCCACATGATGTTTAACTGCAAACTGAAACAAAGGCCTGACAGACCGTAGACCTGGGATCCCAAACCCAGCTTCCAGATAGGTAACCTGCTGTCATTGGCCGCTTCATTTACCTTGAGTTTTGAGTTCCCTTTTTCTGGTGGAGACCAGTTTGTTTGGCTGATGAGAGCCAGACCTGCAAGGCCACAAGTTTATAAGTTGAAGTGAAAATTATTGGAGCTTGACACAGACTGAGATCCACTCCTGCACTTACTTCATATTATGTGAGACTGCCCTCACCTGTTTAAAAAAAAAAAAAAAACAAACAAAAAAAACCATGGAAATTAACTTTTTGGTTTATTCTGATTTTCAACAGTTGGCATCTGCTCAGTTTTAATACGTCAGCTGGCCACGCCCTTCCACCGAGGATTCTTCAAGGACGATGAGAGTCTGATGTATCCGTTCAAAAGCGAATCAACCATTCCAGCGTCTGTCCTCTATGGGGTGGGATTCTGCTTTGCCCTCTTTGGTGGTGAGCATCATTGTGATTCGTTTGTTTGCAGGTATTGTATCAGTCAAAGAATACAAGCTGTTTTTTATATAACTGGTTTAATAGAATTGATGTCGCCAGCTTTGCGGTTTGTCCAGCTCCTTTGAAAATGGTGGCAGTCTGAAACATTTTCTCAGCCCCATAGACATAAGTTCTGAGTGACTGAGTGTGAAACACATAAGGGAATCAACATGAAAAGCTGAATATGCAGGGTATGCTTATATCATTACATCTGAAAAAGTGCAAAAGATGCAAGTTTTTTTTTTTTTTTTTAGACATCAGTTCTTGGTCGTTGGAGATGGACACAACTGAAATGGAAATCTTGCTCAGTTTTGAGCTACAGAACACAATTCTTTGTTTACAATGACAGGAAGTGGGAAAATAGTTTAAAAAATGACACTTGGCAACGAGCTCAAAAGATTACACTTGCCGAACTAGTGTAAGAATAATACTGTGAATTATTGCTTTGGCCTTTGAATTTCCTGTAAATGCCACTGTAAATAATGTATACTTTGCACAAAGTTTTAAATACAAATATTTGGGTGCAAAATCAGCTGTGTGTTAGTGTGTGTACATGCACATGTGCCTGTGTATGTATGCATGCATGTGTACATGTGCAGGTGGACAAATGCACAATGTGTACATGAGTAAAATCTAGTCTTGCCTAGGGATTCGGATAAAATTTACTATTTTAACAATGAACGTTATTAATACACTTGTAAATCCTGTGAGCTTTGCACTTTTGATGAGGTAATGTAGAGTGCGAATATAAACATATGGTGCAAAGTCAGCTTTGTGTGTGTGTGTGTGTGTGTGTGTGTGTGTGTGAGCAAGAGAGAGAGAGAGAACACTTGTGGAAGTGGACAAATACACAATGTGTACATTTATCACAAATCTAGTCAAATGAAAATCAGCAGGAAATAAAATGTACTTTCAGTTTCACGCCACTGTAAAACTTGTCCTGAAAAAAAAAAAAAAAAATGATATCAGTATATGATAGTTGTCCTGTTTGGACCATTCATTTCGTTTTAGGGTTCATACAACATATGCAGGATGTGTTTGTTTGGTTGTTTCCTTGTTATTGATAAAACACACTTTTTAACTCAAATACGCATTAGTTTCAAAGTGATATGACTGCAGGCGGAAATTAAAACAAATTTTAAAAGGAAATTTAAGTAAATCCGCCAGATAACAAGCACAAACAAATTACAAAACAAAACATGATGTATTTTTGACCTCTTAGGTCTTCTGCAGGCAAGATAGACAACATTCCGAACAATGAAACAAAGAATGAAAAATGGGTTCTCTCTCAAACTCAATGCAAGATGGGTGTTGATTATACATTTCTTAGTGTGGCTGCCATGTGGTGGGGTAATCAAAAACGGTCACACACACATAATGTTCTCATCCCCAGCTAATGCATTTTTTACCATTGTGTTTAAGGACTTCTGCTGTTTGGATGATCCACGGAGTCTTTTAGCCAGGGTACAACAACAACAACAACAACATACATTATTTACATGTATGTATCAATCTCATGTTCAGATCATGATAACAGAAGGAGTGTTGCTGAGGCGGAGGCAAACTCCGGAGGCCGTTTATGGGGCGGGGCAAAAAGGGACCTTGCTACGCAGCTGGCTGTGGGCTGTGTACAAGCTGGGCCTCATGTTCTACTTTGGTGTGGTGGTCACACATTTCTCCACCAATGTTCCCAAGTACACTATTGGCCGGTGAGGGTTCTGTGTGTGTAGTGCAAGTGGTCAGATACAAACGTGTGGGTGTGAAAATGGCTTTGTTTGTGGGTGGGTGTGGTGTGATGTGTGTGTGTGTGTGTGTGTTTGTGTGTGTGTGTGTGTGTGTGTGTGTGTGTGTGTGTGTGTGTGTGTGTGTGTGTGTGTGTGTGCATACATATACACATTGATACATTATTTGTTTGGGGGGAGGGGGGAGGAGGTGTTGATGTTTTATCTACCATTCACATTCAGGGATAACATGTCCATGCTGCTCATAGTGCATCCCCCCCCCCCCCCCCCCCCCCCCCCCCCCCCCCCAACCAGACAGCAATCTCTATCACACAGTTGCATATCAGTCACTGTAAAACATGTTCTAATAGAATGTTGTGAGGGCTTTCAGATTTCATACACATGATTTCAAACATGAACACTTTACAGCAGAGCCCATGAAAACCTTGTTCAGAGATGTCCCAGCAGATGTGATTTTTTAATTCTTAAAAGAGACCCTTTTTTTTTTTGTTTTCATCTGATCTTTGAGTTTCTGAAAGAGACAAACATTTTTCATCCAATCAAGATTTTATGGTTAGGAAGATGTTATACAATTTTTGTGCTTTTTTTTTTTTTAAAAAAAAATCAAATTTAATGAGTTGTATGCTTTTTTTTTTTCTTCTAAATATCTGTGTATAGAGTGGCTGTGATGGGATGCTAGCCCATTGCAGTCAGTTGAGCTAAAGACAGCATGAATTTAATTTCTCTTGGTCCACCATGGGTTCAGCATGAATCCAGTCATGGAATGTTATAGAACAGCCCAAACAGTGTTCTGTTTTTGTCATGGCATGCTATTAATTTGCTGACAATCTAAGCTGCCACACTTTGTGATGAAAAACTATGCAAAAAAAAACAAAAAAAAAATAATGAAATAACAAGAAGAGCATTTCATGGACCTAGCGATGGCATAAATGAAATTGAGGTAACGTAGATTTTTAGACTTATTTGGCCAAATTCAGGAGAGAAAGAAAAAGCAGAGAAAATCACTAGTTATGATAGGGATTTGCTGCTTATTGATTGGTTTCATGGTCGTCGTTTTTTTTTTGGGGGGGGGGGGGGGGGTTGTACATCAAGTCAAAACCAAGCGATAGCTAGCAAGATTTTCATCCTCCTCGTACATTATCATGTTGAGTGTTAAGCGAATAACCATTGAAAATGCTCATAAAAACATTGCATGTTAGTGCTACACTTAGAATTTGGAATGCTACTCTTGGAAGGTCAAAATGCTACGCTTCATGCTCTTGTGACCTCGGCAGCTCTGTTGATAAGACTGTGAGGAACTGATATCTGGTGAGAATTGTTAGAGTCTGCTTACAAACATTCTACGACTGTTTTCAGATTACGGCCACACTTCTTTGCAGTGTGTGTCCCAAACGTGAGTCAGATCAGCAATATTGACGGCTACATAGAAGAGGATGTTTGTACCGGAAACAACACAGATGACATCAAGGAAGCAAGGTGAGTTTGGTGATTGTTTCTGCTTAAATGGTGGGAATGTGTCTTTCAGTTGTTATGAATAATGTGTTTACAGGACATTTGGTGAGTCACACATTTTTTCTTTGTATATCCTATCAACATCTGTTCATGCGTGCGCGCTTTGTATGTGTATGTGTAAGAGAGAGAGATTGTGTGTTTGTGAGTGTGTGTATGTGTGTGTGTGTGTGTGAGAGAGAGAGAGAGATGTCTTGGAAGGGTGTGGGGTTTTGATGTGTGTGGGGGTTTGTTTGTATGGGTGGATTTTTTTTTTTTTTACAACCATAAGTATTTCAGTAACAGTGCAGAACTGGCAGCGCAACAGAACACCTTGTTCTTTTTACCTGAATGTTTCACCTGGAGCTCAACAAAGCCTGCTGTTTCAAATAATCTGTCTTGCTTGTCCTGCTGATGTTTTACTAAACAAAGTTTTGGGTTCTTTTCAAAATTCATCATTTCTGCTGGTTCAGTGTGAAATCCTGGTCTTGACTGTTATGTTTCTCTGAAAAAAAAACAAACAGTGAGACGTTTTGAGTCCCTAAATTTCAAATCTTGTACTTTGATCAAATGCAAAACCTGTCCTCTCTGCCCTGTCAATAAAGCTAACAGCATGCAGGTTCTGAGAGTGAGGTCTTTCAGTGACATTTGTTGTATTTGTGGAAGAGAATCTAAATAATCTAAAAACAGTATCCACACTCCAAGTTTCTTGATACTTTGGGAGTGCTGGTCTTTCTTTAAAAATCCCCTAAACAATACGGCCTACATTGTAGAGGGCGGGAAGGGGGGGGGGGGGGGGGGGGGGGGGTTTGTCCTTCCTTCAAACAATGGTAAAAAAGCTGACAGTGCATTTTCTAGTCATGTACTTGTAAACGGCTCCCTCAGAAAAAAAAGAGGGAAAAAAAGCTGGAAAATTTGAGATATCTGCTGATGATGGACACAATAAACTGGTGTTATTTGTCTGTTAGACAGTTTTCCATTTCTGAGCATAACAGCAGCTCGGTTGGATGGTTTCTAGGAGTTGATCATGAGAGCTGCAGCATGGTTGGAAAACTGCTCCTGTTGGTAGCATGTCCCTGGTACTAGACTTGCCATTAGGCATAGGGTCTTCTTGAGGGGATGTTCCATCTGAGGGGTGACAGGGAATTGTCAGCAGTTTCCTGCCTCTCAATGGCACTGGCTCTTTCACACCAACAGTGACATCGGCACTGGCCACCACACCTGTGTCAGTCAGCAGGGCACTACTGTCACACCTGTACTCTGGTCTTCCTGGACTTTGCTGTAGCGCATGGGTGATGATGCAGAAAGGTGGAAATGCATAAAATTTAAAACTAGTCCGTACTAAAGAGAAAAAGCATCTGTTGCATGCGCCTGTGGGTCGGGTCCAAAAGCAGCATAGCGGGGCAGCTGTTTGAATAGCCCAGAAGCAAAGAGGTCAGTGTCAGGTTCCACCTGTACTTGTTTCAGTACAGAGTTTTGCCTACCATCCATTCTGCATCTTGGTTTATGGCCCGAGACTCTGCATCCTGCTACAGCATTTCATTTACCAGAAATGTGAGCTGCAGACAGATAGATGATATCAATACACCACCCCCAGATAGTGTGAATGATGTTATTGTCGGCTGGTACCTATGTGGTTTACGCATGCAACAGCTGTTGCATGATCAGTCGAAATATCATGGCATGCAACAACAACATTATTGTTCTACCGTTGTAATTCAGTCTTAGCTGAAGTAGATAAAGTTACATATTAGTCAAAATCACCCCGTTCGACACACAGAGCTCTCTTTTTGTCTGTCTTTAGACTGCAGTAGTGCAGTGGTCCATATTTCACAGCTGGAAATGAAGCTACAGTTTTTCCTATCACTTTAGCCAGTTCTCTGATTTGTCAGCTTTTCTTTCCTAAATCCTGTGTTCTGTCATCAGCTCATGTCACCTCATTGACACAGAGTCAACTTGTACTTCCTAATACTGAATTTGTTGTTTGCGTTCCAGGACTGACTTTTCGGGGTGTGCAGTAAACCCAAGAGAACGCAGCAGTTGCAGGGTTAACAGCTACACGTTCAACACATGCACCAGATGCAAGACCAATGAGTAGAGATCATCAGTAAAAGATATAGACATGAGTGCCTTGGCCCCTCAGTGAGGCAAAAACTGGTTTTAGCAACTTTGTAAGTTTACAAGGAGCAAGGCCTGAGCCACTTGGTAGAGCTTCAGATTGCCAAAGTTGACCATCCCATTCAAACCACAGGATTTTTTAATGATCTGGATTGATTGGCGCTGAGTAATAACTTTAACTTTGATATCATTGTGGTTTTCTTAAGACATTTGTTTGCTACCACAACTGAGGAGAGCTTAACTAACACCTACAGTTTTTTTTTCCGTTTCCTCTAATTCGTTTTAATATCTTTCCTCATGTGTTCATCAAAAGTTGGA
>JADBJO010002663.1:250000-260000 GCA_016801955.1 Conus betulinus
CTTCTCCAGCACCATTATTAGAGTGTTTGTGGTGTTTGTATGCGTGTGTGTATGTGTGTGAGTTTGTATAGCTTTGTAGCATGTCATTTGTACTTCTCCAGCACCATTATTAGAGTGTTTGTGGTGTTTGTATGCGCGTGTGTATGTGTGTGAGTTTGTACAGCTTTGTAGCATGTCATTTGTACTTCTCCAGCACCATTATTAGAGTGTTTGTGGTGTGTGTATGCGTGTGTGTATGTGTGTGAGTTTGTACAACTTTGTGGCATATCATTTGTGCTTTTCCTGCAGCATTATTTGAGTGTTTGCGGTGTGCCGATGCGTGTGTATGCATGCGTATGCTTGAATGTATGTGTTTGGTGTGTTGATGTGATGGAGTTGAGGCGGCGAGGTCAGTAGGGATGGGGCATGTTGAGGTGGGGTGTGTACATTTGGTGGGAGTGATGGTAAACAGAAGTTTGAACGTTGATTTTTGTTTGGTTTTGTTTTGGTAAGTACCCTGTGCTCAGCAGAGAGGGGAGCGAATGAATCATTGCTCATTGCTGACATTGATCTTGTCCTATTTTATGCTATGACAAAATATGAAGCATTTGTGCATGTGCATACTCGTTGATAAATGTCATCTGCTTTGTTTCTAGATCACAGACTGGCTTTAATCTTTTTGATTATACGCATTGACAGAATGTGTTATACATATTTGAAATCTTCAGGATTGTTTGATTATACGCATTGACAGAATGTGTGAATATGTTATACATATTTGAAATCTTCAGCATTGTGGCTTATTCCCCTTTTCATTTTAAAGTATTTGATTGTTACAGATACTTGAGTTAATGGGAGAGATGCAGATTTGTGTTTGCTTGTTTTTAAGAATAACAGCATTTGGGAAGGGGGGGGGGGGGGGGGGGGGGGGGTCTGTTACTGTACAGTAAATGGGTAATAAAAAAAAAAAAAGACAGGAGTTGGCATTTAATGAGCATTGAACCAGAACATTATCATGTTTCAAAGTAGTCCGCCAGTAAATAGAAAGATGATGATCTGAGGCTATATTAACCCCAGGATTCCCCCACCACCAGTGTGTGCCATGCTTTAAGGACAGGTTGTATGTTTTATTTGTAGTGCATAATAATGTTGAAGTGTTACTTCAGATCTGAAGAATTATGAATCTTTAAATCATATGAATAAACATGTTTCATTTTTTGTGAAACGTTTGGTAAGAGATCTGTACCTTTTTGTATGCAAATGGCTTTTTATTTGCAACTGGGTTTGTTGTTGGAAAAAAGAATTCATATATAATGTTTTGCCAGTTTTTTTTTCTCTTTATTTATTGACAATTTTGTAGGCATGTGTAAGATTTGAGGAATGTTCAACTTTGTCAGGAGAGGGGAGAGGGGGTGTTTGTCGTATGGTCTGTCCATGTCTCTCTCTCAGCCATCCTATGTTCTCTCCTCACTCTCCTTCTCCTTGCCACTTCCATTCTTTCAGCTTCACCCCCACACCCCCACCCCCCACCCCTATCCTGGCTCACATCCGACACACTTGCCTCCTGTTCATGTTTCTATTTGCTTCTGTACCATTCTGATCTGTATCTGGTTTTTTGTTCAGTCGGTACTATCCCACCTGCGTACATGTTTACTATCATTCTGATCTGATCTGTTATCTCGTCTGCGTACATGTGTTACTCGTCGGTACTACTATCCCATCTGCATATATGTTCACTATCATTCTGATCTGTATCTGGTCTTTGTTCAGTCGGTACTATCCCACCTGCGTACATGTTTACTATCATTCTTATCTGTATCTCGTCTTTGTTCAGTCAGTACTATCCATCTGCGTACATGTTCACTATCATTCTGATCTGTATCTCATCTTGTTCAGTCAGTATTATCTTATCTCATACACGTTAACTGAACTGCTTAGTATTTATGTTGTGTTCAGAAATTGTTCTTGTACTTCCTGTTCTGTGGATGAAAGGTCGGATTCCCCAAATGTCCATATTGTTGTTGTTGATAAAGCGCGCATGTTGTTGTCAGGTGTCTCTAGAGTCCTCACCTCAGCTGATTCGGGCAGCAAGATACCACACCAGAAGAAAGAAGAAGAGGGTGGAGCTATCTAACCCTACACTGACTCTACCAGCAGCAACACATAGAGTTGAGCAGCGAAAATACCAGTGTTTAGGTTTGGCGTCAGGGGATCAAACTCACGCCGACGGAAAACTCAGTCCTCTAAATGAACCAAGACAGCCAGGCAGCACCCTGGGTACACGGTTCGAAAACAGGGTATCATGAATAAGCGTGTCAGCAAACTCTGGCCGTGTTATACCCTGGAAGCTTGAGTTACAGACCACGTTTCAATCACCATTCCCCATATTTTTAATCCGCCAATGAAATGTGTGTGGTGTGAGTCACATGGTGCAAACTTCAGCTCATCTGCTGCGACCAAATACGTTTTTTTTTGATAAATATATCAAAGAGATTGAGAGCTGGCTGTTCTTTTCACCCGACAGCTTGCTTGCTGTTCTCTTCACTTAGCATGCATACGGTAATAGAAAATTCTGTATTCGTCTCCAGGTATTTTAATCAAAAGGAAGCTTTTATTGCAAACAAATTTCTTTAGCGTTCGTCTCCAGGTATTTTACTCAAAAGGAAGCTTTTGTTGCAAACAAATTTCTTTAGCATGAAAATAGACAGCAGGTGGTCTTTTGACTTGTAACGTTTAAAAACTTTGATTTTTATGTTACTTTTAGAAGAAACTGAACATGTATTGTATATTTCTCCTAACTTCCCTTTGGTTTTAGACTGCAAAACTGGATCGTTACTGGAACTCGAAGACAAGTGTATACAACTCAGAGCATTTTCATTCTTTACATGTCACCTATTCAGACATCATCACATCACGTATGTGACTGTGAAATCAATAATTTTATATGTTTTCACTGGCACAGAGAAATAACCGTTAAAAGAGGACCACACAAAAGGAAAATTTTTGTTTTGTTTTGTTGGTGTTGTTGTTTCACCCCCTATATATATTTTTACAGTATGACATTACATTTACATTGCTGAACAATTAAGTAGTGGGGGAAAACAAGTGCAGGTTAACAATTCTTCCATCATTATAGTAATGATTTGGCAAAGATTAGAAATTGAGAGGGAAAAATAAAATTTGTTGAAAATGAAATAAATGGGAAAATGTATATCATAAATATGAAAACCCCTTCACTAGCTGCATGAGGAAACTATCACAATCCCTCCCAAGGACAGATCTATATGTGTTACATTTACATTGCTTATTTTGTATATTTTTCTACATCTTTCTGTGATATCTATGTATGTGCATGGATAATTTTGTTGTGTGTTTATTCATCATGCTATGGGTGAATTTGAAATGTGTTAGTATTCTGCATGTAAAGAGAATTTCATTCTTTTCACCATGAATGTTTACATTATAGTGACAGTCTTGAGGACTTACAAGAAGCATCTTTATTTACCTCAATCATTTTCTTCATATTTATCTGACTGAACTGGTGCCATACTCTGACTTGACAGTGACACTGATGCAAAGAAAGTTCAAGGGAGTGAATCATGAACTGTCAACACTCACATGGATCATCTCCCTTGATTCATGCGTCGCTCCTGCATTGATGCAAGTCATTCATTGCTAAATGCAAACTGTTTGACTTATAAAATAAATAAATGATGCAGAAAACAAGGGAGTGATCCCTTTTTGGTCATTCTGAGTCTGAAGATGTTTTTATTTCATTCATATTAATTGTGGAACTGTCCTTGAATCCCAGGATATTGGTTTTTGAACAGTTTGACCAAGGTTTGACACTGACCATTCAACCTGGCTTTCATTTGATCACTTTGGGTTAATGCAAGTGGCCGCAGTCAGAACAGAATGGCTGGAGGGAAGGGTAGGGCTCCCGGCCACCCTGGTAACAGAGCAGCTCTCTCTAGGGACAGTACTGCTCCCCCCAGTTGTGGGAAGGGTAGGGCTCCCGGCCACCCTGGTAACAGAGCAGCTCTCTCTAGGGACAGTACTGCTCCCCCAGTTGTGGGAAGGGTCTAGAAAAGATGAGCTAAGGAAGGCTTGTCTTGGCCTATCATCTCGGCTTACCACAGCTGTCTGAGTATCTTTCAATAAGGTCGAAATGCAAAAGCAAATTTCACAAAGGATCCAAGATTAACCCGCAGGAAACACTGTGTGTGTGTTGGAACTCTGAGCATCAGAACCCTTTTGGGACAGAAAGAACTGAACTGTGACAGCCCAGATTGTCAAACAGCACTGGAAGGGCAAGAACTATGTGATATAATGTCAACATCTCTCTGTCAGTGAGACACATCTAATGGACACAGGGGAAAGCTATGGACATGTTCTTTTGGCTAAGGAAGTCATTGGATGAGTCTAGGGAAGCAGGAGTTGGCTTAGCCACCCGTACTACGCTCATTGAAAACCTGGAGTCTCTCCTAAAGACAGCTAGTGACCGTCTGATGATGAGGAGACCAGCATCTAAAAGAAGAGACTTTTTTTTTTTTTTTTTTTTTTTTGCGTATGCAGGCTGACACTTCTGCAGACACTCCCTGTATAGACAGGCAAGGATTAATGCTATGTACCCAACAAAGGGAGTGAGAGTTTTTGTGTGTAAGACCATTTTTTATCCCGCCATCAAAGCAGCCATACTCCAACTGCAGGGAAGGTGCATGCTATGGGTAACATGTCATCCATACCAACGGCCAAACTTGCCTTCTCTTCCGAAAGTTGGTGATGGGATTTTATGTGTGTGCAAAATGTTATGCGTGCGTTCACTCATGGAACCTCGATTTATAGTCTTATTTGAAGGACTGTATGGGAAATGGTGTCAGAACCAATGTTACCTCTGAGGGAAAAATCCCCCTGTACCAAAACAGCTGGGCGGAGATTCGAATCTGCAACCCCAAGATTATGAGTGTGGTGCTGTACCTCTGAGCTATTCCGGCCCCCAAAGAAGAGACTCGGTGCCTGTATGCCTCCACTCTGATTCATATACAAGATCAAAAAGAGGTGTTTTTCTAAGGCCTCACAACTCTGATGCCCTCAGTACCAACAGACAGCAAGCACCTGCTACAGAGGGACTTCGCTGCCCACTTAGAGAGAGACTCTCACTCCAGGCCTGAGTCATCAGACCCCATAGCATAGCACAGGAGAACTCGAACAGACTGCACCTTACATGCTGCATTGAACATGGTCTGACTGTAGCCAACACCTTGTACCTGCTCCCTGACATCCCGCGAGTCCACTTTGATGCCCTCCTGTTTGACACATTGACCACATGATTATCAGGCACCATGACATCCAGGAAGAGGTCGTACTGAGTTCAGAGGTTTTAGTTTAATGTTGAAGTGTCCATGATTTCTAGGTAATTGTATCATGATCAGTATTACAAAGGTTTGACCGCAGACTGTGCAGCTTGGTGTTCTTATGGCTGCAGTGTTTCCTTCTGTTGTGTAAAACAGGGTCTTTATCAGTGTACTTGTGTTTATTGTGTTGTGTGTTGTTGCTTTGGCATCTCTTCGTTGGCACTTGAATAAGAAACATACAATGATTGCATGCAGTTCTGCTTTTTTGTACTTTTTTAATACTGCTGTTAGCTTTTTGTTTTGTTTTGTTGGCTTTTTTGTCATTTTATCTGCATCTGTTAGTGTGTGCATGTGTGTGTGTGTGTTTGTGCATGTGTGTGTATAAGATTATGCAAAAACACAAAACCAGTTAGATCTAGTTGCAAAGTGAAACGACTGCAGCGGAAAATCTAAACAAATCTTAAATAAATGTCAGCGAACCGCCCCAGAAAACGTGGACAAACGAGTCACAAGACAAACCACAACGCGTTTCAACCTCTTAGGTCTTCTTCAGGTGCAACAAACATGAAACAAATAACGAAAATGCACTTAGCTTTGATCGCTTCTGTGTTCAACACAGAAGCGATCAAAGCTAAGTGCATTTTCGTTATTTGTTTCATGTTTGTTGCACCTGAGAAGACCTAAGAGGTTGAAACGCGTTGTGGTTTGTCTTGTGACTCGTTTGTCCACGTTTCTCTGGGCGGTTCGCTGACATTTATTTAAGATTTGTTACAAAACCAGTTGTAAAGAAAACTTGGTAGGAAGATGGGATGTAGACCAAGGGGCAACTCATTATGCTTAGGGCAGAGCTCTTGTGTGGGTCTGAATCCAACAGTGGATCTAAAGATGCATTTCATGGAGGCGAAGTGACAAGAATTCTCACTTGCTTAGCAAACTGCCAGCCTTCATAGTACAACCTAGCGGCAAGCAGGGCTAGGAAATGTGGAAAGTTCGCTAGACTGTGTTTAGGCACTCTCACATGTGAGAAAAATGGCTGACAGTTGTAACGTCCTGTAATTAGTACACAAAAAAGAGGCGACGTTCACTGGTCGGTGCATAAAATGATAAAAACACTGAATCTTCAACAGCAAGAAGAGCTTGAAGAAGAACTAACGTTTTTTTATTTGAATTTTTGTGTATGCATCCATTTTGTCACTTCCCTCACCTCTTGCATCCCATGACACAGGGATAAGCTAACCTCCTCATGAGTTCTCACGTCTACCAAACTCATCTCAGTATTCATTCAGCAAGATTTTTTCACAAAATACTAAACCAGTTTTCTGAGAGGTAAGTCGAAAGATGGTCTCTAGTCCAAGAAGAAAGCCATCAGATGTTAGTGTGGATCTGAAGTAAGGTTCTGGACCACAAGGATCTGAGAATGTCTGCAAAATGAAGTAAAGACTACACAAGTATTGTGATGGAACTCAGTGGAAAGATGGAATGTGGCCCAAGGAAGCATCCAGTAAATTTTGTAGCAGATCTGGTTTAAAGATGGATCTAGGCTCCGTTCAACCTTAGTGGTGACACATCCGCGCTCGTTCTAGTCACTGCTGTTGTTTTTGCTAGAATTGCCAAAAAGATGGGAACAGTTTGAATGATAATGAAATGTTGTTGGAAACAGCTGATGCTAAAATGAAAAAAAAAAAATGCTAGTATATTATGAAATGGATGACGAATGCTGTTCTTGTTCGTGTCAAAGATGGGACGAGGATGGAGTGAAGTAGAGGTGTTAGTGCTGGGAATGAAAAGAGAAGAGTTCTTGTCATCTGCGTTTTGTTGTGATTGTTGGTGTTGTTGTTGTGGTTGGCTGATTTTCTTTTTTTTTTGACAAGTGGAGGAGTAGACATGATTGTTGATTAAAAGGTGTGCTAGTAAAAATTTGGGAATGCATATGCCTTATAAATGGCCAGAAGGTTAGAACAGTCTGTCAAAACATGACTGGCATGATATGTTAATGTATAATTTTCTTTCTGTTAGCATGGGTGTGCATTTGCAGTTGCTGTGCCTGTCTGGATAAATATTGTTTATCTTCGTAACTTCTTTAGTTGTATTGATTAAAAATCAGTTCAGGAAAGGAAGATTCTCTCTCTCTCTCTCTCTCTCTCTCTCTCTCTCTCTCGCTCGCTCACTCCCTCTCTCTCTCTCTCTCTCTCTCTCTCTCTCTCTCTCCCTCTGTCTCTCATGAATATTGAATTGTTTTTGGTTCGTGTGTGCTTATTTATGTACATGTACTGCATTTGTAAACACGGTGTGCGCTCCGCTTGAGATGGAGCATTATAACCATCCATCTACATTGAGATAAATCCCAATTTTAAAAACTACAGGCTATTTTCAAATTCACCCACCTTTGTATATAAGTCAATGATACCCTTCTTTGTATAAACTAATCACGCTTTAGTCAAAGGTATTAGAGATTCCTGGGATAATGCAAAACGAATCTCCAAATATAGGTCTTATCCAAGGATCACAGCTATAGCAAACCTCAGATATAGCGAAAAAGAAGAAAAAAAAAACACATTGATTTGTTAAATGCAAGTTCTGTCAGCCCTGTGCTTAGAATTTCAGTATCTACCTTGAAAGTATCCATGAAAACCACTTGATTTTTCAATATCTCCCCTTCAATCAGCGGAGTTACAAACAACACAAATTTTCCAGTGTACACCTGTTCAGCCGTGGAAAACATTGTATATAAAATCTTTTCCACACTTACCAGTGCGTTTACTCAACACTTTTATCGCAAGTACCTATCCATTCAGAAACACACGAGAGATGTTAAGAACTTCTTACCTGGAACCAAGGTCAAGGTCAAACGATCCACTGTTTCTTTTCTTTTTTTTTTTTTTCTGTAGCTTTTAATTAACTTGGCCTAGTGGTAAAATGTTAAGTGTAGGACCTTCAGTTAGTGTGGAAGGTAAGGCATCAGACTATTGCTGCAAGATCCAGATTCAATTCCCATGAGAAACAGCCAGGTTGGAAGATTTTTTTTGTTGTTGGTTTTTTTGTTTTTTTTTTTAGTAAAGTCAACATATATGCAGACTCCAGTCCCGTCACACTCCTTTGGAAGAGGCTTTAAACCATTGTTTCATGTGTGAAGGCATGCGTAAACAATTTTGAATCCACTTGTTAAATCCAAGCCCATTTCGCAGAGAAGTAGAGGCAGTCATGTGCTGGTAGGATGGATGTTACAAAAAGAAAATGCATGTCAACTGGTGTCGTGTGTAGACATCATCTCCGAAGACAGAATGGGTTACCTCTGATGGTGGGATTAGAAATGGTTGCAGATGCAGAAATCTTGCTACGAATGAACCTCCCAAGTTCTATACAGGTTATGACAAGACCAGAAACGTACGTGCAGATAGTGATTGCCATAGGGATGTGAGATTTCAGATCCTCCTTTTAAATCACACATGGAGTGGAAGTTTTCTGCTCTGGTTAGCCTTCACCACACGTCGCTGGCCTGAATTTTTTGTGCGCCATCTCGGGTTTCTAGTGATGTATGCGTTTTCTGAAGGACTAAAGCATTGCCATATGTTATGGGTTGCTCGGGACCAATGCGTTTTCTAAAGGAACAAAGCATTGCCGTATGTTGTGGGTCTCTATGGTCCCATGCGTTTTCTGAACGACTAAAGCATTGCCGTATGTTGTGGGTCTCTATGGTCCCATGCGTTTTCTGAAGGACTAAAGCATTGCCGTATGTTGTGGGTCTCTATGGTCCCATGCGTTTTCTAAATGAACAAAAGCATTGCCGTATGTTTGTGGGTCTCTATGGTCCATGTGTTTTCTGAAGGACTAAAGCATTGCCATATGTTGTGGGTCTCTAAGGACCCATGCGTTTTCTAAAGGAACAAAGCATTGCCGTGGTTATGTTTGTGTACTCCTTTGTTGACAAAAAAAGGGAATTTGGGTGCAGATGTGGGGCCATGCTTTGTTATCACGGTCAAGAAATCTTGTGGAGATGGCACACAAAAAAAAAAGAACACACACACACACACACACACACACACACACACACACACACACACACGACCACCCGAATGTGTGTGTGTGTGTGTGTGTGTGTGTGTGTGTCGGGAGGCTAGGCTGAGGTTGTGACAGGAGTGTGTGTGTGTGTGGTGGTGTGTGGTGATGACGGTGTCGGGAGGTTGAGTGAGCTTTTGACAAAGAGAGAGAGAGAGTGTGTGTGTGTGTGTGTGTGTGTGTGTGTGTGTGTGTGCTCAGCATAAGTAATTGAATTCGGGGTGGTTCATGTCTACATGATTTGAAGATTTTTTTCCCCTTCTCGAAAATATAGACCTACATTATGAACGAACGCGAGTGTCAAGAGATACGATTACCTATGGGGGGGGGGGGGGGGGGGGGGGGGGGGGGGGGGGGGGGGGGGGGGGGGGGGGGGGGGGGGGAGAATGATTTGTCATGAAAAGAATACATAGCCACATTCGCAAATGAATGGGCAAGACCAGACTCCCTCATACTGCGCTGAGATAGGGCACCACCGGAGAAGAGGAAGCGAGGCAGACCACTCGGCATCTGGAGGAGGACAGTGGAGGAGGAGATGAGAGAGGCAGGCAAGACCTGGAATAACTGAGCTGGCTTGCCCAGGACAGAGACGGCTGGAGGGAGCTTGCTGG
>JADBJO010002663.1:265000-270000 GCA_016801955.1 Conus betulinus
CATTTGAATCTATGTGAACACGCACTAGAGTCATATTTGTTGGGTCAGTGAGTTTTGTTTTGTTTTGTTTTGTTTTTTCTTAATACTTACAGTCTGATGAAAGAGGTCGGGTCAAGAGGATGGACAATATAGACAGGAGGGGACAGTTCGGGATGTCGACGCAGCAGCCAAAAACTGTCCGGGAGGGAAAGACTTGAGGGGTTAGCAGACAGCAAGGGCTGGCCTGTACTTTCGGAGGATGAGGGGGGGGGGGGGGGGGGAGTATGGGGAGGAGAGTGGGGGGGGGGGGGGGGGGTGATGGCTAACCCATGCTGGTTAGGACGGGTAGACGGTTTCCTCTATGACGTCAGGCTGTAAGCTTGTTGGGAAAGAAAACATGAAGTTCAGCCCAGTCATACAGTATCTCTCCACAACGGAGCTCGGCAGTAGGCCTATCTGTAACATCCACATCCTCATTGATCATCGTTTGAAAACAAAAAAAAAATACAACACAACACAAACAAACAAAAAAAAATTGAAAGAAAAAAAAAAACAGAAAAAAAAGAAAAAAGAGTCAGTTTCTGTGGTTGTACAAACCTGGCGTGTGTCAGTGTGTATCCGGAATGAGCTTCGGTGGCAGTGAAGCCAATATTGAGACACTTTGACACTGATATTTTATTGTCATTACCAAAGAGGTCTTTTGACAAGGGGGGTGGGGGTGGTGGGGGTGGATGGGGGTAACAGAACAATAACATTTCCCTCTTCCTTTACTGCAAATAAATAGTACACATTCATTCTTACTGTGTATCAAATCAAAGGTTAACAAAAACAAATAAATTCGTAACATTCGTAAATTCCTTATGTCCTCACGCACGGGAGTAATGCAGTAAGGTTTAAAAAAAAAAAAATCATAAGACTGACTCGACCATCCCACTCAATCAAATGATGACATTCTATCATACTGATCTCTTCCACATGCGATGAATGATAACATTCATTCATTTATCTCTAATAATGCATTATCTTAAATTTCACTATCCTTTATCTGTCTAATTTTCAAGGCTTCCGCGATGAATTCCGCAACTGATTTAATTACAAGTTCATCATCTGATGATAACACGACAGCGACATTTTGTCATTTCGCTATATCTAACTGGAAAAATGAACAATTTGTCCGCACTTCGTTATAAGCAGTACACTGTACTGCTCAGAGAGAGAGAGAGAGAGAGAGAGAATTCGACTGGCTTGCCCAGAGCGGCTAATGCCCTCAGGTCACACCCCGAGTCAGCCGGCTCATCCCTCTAAATTTAGAAGAAACTGATATTCGAGGAATGGTAACAAGGAAGCAAGATGTACGCAGAAAAGCGACACCACTGTCGTGGCCACTTCAATAACATGTCCTTGGGAAACATGAGTCCATGTCCGCAAGTTGTTTCGTAGAAGACACTCAGTGATGGCATGAACTGGTTGAAATGCGGTTTGATAATCCGAGCACTGATGATAGTGGTTATCTAGGAGTGATGCACAACCGTGTTACGTAAATACAAAATTAAAGATTTTTTGTTTTAATGCCAGTTGTATCCCGACGAATGGTGACATTTTCCGAACGATGGTCCATTTCCATCAGATTGTATGATATCATAATGTTGACACACCTGTGCACTGAAACATGATTTCAACAGCACACGCACTGAAAGATCTCAAAAACATCTCATGTGGAACAGATGGAACACACTGAAAGATTTCAACAAGTGTATGTGGCAAATCATGAACCGTTAATGATTTCAACAATGACATGAACACACACGAAAGACCGAAGTTGGATCTATATGAAACAAGTAAATTGCGTTCCAGGTATCATTGGTAGGCTATATGGCTTGACTCAGTACAATTAAGAGAGAGAGAGAGAGAGAGAGAGAGAGAGAGAGAGAGAGAGAGACAGAGACATGGACAGAGACTTGAAGATGGGAGAATGGGGAGGCGTGCATTGTAAGGAGAGATACTGGGGGGGGGGGGAGGGAGGCCGGGTTTGGGAGTGGGCAAGCGGAGTGGGGTGCCTTCCGTGCGATATTTCAGTGAGCATACACAAAACGTATCGTATCTACTATTATCGTGACTTCATGAACTAGGCCTATGGTTTTCACAGTGGTGAAACACTATGACGCAAGATTAGGTCAACACTAACCCTGAGTCTACCACAGATGATCGAATGTGACAGACTTTGACGGACGTTATATTCTCGGAATGTAACGTGGCATATAGTATGGTTCTCGTACTTGATGGTTTACGGAAGCTAATGCTTCTCAAAGCCTCTTTCACTGGCTGCTGATAAAGATCGTGGAACTGCACAAGGCCAGCCGGTGACACTGTGACTCTGAAACTACATCGTAATTGACCGTAAGACACACAGTCACCGTTCCTGCTTTCATTTAAGTTCAGCAATTACTGGCATGAATTAAGAGTTAAGCAAGTAAACAGTAATGAACCGACAACAGATCTGCACAATGTTGTGACTTCATATGAATTTGTCTGTTAGGGATACCGATCGAGTTAACACATTCGAGTTTTGGTTCAGTAGTTGCAAAATATTGCATACGGACAAATGAATCAATGAAAAAACATGACCTCTTCGATTGGTGGTGGTGGTGGTGGTGGGGTGGTGGCACTGGGGGAGGGGGGGGGGGGGGTTGAACAAGTCGGCCCAAACTGATTACTCATGTGCTTTATTCAACACGACGTGTGTGCATAATCACGTGCATCCAACAGATGAAAACTACCTTCTTAAGAGAGCAGAAACTTCCATTGAAAGACGAAAAAAAAAAAAAAAAGAACACCAACCAAACAAACAAACCAGTGAGCAAAGAAACTAATTAAGTTAATTAAGGGGGTGAGCGGTTTTCAAGATGGCGGACGGACGTTCTTTCTTGCCTCTCTCTCTTGGGAAAATTAAATGTCAGCAGAGGCTGTGTTACTGAAACGCCTTTTCCTTGTATGCCGTGAGAGTCCCATCTTGAAATGTTATAAGCATTTGTGAAAAAAAAAATTGTCAAGAAACTACAAACTAGCAAACAAACAAACCAGTGAGCAAAGAAACCAATTAACTGAGTGTACTGTATAATAAGGGCAATTGAGAGAGTCCAGCGGGCGAAAAGTAGGCCTAAGTCCCGAAATTCGTCTATTTTCTTTATATATTTATTATCACTATTGTGTTATTATTATTCTTTTTTTTTTTTTGTCAATTCACGGAGAGAATAGAACAAGGGCGCGTGTCTCATTTGCTCGGTAGATTTCGCGTTTACGTCAAACATTTCCTTTGCATCCTTCAACTGCAAGTTGGACGGGTATTGCCGGAACTCTCTCTCTCTCTCTCTCTCTCTCTCTCTCTCTCTTCGATAGATTGGCCTTTCTTTTCTTTTTTTTCTTTTTTAAATAGTTTTATGAGTTTAGTACTGCAATCATCTGCGCATTATGCCGAGAAAACGAATTCAACTTTTGCTTTGTGAGAAATTGGAAGTTACGTAGCCAAAAATGTGGATCTTTGCTTTTCCTTGTCCCATGTTTTTAAGCGGACGATGTGTAGGCCCTAAATTGCAGTTTGATGCATGTTAATGCAGACACTCTTTTCTTGTTAGATTCGCGCGCTTTGTTTGTACTTCTTTTCTGTTATAGTTAAATGTTTGTTTCATCAAAAGATAATTCAGTTGGTAACATCTTTCAACAGTCTTTTTTTCCTGCCTGGCAAGGAAGGTTCTTTTCTACTCTTTTTGTGTGTATGTATTGACAAAAAGTTATAGTTCAATACCGCCGATGATGATTAAATACAATGCCAGTGTGTAGTCCAAACATGCAATGGAACCATGTTAACCAACATACGTAAATCCATACATTAATACACATAAGCAAACAGATGTACATGCATAGATACACACAATATACACACACCCCGACATACATACTTACATGCATACACGCATGCATGCATGCATACATACATACATACATACATACATATGTACATACATACATACATAGGCCTATATAGGCCTACATGCATACATACATACATACATACATACATACATACATACATACATACACACTCGTATACAGATGTGTATTGCGTATGTGCTTTTTTTTTTTTTTTTTGGACAGTGTTCTTCTTCAAAGGAAAATAATCTGGTTTGCTTGTAAATCAAGAATTACATGAAACATTAGGCCATTTGTCCCTCTTGAAACGCACTGATAGCGTCAACAAAGATGACTCAATACGGGAACCTACATTTTTCACATTCATGGGTCCCCGCCCCCCCCCCCCCCTCCCCCTATTAAAAAAAATGATGCTCCCTATATTTTATTTCTGAATGTTACACATGATATAAGGATGCCTGGACAGAGGGTAGAATATGCAGCGGCTTACACACACACACACACACATCAAGATCATACAGCCGGACCCAAGATCTGCACTACTGATCCACAGCAAAATGTAATGGGCTCTCTCCTTTGGACACATTTCATATTCCCACGTCGTATGCTTAACATTGGTTGTGTATCTTTTTTACGTAATCTCACTGACAGACAGACAAACGGACGTGGGTAATTGAAACCATTCTCACCTGCAGGGTTAATGAAGAAAAAGACTGAATGCTTTGATTTTCGTGTTCACGCTACGGTGACAGGTGGCAAGCTGTGACACCGCCTGATTTTGTTTACATTATGCTCAGTCACTGGTTTTTGATGCTTCGGGAATCTTTATCTTATTCGATCTGGCTTTTTTCTTTTCTTTCTTTGTTGTTTGTTTGTTGTTGTTGTCGATGATGATGATGATGACGATAGTTATACAGGTTTTGCACTGCAATCGAAACGACAAAATGAATCACAGTTGCTTTGCTAGAAACTGAAATTTATGTTGCTAAAATTCAGTACCTATACTTTTTGCTTTTCCAACGTTTTTGAGCAAATGATGTGTAAAATGCAGTTTGATGAATGTTGTAATCTCTAAGAGCCATTACGTTGACTGA
>JADBJO010002663.1:285000-294947 GCA_016801955.1 Conus betulinus
GGTTGTCTTATCTCTCTGTATCAGAACTAGTGAATATCGAGGGTGTTATTTATGTATGATTGACATATCATATTTTGTCCTCAGACTGTACATTTCTTTGATTGTTGGGTTGAATGCGGGGTGGGTGGGGAGGGGGGGGGTGGGGGGGAGGGGGGGGGGGGAGGAGGGGGAGAGGGGGGCAGGGGGGGAGGGGGGGGGGGGGGGGAGGAGGGGGAGGAGGGGGGCAGGGGGGGAGGTGGGGGGGGGGGGACAGAAACGTAAACAAGCCAGTTAGCTTTTCTTAACAAAAATAAAAGCAAAAGTTAAGGAAAACATAAACTTGTTGCCAGTCGTCTGTTACCATAGCTTGGAGTTTTATTCAAAGTCGTGAAAGAAGTCGAGGAATAATGTTGATATTGTTGATTACTTTCCCTAGTATTTTTCACTTTGATGAAACTGTATAGGTACATACAGGTATGGAAGAAAATTCAATGTCAAGAATAATAGTGTAGACCAAAGGTCTGTCCTCTACAGAACAAAGTGGATTACTGCTTTTATTTCATTCAGTCTTACTGTCCTTTTGGGGATACTCATTCATGGACTTGGTGCTCAGATAATTATAGCTATCCTTGATCTTTCTCAAGTATGATCCTGTCTATGATCAAGCAAAGTCAGGGTCATCTATCCTTGTTCAGGCAAAGTCAGGGTCATCTATCCATGTTCAGGTAAAGTCAGGATCATCTATCCATGTTCAAGTAAAGCCAGGATCATCTATCCATGTTCAGGCAATGTCAGGATCATCTATCCGTGTTTAGGCAAAGTCAGGATCATCTATCCATGTTCAGGCAAAGTCAGGATCATCTATCCATGTTCAGGCAATGTCAGGATCATCTATCCATGTTCAGGCAATGTCAGGATCATCTATCCATGTTCAGGCAATGTCAGGATCATCTATCCATGTTCAGGCAAAGTCAGGATCATCTATCCATGTTCAGGCAATGTCAGGATCATCTATCCATGTTCAGGCAAATGTCAGGATCATCTATCCATGTTCAGGCAATGTCAGGATCATCTATCCATGTTCAGGCAATGTCAGGATCATCTATCCATGTTCAGGCAATGTCAGGATCATCTATCCATGTTCAGGCAATGTCAGGATCATCTATCCATGCTCAGGCAACCTCAGGATCATCTATCCATGCTCAGGCAACCTCAGGATCATCTATCCATGTTTCAGCAACGTCAGGATCATCTATCCTTGTTCATGCAAAGTCAGGATCATCTATCCATGCTCAGGCAATGTCAGGATCAACTGTCCATGCTCAGGCAATGTCAGGATCAACTAGTTGAGGTGAAGTCAGGATCATCTGTCCATGTTTAGGATAAGTAAGGGTGACCTTTGTGCCATGCACATGTCAGTTAACCGATTTTAACTTTGTTTAAAAAATATGTTCAAAGCAAGAATGAAATGTTGCAGTTTTAATGTGTGGTAGATACTGTCTTGTTTGACTCTGACTCCATAATCTTGTGTTTATTTGGGTTTTTTTGTTTTATTTGTTTCATTCCCCCCCCCAATTTTCATACCTCGTAGGTTTCGTTTTGCTCAGTGGGTAGTGCTGTGTTGTCACAACAAATACCCACCCAAGAGCAAGCAGAATTTTTTTTTTTTTTTAAAGTATGATTCCCCAGAGTGTGTGTAGGGGTGGGTGGATTGATGCATATTTTGAAATTGCTAGAGATCCAGTGTAACATAAAGTAGGCCAGTGTGGGTAAATTCTTTGAGTTCAGCGATGGAGTGAAACCAGAGTGTCTCAGTGACCACTCCTAAACTGCTTCGCAGGTACAAGACATGAATGCCTGCAATCAGAACTCTGTTTGAAAAGTTCAGATGTGATGTTTGCTCATCATATTGCTGTGGCCTGTGGAGTGAAGCTGTTTTTGCATGTGTTAGCTACACACACACATACACACACACACACACACACACACACTCGCACGCACATGCATGCACACTTACGTACACACACACATTCTCTCTCTCTCTCTCTCTCTCTCTCTCTCTCTCTCACTCACACACACACTCTCTCACACACACACACACACACACACTCTCTCTCTCACACTCACACACACACACACACACACACACACACACACACACACACACACACACACACAAAAGAAAAAACACACATCCACACAAATGACACAAAACACTAAGCCCACACACACTTTATGTGTTACTCTCTCTGTCTCTCTCTAAAACATCTCTCTCTGGTCTCTCTTCTCACACTCTCTCACACACACACACACACACACACACACACACACACACACACACACACACACACACACACACACACACACACACACACACACACACACACACACACACACACACACACACACACACACCACACACAATGTTGGCCAGTTTTAGAGACCAGTATGCACTTAGGTTGGGAATGCCTACCCTATTCACATGCTCACTACTGCTGTGTGGCTGTACTGCCAATCACTAAGTAAGCCTGTTCAATTCTTTCATTTGAAAAGCAGGGGATGAAGATGGGTATACGCTATCGAACAACAGGGGACGTGGTGGGGGTGGGGTTGGGGCATAAGGGTGTGATGGGATAGATTTTAACACACTTCCAGTTAACAGAATGGAGAGCCCTTTTTGAACAAATCCACTGTATCTCTATCAAAAACAAACAAACGAACTGAAAACCACCACGAAATCAATACAAGAAAATAAACTAAAAATAAAACCACAAAAACCCTTCAAAACAGGTGTAGACTGACAAAATACAGGACAGTACAATCTGTGAAACTTAAACAGACATACAGTCATTCAGCTTACAGGTTGCAATCCATACCGATGACTGAAAACATACTGTCATACAACTTACCGATTGCAATCCATATCAATGACTGAAGACATACTGTCATACAACTTACAGGTTGCAATCCATATCAGTGACTGAAAACAATCAGCCGTCTACTTTATAACTCACTGCTAATCCATACTTCGGTGTGATCTGTTACAGACCAAGGATTTCTGTGTGCCAGGTGTCTCTTGACCATCTAAAGCTCGTCACAGGAGTAGCAGACTGACTAAAGCTATCACACAGTGTACATTTTTCTCAACAACTTGTCACAACAAAAAAGATTCAGCAGGACAGTTTGTACACAGCCGGGCAACCACCGTGAAGAGGTAGCAAAGGACGTGGAACTCACCTCAAGTCCCAGCATGGACGTGGATGGTCTCCAGTCACGCCTCAGCGCTGCAGGGCAGTCGCATCTTCTGCAGTTCTGGGACAAGCTGACCGACAGTGAGAAGCAGTCGTTACACAAAGACCTGGCCCGCATCAACTACGAAGAGGTCAACCAGTACTTCAGGGATGCGGAGAAGACGTTGCAGATGGCTTCCGCAAAAATGGACAGTCACATGGAGCCTCTGCCGTCAGAGGTGTGTGGGGAGTGTCAGTCGCTCCGACCCTGCCACTGTCGCCAAGTATACAAACAAGGTAGGCTGGTGGCCGTTTATCGTTTTGGGTGATGCTTATGATTATGACGATCAAAAGCTTGGGTCAGACCTAAAGTAGACTACCATGAATGAAAGACATGTCCCTAAAAGCTTTCACTATGAGGACGTAAAACTCAACCATTCACCTTCACCTAAAGTAGAAGAATGTGACCATAAAGTCAAGTGTATTCAAATTTATGAAAGAATTCATAGCATATTGGTCTCTTACACAGTCTCAAAACCAAAATGTACTCTGTACAGTTTTCTCATTAATGTCATCAAGGATCCTATTCAATATGAAATACAGGAGATAAGGTATATATGAATACCCAACATAATAATAATAGTAAAAGGTATATTTCAGTATGTGTGTTTAACTTTTCGGATCACCTCCATTTTGGATGTCCTCATCTCCTCTGTCCTCTCTACACAGGTTTAGCAGAGATTGGCAGCAGCAATGTGGCAGTGTTACTACTAGCGGGAGGCCAGGGTACCCGGCTTTGGCGTGAACTACCCCAAAGGGATGTACAACGTGGGTCTGCCCTCGGGGAAGACGCTGTATCAGCTGCAGGCAGAAAGGATTCTCCGATTGCAGCAGCAGGCACAGGCAGAGACAGGAAAAGAGTGCAGCATCCCATGGTAATCATTGTCAGTGTTGTCTTGAACAGTGTCAGATGGAAAAATAACAGAAATGAACCTTTTGGATTGTTCTGTCTCATTGTCTCTGTCTGTCTCTCTGTCTTTCTCTCTATCTCTTTATTATCTGTTTTTCTGTTTATTTATGTATCTGTCAATGTAAAAGATGTTTTTGAACATGTTTTTTATCAAGTCATGTGTTTTTGAACGTGTTTTTATCAAGTCATGTCCAGAATTGTTAATAAGTGTGCTATGACAGTACAAACTCAGTTTCATCAATTTGTGTTTCTCAGAGGATTGGCAGAAATTGGTGGTGGTGGAAGGTGGTGGTGGTGGTGTGGTGGTTGTGGGGAAGGGCTTGTCATGTAGCCTCAAAAGCAGAGGTGAAAGCCATAGTCTTTACCCTCACTGACTATCAGACCTGAAGGCCATAGTCTTCCTCTCACTGACCATCAGACCTCAAGGCCATAGTCTTCTCCTCACTGACTATCAGACCTGAAGGCCATAGTCTTCCTCTCACTGACCATCAGACCTCAAGGCCATAGTCTTCTCCTCACTGACCATCAGACCTCAAGGCCATAGTCTTCTCCTCACTGACCATCAGACCTCAAGCCATAGTCTTCTCCTCGCTGACCATCAGACCTCTGGTCCTTCGCTGTGCCACTATCATGGTCACCTGGGTTTCTGTTTCCCCTGCACATTCACACCTGTGTTGGGCTGACCTGAGAATGTGTGTCAAAGTCTTCAGTGTCTGCAGGTTTATGAAGACTGCAGTTGGAGGGACACAGTGATGGTTCTTCTTCTTCCAGCTGGGCACGCTACCCTGCCCCATGTTCAGTGGCCTTGATTTCAAACATTGTTAGGGCAAAAGATGGATGCTGCATGTGTAAATGTCATTCATGCCATCAGCCTGTTACTACTGGCGCGGGAGGCCAGGTACCCGGCTTGGCGTGAACTACCCCAAGGGGATGTACAAGGGGATGCTCTTCGAGGTGTGCTGATGGGATATAATGTGTACACAAGATATCATACATGCATTCACACGTGCAACCTCTGATTTGAGTTTGATTCAAAGGACTTTAAGGGAATGGAGTCAAAACCAATTTTGGCTCTCAGGGAAAAAATTCCCCTAAACCAGACGGCACTGGGGAGACTCAAAACAACAAACCCAGCAATAATGAGTCTGACGCCCAGCCAACTGAGCTATTCTGGATCCTCGGGGTTTACACTCCAGAGGGGCAGCACTGACACAACCTGGCTCAGCAACATGGCAGTTAGTGTCATCCATTGTGGGGCTCCACTGTAGTGTCCTGCATACTGTATCAGAACAGGCGCCACTGTACACTATGGAAGAAACTGGGGCAGTGCAGGCTCTCCTCAGGTGGGTGGCATCATGGCGACTAGTCAAAGCTTGTGGTGGACTGCTGGCGGAAAGACTGGAAGAGGACAAACCTCGTACTTTGAGATTATAAATAGTTGCTTGGACAAACCTCGTGCCTTGAGATTATAAATAGTTGCTTGGACAAACCTGGTACATTGAGATTATGAACTGTGTTGCTTGGACAAACCTCGTACATTGAGATTATGAACTGTTACTTGGACAAACCTCGTACATTGAGATTACAAAAACATTGCTTGGGCAAACCTGGTACCTTGAGATGACAAACAGTAGCTTGAATTCTATTTTAATTGTGTTCTGAACATTCAACAATGTTACATCAGGGAAGATCAGGTGGCAAAAGCAACAACAACACAGTAGGACAACAGCAAAAGTGATGGTGAATTCATGGTCATCCTGGTGATTGAGATGCTTTGTCTCCATCTGTGCACTCTGTTTTCAGGTACATAATGACCAGTGAACTCTCTGTTTTCAGGTACATAATGACCAGTGAACACTCTGTTTTCAGGTACACCATGACCAGTGAATGCACTCTGTTTTTCAGGTACATTATGACCAGTGAATGCACTCTGTTTTCAGGTACATCAGACCAGTGAATGCACTCTGTTTTCAGCCACACTCATGACCAGTGAATGCACTCTGTTTTCAGGTACATCATGACCAGTGAATGCACTCTGTTTCTCAGCCACTTCATGACCAGTGAATGCACTCTGTTTTCAGGCACATCATGACCAGTGAATGCACTCTGTGTTTTCAGGCACATCATGACCAGTGAATGCACTCTGTTTTCAGGCACTTCACAACCAGTGAATGCACTCTGTTTTCAGGTACATCATGACCAGTGAACACTCTGTTTTTCAGGCACATCATGACCAGTGAATGCACTCTGTTTTCAGGGTACATCATGACCAGTGAATGCACTCTGTTTTTCAGGTACATCATGACCAGTGAATGCACTCTGTTTTTCAGGTACATCATGACCAGTGAATGCACTCTGTTCTCTGTTTTTCAGGTACATCATGACCAGTGAATGCACTCTGTTTTCAGGTACATCATGACCAGTGAATGCGCTCTGTTTTCAGGTACATCATGACCAGTGAATGCACTCAGTTTTCAGGTACATCATGACCAGTTAATGTGCTCTGTTTTCAGGTACATCATGACCAGTGAATGCTCTGTTTTTTCAGGTACACCATGACCAGTGAATGCACTCTGTTTTCAGGTACATCATGACCAGTGAATGCACTCTGTTTTCAGGTACATCATGACCAGTGAATGCACTCTGTTTTTCAGGTACATCATGACCAGTGAATGCACTCTGTTTTCAGGTACATCATGACCAATGAATGCACTCTGTTTTCAGGTACATCATTCAGCGAATGCGCTCTGTTTTCAGGTACATCATGACCAGTGAATGCACTCTGTTTTCAGGTACATCATGACCAGCGAATGCACTCTGTTTTCAAGTACATCATGACCAATGAATGCACTCTGTTTTTCAGGTACATCATGACCAGTGAATGCACTCTGTTTTCAGGCGCCAGTGAATGCACAGCTTTCAGGTACATCATGACCAGTGAACACACCAAGGAAGCCACGGAAAACTTCTTCAAGAAGCACAACCACTTTGGTCTGAAGCCTGACAATGTCATCCTGTTTGAACAGGGTCGTCTCCCTTGTCTCACCTTTGATGGGAAGATTATCTTGGAGACACCAAGCAGAGTGGCATTAGCACCAGGTAAGTGGAATTCATGTCTGTTCTTCAGGTAGGAAGGGATTATACATGAGTACAATTGAGTACACTTAAACTCTAAAATGGACTGGATAATGCAAAATTTTGGAAAACGCAAGCAGACTAACTGGTCCCAAATTTGATTATTTGATTAGCAGGAAATTTTGTTAAGTAAAAATTTAGAACTCAAAGTTAGGCTTGCTTGGAAAATCAGACAACATGGAAAAAAAAATTCAGTCCATTCAGTTTCAAGGAGAATGTCCTTGACTGTGTCTACCATAGGTAAAAAGTATACATTTATAACACATCTGATCCATAGGTTGAAAAAAAAAATGCTGTTGATGTTGTATTTCTCTATGGCTTGCCAAAGGGTGAGTTATCTTTTTACTCCATGATATAGAACTGTCCCTGCCTCCTCTCTGTTCTGACATTTCTCCTCTCCCTGCCCTTGGACTTAGAGGAAAAGATGATGTTATCCTGTTTATGATGTCTTAGACATATAATGAAAGAGCTAACCGACAGCCTGGTTATGAAATGTGTTTTCTTCTCCATAATAGCTTATATTCATAAGTATTGGTATACAGTGCTTGTTGTAGGGCTGTGCCAGATTTTTTTTCCAAGGTTTTGGCATTTTAAGTCAGTTTCCTGTGAAAAGAGAAAGTGGACAGACAGAGCTGGTCACTAAATACTGTGATGCCATGAAATCAGTGACTAGATTGACACAGTGTCCGTGAAAGAAAAACAAGATTTTGATCTCGTCATGTTTTTCCTTTTTTTGCAGTGAAGATTCTCTTTTCCTCAAAATAACTTATACATTTGACATCATGACAAAATCTTGTACATATAGATAAATCCTGGGAAATGAGTAGAACATCACACCAGTGCAAGAAACGGTATCAGGTTATACACAGGCTGTTGTTCTCCTGACTGAAATGATTTGGAGAAAACAGCAACGCAATCAGTTTGATTTTGTTTTATCATCATGGCATGTGTTGTGATAAAAGCGTTTGTCAAGGACATCAGGGTATCAGAGACAGTGAATATTTTTAATGCAACTCCCTTCACAGTACATAGTTTGGTTTAAATTTACTTGCAGCCCCGATGTGGGCTATAAGCAATGAGACTTGGTTCGCCCATAGCGTCAATTTAGATTCAAGGGATTTTGATTTAGTTCCGTTCTTGAAAATAATACAAGGTTCAGGCATGCATGTGAACATGATACTGACAAAGACAGCACTCAAAGTGCGTTGAAAGTATATCGCTTCAGTCATATTGTTCTCTCTTAACTTCGTGCACGGCTGCAACGCCACATTGACAAAGATAGCAATCCAAGCATACTAAGAGTATCAAACTTCAGTTATATTCACCCGTTTCTTCTTTTTATCTGTTGCTTATGGGTGTTTTGTTTGTGTTTTGTTTTTCTTTTACTGTCGGTGTAACCTTCGACGCACATTAATCTGGTGACCCTGTTGAACTGGGCCGAAGTCAGGTGTGAAATGACGTACACTTTGATCACTTCTGTTATGTTGATTGGTTCAAAACTCTGTCTTTTTCTGCCTCTAACAGGTTTAATTCTTTCACCTTTTGGACACAGTTGCATTAGTCCCACGTCTCTTGTCCTTGCTCCCCACACACACCCACATCCAGGTGTATCCTGTAACAGACACAGGGCACCAGCAGTTAATTGTGCACATCCATGTCAGGGTCACTTTACCTGTTCTGGTATGGGGCACATCCATGTCAGGGTCACTTTATCTGTTCTGGTATGGGCAAACATGCATGCTTGCATACTAAATATGTGCAAGTGTGTGTGCGTGCACATGTGTGTGCGCGTTTGTGTGTGTGTGTGTGTGTGTGCGTGTGCATGTGTGTGTGGTGCATGTGCGTGCGTGTGTAGTGTGTGTGCGTGTGCGTGTGCGCACATGCGCACACTCATCAAAATCAGTGTCTTTTTGTAGTATACCTGGTCTTTGTTTATAACATTTTTTCTGTCTGACATTTGCTGATTGTCGTTTTACTATAAAGGTTTATTAGGCGCTTTTAGGACAAAGGACTTTACAAATACCCCATACCCATTTCCATCATTGCTACGACTCTGTGTTTGCAGATGGGAATGGGGGGTCTTTACCGTGCATTGAAGCTGCATGGGGTGTGTTGGAGGGACATGACGCGGCGTGGTATCCAGAGTGTACATGTGTACTGCGTGGACAACATTTTGGTCAGAATGGCCGACCCCGTCTTCATCGGCTTCTGCCTCGACAAGAAAGCCGAATGCGGTGCCAAGGTTGGTGGTGTGAGATGTGCTGGTGTTTCCTTCACCTCCTTCTTGTCATCATCATCACCAGGGCTTCCCACTGATTCATATTGTGTGCCTCTTGATACACAAACTATCCTTTAAATACATGCTTCAGGTGTAAGCTGACCTTTTAACATTGTAACGCTGCAGTCGCTTCTGCGGTCTGCCTACCCACTGCAGATTAAATTTTACTACTCTAAGTCTGCTAATCAGTTACGGGTTTTCCCAGTCAGTTTGAAATTAGAAGCCATTTATTTTTTGACTCAGACACCATACAGTTTAGCCCCACACGCATTGCATCTCACACAGGGCCAGCCAGATAGAATGCGCTGGTGACCAGTGTGTCAGACCTGCAAAGTCAGCAATGTTTTAGGTGTGG
>JADBJO010002664.1:0-15000 GCA_016801955.1 Conus betulinus
GTTATACACAGGCCAAGAAATATATTGCTTAGGTAGGAGGATACGTTTCCTGCAGCAGAAACAATTATAACATAAAAAAAGAAAGAGGCATCAAGAGGTTGTAGTTTTGTGCTGTGCTGTTAAGGGGCCCTGCCAAGGGGCATTACTCCCACGCTGCTCCGCCCTTTTTCCCCACCGGGCCCCATCCCACCCTCACCCTGCCCCTTACCGCCGCCACAAATACAGGCTCGTCTGAGCTCCAGCATTAGCAGTCTGCTGGAAGCTGTCACTATCAGGTGGTGATGGTGTCAACCGCAAGAACAGGCCACGGACAGCCGATAGTTCGTGTGGTGGTACTGCATGGATACCACGTGTTTCAGTGGTAGCTCTTATTCTGACCTCACATACGTGGGCGTCATTTAACACACCTGTTCCTTCCTAGCTTCCCGCCACCCATCCATCGCTATTTACGACGATAACTTGTATAATGTTATGCGACTTTCAGTGAGTATCCCTCTTTGCTACCGAATCCTTTCCCAAAAGATTCAGAAACGAATACGTTCCAAGCATGGAAATGATATCAAAACTAGTGGCACAACGAGGGTAGTTCATGAAAGGTGAAAACAACTTGACACTTTTTGCCTTTATGTTCGGTGAGGAACAGGGCAATGGAGCTATGAAATTCTGTGTCGGTTGGATTCCACTCGACAGGGATGACCATGTTTCTTTTCATATCTCGGCATCGGGCGAGACCCAAGAGATTCAGACAGATGTCTGGGTACAGAACTTTGAGCAATGAGCTGACAGTCATTATTGCTCAGTGTCTGAAATTCGACTGTTTCTGGTCTTCCAAACTGAGCTCATAGTACACTCGGGAAAAAAAAAAAAAAAAAAAAAAAAAATAAAAAATTCCGTCACCACCACCACCCCAACCAGCGCCACAAAAAGAACATGACTTTGTGCTTTTGATGAGATTCGAATCCGCGATCGCCCAGCCAGCCACAGATGGCAAGGCTACTGCTGAGTCACGATGACTGTTGGAAAGCAGCACTATCAGCAGCACCGGGTGCCGCAGAAATAGCTGTTGTTGTAGCAGCAAAAGCAACGAAAGTGGAGCTTGCATTGGCATTTCTCTTCGCCACACAGCTTGCTTCACTTCATGTGACCACTGTTTGTTAACTGGATAGCGTAAGTACTTGCAGCTGATAATCCTGTAGAAAATACAGAAGAAAAATATACTCAGACGCACGAAGAACTTATACAACTCATCAGGTGTAGACAAGTAAGATGTGACGTATTGCTTCTGTACATAAGCAAGAAATGAGAGAAAACATAAAGAAACGAAAAAAGGAAAGGGGCGGGAAGGGGGGGGGAGGGGTTTTTTCGTAATGGGAGGAGGGGAAAATGGCCAACAAATGAGAGCATGTGACATACTGAAAAAAAAAGGGAAGAGGAAAAGAAAAAAGTGGACTGCGTACATCTGGGTCCCACGCATCCACCACACACACTTACTCTCCCACCCTTCCAATATATC
The DNA here is from genome assembly GCA_016801955.1 of Conus betulinus. Classification (NCBI taxonomy): domain Eukaryota; kingdom Metazoa; phylum Mollusca; class Gastropoda; order Neogastropoda; family Conidae; genus Conus; species Conus betulinus. The sequence goes on from JADBJO010002664.1 coordinate 1,514, forward strand.
CCCCACCCCACCCCCAACCCAACCCACTAACTCCTAAAATGTTTGACATCCCAAAGATGATTCTGAAAATATTTGTGGCTGAGAGACAGGGATACAAGTGTGATATGTGTAACTTCGGAATCTTTGGGACGGTGCATTTTCTTCAATGACTACTGGGGCACCGACCTACTGTCAGGGACAGGTACCCCCCACGAAAAAAAGAATAGAAGCAGCTCGATGATGGGAAGGCTGACTCCTCCTCAGCACACTTCGTAATGTGTCATGTGTCAATAGTATGCTTGGGCAGCTGATGTGACCAGTCTCGGAGAAACGTGCGGCAAAAGCAAGATCCAAAATGGTCTCGTTCCCAGTCCAAACCCACTTGAAAGGCAAACTTGCCTTCCTTTCATCTCATCCACACAACCTCAAGACTCCAAAGTTTCGGCTGATGAACTCCAGGACCCAGTAGAGTGCATTATCTTTCATGCCAAAAACTGGTAAAAGGAGACAAAACAGCCAGTCCCAGTAGAGACAGCAGAAGTTGGTGTGTTGGAATTAAGCCCCCCCCCCCCCCCCCCCCCCCCCCCCCACTACTGACTTTCGCTCAAATTGTCTTCTGACATCCAACGCCTAATGATTTTCCAGGCCTCTGTAGTCTGCCACATTTCATTCGCATGTGTGGTCTAGGGTGTGCCATTGAGCCATACCATTTGCCTATGCCGTCAATCCTCCAGAGTCAGCGTGACCTGTTACACAGACACCACAGATCCGTTCATTAGACAATACAATAAGCTAAATGTCCAATAAACTGATCAGAACTGAATAAGCACTGTACCCACCCTACTCCCACTCCACTTCCCTCACCATACTCCCAGTCCCCTTAAAGTTGTTGATGCTAAAGTAATCATAATATTGATCGCAGTCCGTAAACTGGAAGAGAAGGAAGAAAAAAGGAGAAAGAGCAGAAAAAGGAAGAACAGGAGAAGGAAATGGATGAAATAACGGGAGGAAAGGAAGGAATAAAGAAGAAAAAGGGAAGAGGAGGAAGAGAAGGAAGAGGATTAAGAGAGAAAGAAAAAAGAAGAAAGAAAGAAAGAAAAAAGAAAGAAAGAAAGAAAAGAAAGGAAAGAATGAAAGAAAATGAAACGAAGAGAAAGAAAGAAAGAAAAGAAAAGAAACAAAAAAGCAATCAGTCCCGAAAGTGCAAGCCGTGTGTGTTAATGACATCGCCAGTGCCCGAAGCAAGCAAGAAACCGCACTCTTTTTAGAGTAGCTATAAAATCTGCCTTTTAGCCTGAGGTGTATTGAAGACAGATCCTTATGTGTCAGTTATTGTGGAAGCATTTGTATTTTCCTTTCCATGTGAATCACTAGGGTTCATACCTTATAATGCCTTGTGTCATCGTTGTATGTCATTTGCTGTGACATCAGTGGTGGTGGAGGAGATGCAGTTTGTTGTGTTGTTGACGACGCAGACGATGATGATGATGGTAAAGAAAAAACGCTCTCTCTCTCTCTTCTCTCTCTCTCTCTCTCTCTCTCTCTCTCTCTCTCTCTCTCTCTCTCTCTCTCTCTTGGATGATTTAAGCGATCTGTACCATGTAAATCTATCACTTTCCTGAAGATGTTCATGCCAGTTTTGTCATCTCTTATCAATACGTCTTTGACGAAACATTTGCAGAAAATTTTCCACACCCTGGTTTAGCCACACAAATCCAAAACCATTTAGCAATAGGGTCTTACGAACACTTGATGCCATGTGGTTTTGCCTTGTGAATCCAACCAAAGTAACATTGTATAAACCTTCAAAGGTAATCTGCTATCATTCATCCATGATATCTTTAGCAAGCATCTAATACACTGAACACTTGAGTTTATGTTTTATGTAAATAGGGTGATGTCCAGTATCTCCATAAACACGATCATTAGATGTTTTTATATGGACTCCTAAGAACTTCTTTAGAGCATACAAAATAATGAACTTTTTCAACATGAACAGCGGCAGTATCCAGTCCCCACAGTTCAGCACCATAGACAGCAATAATTTTGGTTGCACCCGAGTCTCAAAATGATTAATAATACTCTCAACGAATTTTATTAAGTACAAAACAATCGTTGTAGAATTAATAACAAAGCATTTCTCGATCTGCTTGCGAGATCTGTTCACGCAGCCACAAAACCAAGTCGGATAGAAAAGCAGACACCGAGATATTTGTAACACTTAACGACAGCCATTTGCTCACCATTAAAAGACCATCTCTCTCGTGCTGCAAGGTGCCCTCCTTTTCTAAACACCCGACATTGCTCTTTTTCATGTTTATCTTAAGTTGGAGTCTAGAAGCTGCATTACATAAATTGTTCAACTGGGTCTGAAAGTCAGCTGGTGTTCTGACAATAAGGCTGTCATATGCCAATAACAAAATAAATAATTCAACTGTATCTGGAGACAGTGTTGTACCATGTCTTCCCTTATCTATGGTTTCTTGTGCCAATTCGTAGATAAACAAGGATAAAAAAAAAACAGGACTGCATGCATCTCCCTGCTTTACACCTTTTGTACAAAGTAAGTATTATTTAAAAATTCACCACCACACCTAAACCTTGCTTTAACACTATCATACATGCTCTTGATACATCGGTATATTTTACCATTTATCCCATTCTTTTGAAGTATTGCCCAGAGTAATTTTCTAGATACGGATTCAAATTCCTTTTCGAAGTCAATGAAGGCCACATATAATTTGCGATTCCATGAAAACTGTTTCTATACAATAGCCAAAAGTGTAAACATCTGATCGATAGTTGAATAACTTTCTTAAAACCCGCTTGCTACTCACCCGTGCTATTAAATTCCACCCACTTTTGCAGTCTACAGTTAATTTTAAAGCTGTGTATAATTTACTACTCATATCACAAAGTGATATGCCCCTGTCACTACTTGGATCATTGACTTCCCCTTTCTTAAATAATTCCAGTATAATCGATTCAGTGCAGTTATCAGGAAATACAAAAAATTACATTGAAAGATCTGACGAGGAATTCAATTACGATATTTCCGGCATTTTTAAATAATTCTTCAACAAGGGCCTGCAGCTTTTTCATTCTTGAGTTTTTTAATTGCAGAGATCACATCTGATCTAGTTATTGGACGGTCGAGGAACCGTGCATCGCTATTAGAATCAAGAAAAGTTCTGTCTTCCTCTATTTGTTCTGCGTCTTCTTCAGTATCTTTTTCGAGAAGATCTTTGAAATGCCTATACCAATCGCTGATAGAGATACTGTTATGCGTACTACTTTTCTTAACTGATATTCTGCGCCTATGTTTCCAAAACTCGCTGATCTTCAACTGAAGTAACTAAATTGCATGATAAAGAAGAATCATACTCGTTCTCCTTCCTCTTTAAAAAGAAGATGCTTACTCTCCCTTCCAGCTTTATAATAAACGTCTCTGTCTTTATCGTCTAATGTATTTTTAGATATTCTTAGACGTTGTTTCACGTCTCTCTTGGTTCCCTTGATATTGACAGGCATAGAGAAAATTACATGACGACGTTCTGATTTGGCGTTTCGGACATAGAAGTGCATCGTCAACGGTATGATGTAGTTTCTGACCGCAATTTGACATGCCTGCTATGTGAAAAGGCAAATGGTAACGAAATACACTTTCTGTTCGTCTGCTCTGCCTTCAGTGACCGACAGCACGAATATATTCCATTAAGATATTATGCAAATCCATGTCTGTTTTGTGTGACTCTGTTAATGACGAATGAAAATAAGAAAACAAACTTTCTATGGGATTACCTCAAGGTTCTTTCCCCTGTTTTGTACAATGTTTACACTAAAGGCCTTGCGGACCTCAACAGAAACGGAATTGCTCGAGTGTTGACATTAGCAGATGACGACCTGATCTACAATTCATCAAAGAATGCTCAAGAAAAAACGAAAGCAACAGTTGAACAACACTGCTCAGTGGTGTCAAGAAACTGGATCGTCCATCAACCCTACAAACGCCCAGACATTACTCTGCACTCTAAACAACAGTGACATCAGGACAAGTACCCTCACCAGTTTCCTTCAATGGAATACCAATTGACAACTAACAGCCTACGCTATTTGCGTGTAGGCCTTTACAGAATGCTAACCTTTAGAAAGCATGTTGAGAATACTGTTCTTAAATGCAAAAATGGCCTATGTGTCATGAAAGCAATAGCAGCTAAAGGCACTGGGCAGCGGCATCTCTACCGACTGTATCACGCACTTGTACTCAGTGTGATAGACTATGGATTAGGGCTTACAACACTGTCCAACAGCAACCTTCTCAAATTAGAAAGAATTCAAAATGAAGCAATGAGATTGATCCTAGGAACCACCAAGAACACACCAGTTGAAACTATGCGATACCTGCTCGACCTTCCTTCAATGCAGACAAGACACAAGCTAGAACAGGTGAAGGCATATTTCAGAGCACTTGAAAATCCCCAAAACCCACTTATGTGGCGGTCAAGGAAACAAAAGGCACTCGGCTAGGACGTGGAAAATCATGGATGGGACAGGCAGAAGACAGTACACAGCTTCTGTGCCAGTTAGAACTCAAAGAAACCAAGAAATGGGAGAAATATCCAGGCCACTTGAAACACCTCTACCTAACTGCCGTCGCTCCAGAACTTGGAAGACATTGTCGAGAATGGCCAGAAGGCAAACACAACGCAGAAATTCTGATGTAGGTAGAAGAACTTTGCTAAAAAGAAATGATACTTTGATATACACTTACCGTTCTGTCACCAAAGGTAAGTCAGGCTGGGGATATACAGTGAAGCAGAATAGCTGAACTATCCAGGAAGACAACAGTGCGCACAGTTTAACAACTGCAAGTCTAACAATGGAGGTAAAACAGTGACACAAGCACTCCACCAGCTTTCATCCACAAGCCAGTTTCAAACTCAACAAGCCATGATACTGACTGACTCCATGAACCCACTTCAGAAAGTGAAAAGTGGAATGGGAAGTTCTGCATGGAATGAACTAATGCGCAGCCTTCCATTGGAGAGACTCATACCCTGGACATGCTAGAGTTAAAGGAAAAAAGAGAGCAGGCACACTGACTGGCAAGGGCAGTGATGAAAACTGGATTACAGCGTGGCCCATCTGATATAATAAGAAATCTGAAGAATCAGTTAAGCAAACAAGAGCAAAGCTCTTCCATAGACCATCTTTCAGATCTGAACATCAAGAGAGGAAGTGGCCGCACATCCAGACTTAAAGGAAGAGCAAGAAACATCACCAAACCAAACATTGGAATAATCTCAAGGCCAACACAGCGGGACTCCTAGAAATTGGGGCAAACTTATACTGGGCCTTAGACTTTGATTCTCTCACGGCCCCCAGCGCATACTGTAGATGTGTGTGCATTGGTGTGGTGATGCCAGCTTGGTAATTAGAGAGCCCATGGACATGAGTGCGCAAGCACTGGTGTATGAGTGTGTGTGAGAGAGTGAGTGAGTGTGTGTGTGTGTGTGTGTGTGTGTGTGTGTGTGTGTGTGTGTGTGTGTGTGTGTTTGTGAGGAGAGAGAGAGAGAGAGAGAGAGAGAGAGAGAGAGAGAGTGTGTGTGTGTTCATCAGTCGGATATGCCAGCGTGTTAATTAGAGAGTCCATGGACATGAGTGTGCAGGCACGTTGGTCTGTAAGTGTATATGTGAGAGAGAGAGAGAGAGAGAGAGTGTGTGTGTGTGTGTGTGTGTGTGTGTGTGTGTGTGTGTGTGTGTGTGTGTGTTTGTCTGTCTGTGTGTGTTGTGTGTGTGTGTGTGTGTGTGTGTGTGTGCGTGCGCGCGCGTGTATGTGTGTGTATGTATGTGTGTGTGTGTGTGTGTGTGTGTGTGTGTCGATGTCCGACTGGTGGATTTCTGGGCCCCTGCTGTTGCGCACCGACGGATCGGGGTGCGAGCTCCGAAGCGTATCCTGAATGGGCGTGGATGTGTATGTGCGTGCGCGCGTATGTGTGCGTGCATGCGTGTGTTTATGAGAGTGATGCATGTGTGTACGAGTGCTCGAGTATGAGTGTGTGTGTGTGTGTGTGTGTGTGTGTGTGTGTGGTGTGTGTGTGTGTGTGTGCTGTGTGTGTGTGTTGTACCGTATGTGTATGTGCGTGAGTAGTACACGCGCGCATGTGTGTGCGCTTGTGTGTGTATGTGTGTGCGCGCGTATTTTGGTGTGTTAATTATGCTTCTTTGCTTTGAATGAAAAAACGTTGGTATTCTGTTCATAATGTTTTTCTTAAATGTCAGTACAACTTTAGAGTTAATCTGACAAGCGTGGGGGATGTATGAGGGGGAGGAGTTCTTCTTTTCGTTATGTGTATTGTGTGTGCACGCGTGCGTGTGCACGTATATGTTGTATTTGATTGTCTTGTTCTTGATCCTAAGTCATCTTCTGAACATTCACGCACGCAGTCACTACACATGAACACACACACGCACGCGCGCGCACGCGCATGCACACACCCATGCGCACACACACGCCCGCGCGCACACACACACACATACAAACGTGTGCGCGTACGTTCGCTCGCTCCTAAGCACACACATATATACAATGTGCATGTGCACATTCCTACCCAAACGCGTGCGCACATACACGCATACACATGAACGCACAAATGCATACACACACGCATACACGCCCACATACACAGACACACACATATACATAGATGTGTGTGCATATATATATATAATATATATATATATATATATTGAATTATAAACAAAGCTTGCTCTTATGTCTTAGATTGTAGTAGAAATAGGGGGATAAGCATTCATATCTGTAGTGGTAGACCATTCTGCCTAACTAACAGTATGTCCTTGAATGGGTGAAATGGGGAATAATAAATGCTTCTCAAAATGAACCTTCAGCAAGCTTATAGTCTCCAAAGGGGGGGACATCTCCAATGGGGAGGAAGCTCACTAACATGTACCTCCTGGTCATATACTGGTATTTCGAAACCTGATTGTTTCTCCTCAGTGACCGCGGAAAGTGGTAATTTGACTCCTCTGCCTTTTCGGTTTTAAGAAGAATGCTATCCCAGAAAAAAGGCTGGTGTGCAAATACCGTAGTGTATTTTTTGAGTTTTCAAAAAAAACAACCAAAGGTGTCACCTAAGAAGCAAAAGAAAATCATAAAAATATATATATATATATATATATATATATATATATATATATATATATATATATATATCAAAAATACCACTAAAATGCCTTATAAAATTCTCAAAGTCCTCAACCCCTTGGGGAGCACCATCTATTAAAAATAGGATGGTAAAAGGAAGTTTTAAAATCAACAGGTCTGTTTCGAGCGCTCGCTCTCCTCAGGATGGTTTTGGGTCGACTACTGCCGGTGTTATATGGCCCGATGTCGCTGTTTGCACGTGCGGATTGGCTGCACGTGTTTGTTCGGTTTTCAGGTTGTTTACAGTTCAGGGTGCGTTTGCTGACAACGATTTCCATTTGTGCCTGCAGTTGTTTACTATTTCGACTTTAGTATTTAGAGTTGCTAAGTATGGTTTGCATAGTATTAACCATTTTTTTCTGTTGAATATAGGTTGCATCTTTTTGAAATGTTATTGTATGGTGATGCCCTTTTTATGATTTTCCAGGATATGTTATAGTTTATTGTGTTTGTCTTAAGTCTCCAAATATATTTGCTCAGTTTTCTGTTTGGTTTTGTATTTTTCGTTGTTGAATGACTGTTTATGGTTTGCGTATCTGGTTTTGAAGTGATTTTTCAGTGATCCCTATGTATGTTTCTTTTTTTCATTTTCTGATGTCACAGTGGCTTGGTATACAATGTTGTTATAGAGGCATTTGTTGCTTAAGGGACACTGATCTTTTTTTAGTACAATTGCAGGATTTCCTTTCTTCGCCCTTCTTTGCTGCTGTGTGGCTTTTCATTTTGTTAGATGAATCAATTATATTTTTAAGGTTAGGCATGCATGAATATGATAGTTATATGATATATATGCAGATACGAGTGTGTTCTCACACAAACCCACAAATCACACACACACACACACACACACACACACACACACACACACACACACACACACACACCACACACACACACACACACACACACACACACACACACATACACAAGTTCTTATGGGACATAATGGAATTTGTGGCGGAGTGCGATTATTCCGGTACTTTCCGGTAAGACAAAAGTCTTAACACATGTCAGGCATGCGCAAAAGCACTTCCCTTTTCGACGCACGCACACACACACACACACACACACACACACACACATGCACACGCACTTCTGCACACACACACACACACACACACACACACACACACACACACACACACACACACACACACACACACACGTGCACACGCACACACACATTCGCGCACACATACACACACAAACGTGCGCATACACATGCATACACACCACACACACACACACACACACACACACAACACACACACACACACACACACACACACATGCGCCCACGCACACATGGGCCCGTGCTCATACATCCATACACACACGTGTACATACACTTACATACACTTAAAAAAAAAAAAAAAAACAATGGTAGGTAGGCACTCAAGATCTGACCAGCGCATTGGGCTAATGCGTAGGTAGAACATCTGCTGAGTCGTAGCTGTTGTGTCCAAGCCAATGACAATCCATGTTGTATATTTACAGTCGTTGTCATAGAGATTTGTCCGGAAATGAGGCATGTTAATTGTAGATTAACAGTTTTTTACCAGAGATCTGCCATTAGTCGAGTAAACGGCGCTCTGCGGGCTCAAACACACGGGCTGTGTTTCTCATCTGTTTGTGTGTGCTATTGTATTAGTTAAACAGAAACACAGATAGTAAGTAGCCATGAGACCCTCTTCTTCAATTCTCTCATCTTAGTTTGTAAATTCATTTTATCCATCAGCTTAAAATCATGCATATAGTGTGGTCTCAAAATTAGCGGATCTGGTGTAGCGTGTATGGACTAGTCCGCACGCATTGACGCCTTCTTGATTAAACTAAAACTGTATTTGAAACTGAAAATAAGATAGTGAGAAATTTGTGCATATATTTATATAAAGCCTTAAGTGCCGAGCTGTTATGGTTAACTAACAAATGTATTGACACACCGATATTACATGAACATGGATATCCTAGTATGGAGTTAATATCTGGGTCAGTAAATTATAATTCATGCACATGTGTAGTAGATTGTAATTCATGCATTTGAGTATAATTTTTTTCCATGCATTCTAGCAATATTTTGTGTGGGATGTTGTTGTCACACTTATCATGCTGAGTTTTGAATGCAGTCCCCCTTCTCATTTATCTTCTATTTTCATTTGATGTTCTTTTATGATTACATGACCGCTTTGCTTGCTTCTTTTTTTTTTTTTTTTTTTTTTACATTAATTGATTTCACTGCATGTTGTAGTCCCTACTCAGGGCGAGGATGGATGTAAAAAAGCACGTTAGTGCTTATCTATTATCCTCGTAAATAAAGAATCAGTGTGAGAAATAACACACACATAGGTTTCTCTTTTTCTGGTGCACCTATGTTTTTCCCTTGGACGAAAGTTTGAATTACACATCCAGGCGGGCATAAGAGAATGTGTGCAACAGCACTCAATTTTCTTCTACAAATAACCTATTTTCGTTAGATGTGTCCTCTTTTGGGTTGAGATTTTTTTTTTTTTTTTTTTTTTTTTTTTTGGGGGGTTGTTTTGTTTTACGCACGTCTTGTTATTGAAGTGAGATTCGCTAAGATTTTTATCTCGATGTCCCTAGGGGAGGACAGGAGATAAATTGCTTTGCTTTGCTTTGCTATGCCTTTAAACGATCTTCCCTTATGAATATGATTTGGAGACGAGAACAGGAAATGACTCTAGACACAGGAAAATAATGAAGAACGAAGATACCGTGGCTATTTTTGTGAGTTTTGCAGTTCTTCTCTCTTCCGATCGTTTGCTCTTTTTCGTTTTTGTTTTTGTTTTGTTTTGTTTTTTGTTTGTTTTGTTTTTTTTTGTTTTGTTTTGTTTTGGTCCTGACATCTTTTTCGTTTTGATTTCTCATATATCCACTTCCTGTGTGTGTGATGCTGTTTACAGTGAAGATAATTCTCGCCCAGAATCGATAGCAGGAGGATGTGTCTGTGTGTGTGCAGAGGAGGGGGGAGGAGGGTCTACTCCAAATATTTTGGTTGTTGAACTCTGAGCATCAAAGCACGAACAACTGATCCGACGGTGCCATAACATGCATTGGTCTGAGGATATAGTGACGCTAACTGGACTGAGGATATAGTGACAAAGACTGGTCTAAGTGTGTAGAGACATACACTGGTTAAGGATGTAGTGGCATTCAGTGGTCTAAGGATGTAGTGACAGACAGTGGTCTAAAAGTGTAGTGTTATACAGTGGTCTAAGAGTGTAGTGATATACAGTGGTCTAAGAGTGTAATGATATACAGTGGTCTAAGAGTGTAGTGATATGCAGTGGTCTAAACGTGTCGTGAGACATACAGCAGTCTTAGGGTGTAGTGACATACAGTGGTCTAAGGGTGTAGTGACATACAGTGGTCTAAAACGTGTAGTGACATACAGTGGTCTAAACATGTAGTGACATACAGTGGTCTAAGGGTGTAGTGACATACACTGGTCTAAACGTGTAGTGACATACACTAGTCTAAACGTGTAGTGACATACACTGGTCTAAACGTGTAGTGACATACAGTGGCCTACGGGTGTAGTGACATACACTGGTCTAAGGGTGTAGTGACATACACTGGTCTAAACGTGTAGTGACATACAGTGGCCTACGGGTGTAGTTACATACAGTGGTTTCAGGGATGTAGTGACATACAGTGGTATAAGGATGTAGTCACATACAGTGGTTTAAGGGTGTAGTGACATACACTGGTCTAAACGTGTAGTGACATACAGTGGTGTAATCGTGTAGTGACATACAGTAGTCTAAACGTGTAGTGACACACAGTGGTCTAAACGTGTAGTGACATACAGTGGTTTAAGGGTGTAGTGACATACAGTGGTCTAAGTGTGTTGTGACATACAGTGGTCTAAACGTGTAGTGACATACAGTCGTCTAAGGGTGTAGTGACATACAGTGGTCTAAGGGTGTAGTGACATACAGTGGTCTAAGGGTGTAGTGACATACAGTGGCTAGGGGGTGTAGTGATATACAGTGGTCTAAGGGTGTAGTGACATACAGTGGTCTAAGGGTGTAGTGACATACAGTGGCCTAGGGGTGTAGTGACATACAGTGGTCTAAGGGTGTAGTGACATACAGTGGCCTAGGGTGTAGTGACATACAGTGGTCTAAGTGTGTAGTGACATACACTGGTCTAAGGGTGGAGTGACATACAGTGGTCTAAGGGTGTAGTGACATACAGTGGTCTAAGGGTGTAGTGACATACAGTGGCCTAGGGGTGTAGTGACATACAGTGGTCTAAGTGTGTAGTGACATACACTGGTCTAAGGGTGGAGTGACATACAGTGGTCTAAGGGGGTGTAGTGACATACAGTCGTCTAAGGGTGTGTAGTGACATACAGTGGCCTAGGGGTGTAGTGACATACAGTGGTCTAGGGTGGAGTGACATACAGTGGTCTAAGGATGTAGTAACATACAGTGGTCTAAGGGTGTAGTGACATACAGTGGTGTAAGGGTGTAGTGACATACAGTGGTCTAAACGTGTGGTGACATACAGTGGTCTAAGGATGTAGTAACATACAGTGGTCTAAGGATGTAGTAACATACAGTGGTCTAAGGATGTAGTAACATACAGTGGTCTAAGGGTGTAGTAACATACAGTGGTCTAAACGTGTGGTGACATACAGTGGTCTAAGGATGTAGTAACATACAGTGGTCTAAGGATGTAGTAACATACAGTGGTCTAAGGGTGTAGTGACATACAGTGGTGTAAGGGTGTAGTGACATACAGTGGTCTAAACGTGTGGTGACATACAGTGGTCTAAGGATGTAGTAACATACAGTGGTCTAAGGGTGTAGTGACATACAGTGGTGTAAGGGTGTTGTGACATACAGTGGTCTAAACGTGTAGTGACATACAGTGGTCTAAGGGTGTTGTGACATACAGTGGTCTAAGGGTGTTGTGACATACACTGGTCTAAACGTATAGTGACATAGTGGTCTAAGGGGTGTTGTGAAATACACTGGTCTAAACGTATAGTGACATACAGTGGTCTAAACGTGTGGTAACATACACTGGTCTAAGGGTGTAGTGACATACAGTGGTCTAAGGATGTAACATACACTGGTCTAAGTGTGTAGTAACATACAGTGGTCTAAGGATGTAACATACAGTGGTCTAAGGGTGTTGTGACATACACTGGTCTAAACGTGTAGTGACATACAGTAGTCTAAACGTGTGGTAACATACACTGGTCTAAGGGTGGAGTGGCTTACAGTGGTCTAAGGGTGGAGTAACATACTGTGGTCTAAGGGTGGAGTAACATACAGTGGTCTAAGGATGTAACATACAGTGGTCTAAGGGTGTAGTGACATACAGTGGTCTAAGGATGTAACATACAGTGGTCTAAGTGTGTAGTAACATACAGTGGTCTAAGGATGTAACATACAGTGGTCTAAGGGTGTAGTGACATACAGTGGTCTAAGGATGTAACATACAGTGGTCTAAGTGTGTAGTAACATACAGTGGTCTAAGGATGTAACATACAGTGGTCTAAGGGTGTAGTGACATACAGTGGTCTAAGGATGTAACATACAGTGGTCTAAGGGTGTAGTGACATACAGTGGTCTAAGGGTGGAGTAACATACAGTGGTCTAAGGGTATAGTGACATACAGTGGTCTAAGGGTGGAGTAACATACAGTGGTCTAAGGGTATAGTGACATACAGTGGTCTAAGGGTGGAGTAACATACAGTGGTCTAAGGGTGGAGTAACATACAGTGGTCTAAGGATGTAGTGACATACAGTGGTCTAAGGATGTAGTGACATACAGTGGTCTAAGAGTGTGGTGACACACAGTGGTCTAAGTGTGTAGTGACATACACTGGTCTAAGTGTATAATAACATACAGTGGTCTAAGAGTGTGGTGACTTACAGTGGTCTAAGCGTGTCGTGACATACACTGGTCTAAGTGTATAATAACATACAGTGGTCTAAGTATGTAGTGGCATACACTGGTCTAAGTGTGTGGTGACATACAGTGGTCTAAGGATATAGTGGATATAGTGACATACAGTGGTCTAAGGATATAGTGGATATAGTGACATACAGTGGTCTAAGGATATAGTGGATATAGTGACATACAGTGGTCTAAGGATATAGTGGATATAGTGACATACAGTGGTCTAAGGATATAGTGGATATAGTGACATACAGTGGTCTAAGGATATAGTGGATATAGTGACATACAGTGGTCTAAGGATATAGTGGATATAGTGACATACAGTGGTCTAAGGATATAGTGACAT
>JADBJO010002664.1:17500-20000 GCA_016801955.1 Conus betulinus
CTGACTCTGACTCTCTCTCTCTCTCTCTCTCTCTCTCTCTCTCTCTCTCTCTCTCTCTCTCTCTCTCTCTCTCTCTCTTTCAAAGTGTCGAAGTTATTTCAATTTACGAAAGGTTGCAAGATTTTTTTCTTTCTTTTCCTTTCATTTTTTTAGTGACATCTTCTATCAGTTCATGTTGGTGAGTAGCTGGAAAGCTGTAATGATGTCTCATTTTGCAAAGTTTGGTTTGTGCTACTAGTTGCAATATCCCAGAAGATGCCTGCGTTAGATTTGTCATCTCACTCGCGCACGCACATGTACACATACATACACATACATGCACGCGCGCGCGCGCGCATGCACACACACACATAGATGAACGCACACGCACGCACACCGACATCCTGATTTTATTAAGAAAAGAAAGAGAAAAAAGGAAAAACAGAAAAAAGCGAAATATTTAATAATTCATATTTTTGCCAAGAAATAGGCAAAAAAATATGGAAAATTACCTGTGAATATAACTCCGCCCACTCATATATATCTCTCTCTCTTCTCTCTCTCTCTCTCTCTCTCTCTCTCTCTCTCTCTCTCTCTCTCTCTCTCTCTCCTTGGCTTTTTAGTAGCGGTAAAACAGGGTTGTTTATTATCTCTCTCTCCATTTCTTCACTGCTCATGAAGATATGGCTGATACAGTGGCAAATAATGTATAGAACAGATATAAGTTTATTCCAGGTTCACGGGAAGTTCTTGATTGAATCAAATGGTTAAACTACAATGCACTTCTCACTCTTTTTGGTCCTTAGAAAAGGCGGTCACATATGAAAAAAAATGGTCCTTAGAAAAGGCGGTCACGTCAGCACATATGAAAAAAAAAATGGTAAAAGACACGTGATTGAAACCACGCACAGCACCCAATCTTGTTACTTTATTTTGTCATACGGATCATTCTCTGGACTTCCATGGTCTGAATTTGCAACCAGAGCAAAAGCCAAAACGATGGAGATCATGACAACTGTATTGTCTTGGTCACTTTTTCTTTAAACTGTCCACTGCACTAACCAGTGCTATCTTGCTCTGATCATCTGAAATCCTTGGTTGTGACACGATATGGAGTAATAAAAAGTACACTGGTTTTTGCATGTAATAAGTTTTTGAGGGTCAATGAATGACCTCAACTTCATTGTCACATTAATATATAGACAGGTGTCCGCTTTAAAAGGAAAATGCCTTGCGTGTGTTTAAGGTATTGCTTTACAATGATAAAAAAGGCACTTTGAAGAAATAATTGTACAGTGTGTGTGCATGTAAATTGGCGCTCCAGATAAAACGTTGTTTGGACTTCCTGAGGGTTTCACGTGTGTAAGAACATCGGAGATGATAGAACTTCTGAAAACTGCTAAACACACAATGGAAGCCAGAAACTAATGCAAGGTGATTGTTAGGAGAGGTGTCGCCAGTTTTTAACCTCTTTAAAGCAAACACCTGCCAGATATTCACCACAACAGCAAGTCACGATTAAGTTTCTTCTCAGGTAAACGATCTTCGAGAAAACAATAGGTATTGTGTTGCTCTCCGCCAAGAAATTGTCAGTTCGGAAAATATTTCTAAGAAATCGCCGTTCTAAATCACTTGCCAGAAATGTCTATAAACATTACTAAATACCAGATTCATTTAACTTCTCCACTATTTTCAGCAAATCGAAACAATCGCAAGATCACAGGCACTGTAATTTTCAAACTTAACTAATGTGTGTGAGGGTGTGTGTGCGTGCGTGCGTGCGTGCGAACGTGTATGTGTGTGCGTGTGTGCGCGCGCGCGCGCGTGCGTGTGTCCGTGCGTGCGTGCCTGCGTGCGTGCGTGCGTGTATGTGTGTGTGTGTGTGTGTGTGTGTGTGTGTGTGTGTGTGTGTGTGTGTGTGTGTGTGTGTGTGTGTGTGTGTGTGTGTGTGTGTGTGTGTGTGTTTATTGCTAATAGCAGACCACAAAACGTTTGGTTGAATATTCATTTTTATTTTTGCCACCACCACCCTCTACCCCCTTCTGACTGTGTTACTGTTAACGGATGTGCATCCTCTTGAGGATATGCTAGTGACCTTCGCATGATAACAGCATATACCAGCAGCCTTTGATATTTTACTCTCTCTCTCTCTCTCTCTCTCTCTCTCTCTCTCTCTCTCTCTGTGTGTGTGTGTGTGTGTGTGTGTGTGTGTGTGTGTGTGCGTGTGTGCGTGTGTGCGTGTGTGTGTGTGTGTGTGTGTGTGTGTGTGTGTGTGTGGAAAAAGCATTTGTGTTGCTTACCTCATCACCCTGGTAAAATAAATTTCGTTCTTTCGTTCGTTCGTTCGTTCTCTCTCTCTCTCTCTCTCTCTCTCTCTCTCTCTCTCTCTCTCTCTCTCTCTCTCTCTCTCTCTCTCTCTCAGAATTAAACTTTACTTCGCATCTTATTCATATTTCAAGAATGCTGAGTATTGATTTCACGCTCAGGTGTGCTGTACCGAAGGAGAAGGAGATGTGAACAG
>JADBJO010002664.1:27500-30000 GCA_016801955.1 Conus betulinus
TGCCAAACTTGATCAAATGCCTTGCTGATATCGAAAAATGTGGCGAGTACGTTTTGTCTTCTAGCAAACTGGTGTTTAATATGCGTAGTGAGCTTTACAAGATGATCAATAGTAGACCTGCACTTTCTAAAACCAGCCTGATTTGCGGGGATAATGCCAGTTTTTTCAAACAGTATGTCAATCTGTTTAGAACAATTATCTCCATTAGTTTACAGACATGAGATGTAAGAGCTATAGGTCGATAGCTATTTGTGTTTGTCATTGATTTTCCATTCTTTAAAACGGGAACAATAATTGAATCTCTCCATATGGAAGGTATGTTCCCTTCAATCCAACATTTATTAATAATTTCATGTGGAAGTAAAACAAAATTTTGTGGTAAATGTTTTAACATTTCATTAGAAATGGCATCTAAACCAACAGACGTTTTCTTATTAGACAATGAAGAAATAGCAGAGTGTAATTCCTGAAAAGTAATATGAGCATTTAGATAATGATCATTATTTTCGTCAGGATCAGCGTACATTTCTTTGTTAGATTGGTTTTCCCTCATAGTTCTGCATTTTTCTGATAAACTACAGAAGGAGCTATTTTTGGAAAACATGTCGGCAATGATTCTGATTTTTTGTATGCCGAAGGAAATTTTTCATCACCTATTATGATTGGATATGCAGGTAAATGGATTCCGTTTTTCATTTCATGGATCTTTTCCAAATTTTATTGATATCTTTATGTTCACTTATTTCATTAAAACAAAATGATGACCAGTACTCGCATTTAGCATTTTCAATTACTTTATTCCTTTGGTTCTTGGCAATTCTAACTGGTATGCTCCCTTTTACCTTTTTTACTTTTGCGTACAGTTTAAAACGTGCTTTTATTTTTATCAACAGCGTTTCTGCAAGATTCTGTCCACCACACTTTACCCGTGTGTTTGGGAGATTTTGATTGACTCAGAATCGGAATTGCCTCACCGGCTGCGTGCAGTAGTGAGCTAGTAAAATGACTGTACATAGATTCTTTGTCAGATTTACCAAAAGAATTGACGCCATATGAAGATAGCACAGATTGAAATTTGGCCCAGTCAGCTCGCTTGTAATCAAACTTTGGGATTTTATCCTTACTGTCATCTTGGCTCACTGCAAATCCTCTCAGAGAAATAACTATGGGAATATGATCACTTCCTAAAGTGTTATCATAAATTTGCCATGTACAGCTCGGGATCATTGATGGGGAGATTAAAGACAAATCAGTTGCAGATGATCTGTGACTAGGGATATCAGGCAGTCTCGTGATACTTCCATCATTTAACAGGACGAGTGAAGAGTCTGATATGTTCTCCACTAAACGGTTTGAGCTGACTTTCGTGCAAGTTTTATCCCAGAAAGGAGCATGTTCATTAAAGTCCCCTGCAATTGACCATTTACCACTTTGAAAGTTTATATTATGTAGCCAGTCTGAGTTGCTATCAATGACTCCTTTTGGGAAGTACACAGAGACAATGTTTAAGACTAGAGAATTGTCAAAGTGAACAGAAGCTGCACAAGAATACAAGTTTGAGGTGCCAGGAGGTATAGGTGACTGAAGGGGATGGTAAAATAACTGGTCATTTATATAAATGGCTGCAGAGACTTTCTCATTGTCAACAGTTTCTTGTACCACAGGTGGGTAAAAGAAACTATCCAGCCGTGGCAAGTCGTTTTTAGACATTTTTAGTGATTGAAGAATAAGGACCATGTAGGAGCTGGCTTCAAGATGCTGTTGAAGATTTACCAAGTTCTTGTTAATCGACCGGCAGTTCCATTGTAGTATATTAATGTCAGTCTTCTTTGCCATCAAAATTTTCCAGTGGACTTTCAAGGGAGGCACAACTGCAAAATGAAGATTATTCAAATGAAAGATAAAAAGACAATTCCCCAACAATGAACTAATTAGTAAACAGTAACGCAATAGAGAACACTTTCACAGAAGGCAAGGCCTAGAAGAGGAATAATATGGTAATGTGTAACGCACCACACAAAAAAAAGGAAAATTGAGGAAACTATGCGATGTAGCAGGCTGGAAAAAAAAAATCAAAATGGCGACCAGGCAAATATGTATCACGGAGACGATCAGATTATCATTGCAGTCGCTAGACATTATAGCACAACTACTGACTTTTTTGACGGGGGGGAGTGTTGTTAAGTTTTAAGAAGATCATTCACCAGTCTTGTAGAACATCATAAAAGTTCCGTCAGGGCCCTGGTACAGGAGAAAAGGGTAGATCATGATATCTGTGTGACGAGAAGACTGGAGGAAGATATCGTGTTCTCCATGAAGAGCGATGTAGATTGGGATTCCTGGACTTGCTGCCAGAGGGTTTCTTCCAGAAGAGCTGGTGGACGTGTGTCGCCCTAAGTTACCAGCAAGTACACTGGCTCCTTTCTGGTTCGGGTGGACTCCGTCATTCAGTGTTCTGGGGCTGGCAAGGAGGTTTTCATGGCTGATGACGGACACTTTG
>JADBJO010002664.1:42500-47500 GCA_016801955.1 Conus betulinus
ACACACACACACACACACACACACACACAGAGAGCCACGTTCGCACTACGCGTGCGTGTGCACACAGCGTGTATGCACACACACACACACACACACACACACACACACACACACACACACACACACACACACACACACACACACAGCATACGCAGGCACCTACGCACGCTCCCTACGCACACACACACACACACACACACACACACACACACACACACACACTCTCTCTCTCTCTCTCTCTCTCTCTCTCTCCCTCTCTCTCTCTCCTCTCTCTCTCTCTCTCTCTCTCTCTACACACTCTCGCGCGCGCTCGGACACACTCACACTCTCACACGCAGACGCACACACAGACACAGACACAAGCGCACACAGACACACACACACACACTCGCACGCAGACGCAGACACACACACAGACACAAGCACACACACAGACACACACACACACACACACACACGCACACACACCACACACACACACACACACACACACACACACACACACACACACACACACACACGCACACGCACACATCAAGAATCAATTCCAGAAAGGACGTCTTTTCCTTCATGAACCAGCAAGCCTCTTGCATCTGCTTTCGATTAAAGTCACTCTGTCTGACCTTTCATTTTAATGAAAACACGAAACAAAAGACTGTTACTCGTTAAGGTTCCGGAACTAGCTAGACCTTTCATCATCTACTGTGCTATGGCATCCATTTGTCTGTGCAGACTTCCTTAGATATAATTCTCTATTCGTTGGTTTTCTATGCAATTTTCGGTTTATTGCGTTAGTTGTGCATTTTTCATGCATTCTAATGGTGTTCTATTCGTCGGTTTTATCATTTCATTTTATATCACGCGTTTTTTATTCAGTTTCAATGTAGGAAAGATGGCTGAGAGATAGGGGTACATTTATGCACAATCTCTATATCTTTCGAACGGTACATTTTGACCGGTCACGGCTTGGGCATGGATCTACCGTCAGGGAGATGTACATCTGAAAAAGAACACAAAACAGAAGCGCTCGGCCGGCGGGTGAATTTCTCTTCGGCACTCATAGTGCCATGTGTCAACAGTATGCTTGAGAAGCTGAACTAATCAACCGCAGAAAAACGCAGGCCAAAAACAAAATTTTTAAAAATGGTCTGGTCCACAAACCGAACCTGCTTCAAAGCCAACTTTCCCTCCCTTTCACCTCATCCGCACCGAACTCCAGACTAAAAGTTTCGGTTGACGAACTCCAGGACCAAGTCCAGCTTATTATCTTTCCTGCCAAGAACTGGTAAAGGATGATACGAAACAACAGCTGTCCCAATAGAGACTGCTGAACTTTTGGCGTGTTGGCGTTAGAGGTCCCTTCCCCCCACCCCTCTGCACACTTGCGCACAAATGTTCTCCAAAATCCACCGCCTACCAATTTTCCAGACCTCTGCTGTCTAGCCCGTTCCATTCCCATGTGTTGCCTAATCTTCGGTAGAACCAGACCATCTGTCCAATCCACTAATCCTCCAGAATCAGCATAATCTATCACACAAAATCCACAGAATTTACACGATCTGTTCTTTAGACAGTGCGATATGCTGAACAGTTAGTAAATTGAATCAGAACCGGGTAAACTCTGCACTGCTGCCAAATCTCCCCCCAACTTCCCTTCCCTTTATACCCATTCTTAAAGTTTTAGGTTCCAGAGTAATCACAGTAATGATCATAGTTCTCAAACTCTAGGAAGAAGAAGAGAAATGAAAAGTGAAAAGAGCCAGAGAGCCAGAGAAGAAAGAGATAATGAATGAAGAAAGTGAATGAAGTAAACGGGAGGAAAATGAGCAACAAGATGAACAAGAAATAGAAGGAAGAGTGGGACGAGGAAAATGCGGGAAGGAAACATTATGACAGTTTGCATCCTACATGTCTTTACTGTTGTTCGTTCTGAAGGTAGGGTTTCCTGATAATAATTACTGAAGCGACGAAGAAGCCACTCCAAATTCCAATGTGTTTTCTGAGAGTCAAAAGACAGGAAAAAGTACATGTGTTCTGATCAGAACCGGGATGACAAAACAATTTCAATAAGAAGTCCATGCGCAAGCTGGATTACTTAATGTCTAGGGACCTAACCATTTGTTATGTTGTGTATTTGTTATGCGGCAGCATTTGTGTTATGGCATTTGCAGCTCATAAATTTTGTAAACTGCCTTGGTCATCGTTCTATTACCATGGAGGTAAACATGTCTCACTGGCTTCGTGAATGACCCAAAACTTAATAACCAACAGTACTTTGTGTTAATTTGTTGTCGATGATGTCAGCAGTGATGCAGCAATGTTGGGGCACAGCACGGGTAATGATCTCTCTCTCTAATCTCTCTCTCTCTCTCTCTCTCTCTCTCTCTCTCTCTCTCTCTCTCTCTCTCTCTCTCTCTCTCTCTCTCTCTCTCTCTCTCTCTCTCTCCTTACAAGCGCATTTATCGTATTCAATTTTACCTGAGTTAAAAAGAATATAAGTAAAATGAAAACTTGTTTTAATAATAGATCTCTCATCTCTCTCTCTCCTCTCTCTCTCTCTCTCTCTCTCTCTCTCTCTCTCTCTCTCTCTCTCTCTCTCTCTCTCTCTGAAGGATTAAACGACGTAAAACTCAGTCAGATCATCGTATCTAAAAATTAATTTTCCCACCAATCGAGTGTTGTCCGACTCGTTCGAATCAGTGGTACATGTTCCGCATGATTGCAGCGAATTACCATGCACAACATTGCTGAATTAGGTTTGAGGGACGCCGCTCTAGTCACTGGTCTAAATTTACAGCGCATCTTTCGAAAATGTGTTTCATCGGACAGCTCAGAAACTGTACGACCGACTGCAAGTAAAAACTGTATAAAAGCAAGTAAGCAAGCAAGCATGTGTGTATAAGGTAAGGTAATGTTGCTTATAGCCCTCCCGACCGCAAAGGGCCATATCAGGGCTGTCACCGCGTTGAAGTCACCTCGCAAGTCATTAAAAAATGTCATTTACACAACCCTTTGAAATACATCTAAAAACAACGGAAACTTAAAATCTTTCTTCCGTAAAATCTTAGATCAGATGAAAATTGCAATCTCTTTCAAAAATTCAAAGATCGCATCAGGTGGGACATATGCATATGCATATGCGTGCGTGTATGCTTACATATATTTACGCGTATGATTGTGTGTGTGTCAGCACGCAGGCATGTACGTGCGCGTAAGCATGTCTTAACATGTGTATGAGTACGCAATGTAATTAAGCACATTTTGATTAAAAAGAAATTTAAAAAAAGAAAAAAAAAAAATATATATATATATATATATATATATATATATATATATATATATATATATATATATATATATATATATATATATATATATGTTAAAATAGTATGGTAAAAGGAAGTTTTAAAATCAACAGATCTGTTGATTTTAAAACTTCATTTTAAAACTTCCTTTTACCATACTCTTTTAACAGATGTTGCTCCCCAGGGGTTGAGCACTTTAAAAATTTTATTAGGCGTTTTAGTAGTATTTCTCTCTCTCTCTCTCTCTCTCTCTATATATATATATCTATATATAGATATATATATATATAGATATATATATATATAGATATAGATATATATATATATATATATATATATATATATATATATATATATATATATATATGGTCTGGCGCGTTTTTAAGCAAAAATTGTCATGCAGTGACAAAGTACCAAACTGACTTTCTCTAGCAAACACATTCATACATCCAAAATATAAAAGTAACACACGCGAACGTTTTCGGTTTGAAGTTTTTTTCCCCTCCTCTCCCATTCGGGAGAAAGGGGGATAGGGCGCAAGGTGTTTTTACACCGTAAAATCCGCAGCAATGGCAGGGAAGGGTGGGAGACACGGGAGACAAATCTCGTGGCTGAACAAAAGATATAAGAGACTAGTCATCTTCACGGTGAGGGCATAAGAAGTGGGGGGGGGGGGGGGGGGGGTGAAGGTTGTGAATAATTTGATAAATATTAGAATTTTGTTATAGATTACTACTATTACTATTACTACTACTACTACTACTACTACTACTACTACTACTACTACTACTACTATGATAATCATCATCATCATCATCATCATCATCATCATAATCATCATAATAATGATGATAGTATTACCTATTATTAAAATGTTTCTACAGACTACTACTACTACTACTACTACTACTACTAATAATAATAATAATAATAATAATAATAATTAGAAGGGTACTCACGAGAGTACAGACCTCCACTAAGGTCAGACTCATCTTTAGTCCGTTTGTATAGCCAGTTCTTGACTGAACACCCACACAACACTGCCAGGGAAACTAAGAATGGGTATGGATTTGAGGAGAGATTTTTACCTTGTATATGTATTGTTTTAACTGGACACGCAAAATACGAAATGTTAACGTTTATACCAGTAAGAACTTTCAGTATTCCAAACAAAAAAGACAAAATACATAGATAGACAGACAGACAGACAGATAGATATAGATAGATAGACAGACATATAAGTAGATAGACAGACAGACAGACAGATAGATAAAACAGATGAATAGATTGATAAACAGATGAATAGATAGATAAACAGATGAATAGATACTTACATACATAGACAGACAAGCAGATAGAAACAGATATATCTAAAGGGAGCTAATTTTGAAAAGCAAGGATATTTCAGCAAGACAATATAAACATGTAACAGGACAAACACGACGCATATCGACCTATTGGGTCTTCTTCAGGAACAAACAAACAACATTTAGGACCATGAAAACGAAGAGCGAGCAACCACTTATCTTCTCATATTTCATAGGGAGCTATGAAATCTAACAGCTACTGTAAAGTGCTCGTGTTCAGTAAAAAAAAATGTGTATAAACTTTCTGTTAATTGATTTGTCCCCGAAACTCAATCCATCTTTCCATAAAGATCGATTAAAATCAGTCCAGTAGTTATCATGTTTTCCA
>JADBJO010002664.1:60000-67500 GCA_016801955.1 Conus betulinus
TATTGCACCGTAGTGAGTTGTACTTTTCTGTGTTGTGGTGTGCAATCGTATTTGAGATGTTTTGCTCTGTGCTACACTCAGTTGTCTCAGAAGAAGTTTAGCTGTTTCGTGTTATGTTTGTCGCTATGACTTTTCCATTAACAGTTATTTGTCTGCCTGTATTGCTGGGCAACAAACGTTTGTTCAGAAAAACAGAGTGTCGCCACTTTCAACAACTTCATTGTCTTTTGTTTACAAATTAACTTTTTATTAGTGTGTGTGTGTGTGTGTGTGTGTGTGTGTGTGTGTGTGTGTGTGTGTGTGTGTGTGTGTGTGTGTGTGTGTGTGTGTGTGTGTGTGTGTGTGTGTGTGTGTGTGCGTATGTTTGTGTGTGCCTTAGAGACTGGGCGTGGGTCCCCGTGGTTGCGTCCATGGTAGATTTGTTGGCTTTTTTCAGCAATTACAAAAAGTACCAGGCCAAACTTGAAAGAGCAATAAAAAGAAGATAATGCATGAGTATGTTACCAGCGATTAAGTTTATCAGAAATATTTTTTAACAAATAGATTGTTTAAGGACTTGTGATGAATTGTAATACACACTGATAACAGATTTGTTAAACATTTTATCTGCGGAATGCAACAACTATTAATTTGAATTCTGTCAGGCTCGACTATTTTAACACATTCTCTATTACGCAGAGGAGCACAAACAAACAAACACACCAAACTAAACATAAACAAAAACTGACATGATGTAAACAATCTTACCAGACAGCAATGTTTGTATTTAACAATTGTGGTTAATCAAGTATGTGAAGCTTCATATAAGCTGAAAATCAAACAGCTTTGCTCGTTTCCATAAGCCCTAACAATAAACCCCTACTCAAATGGTTTGAAGCATTTGCCTGCACACATGAGAGTCGAACCAGATGTAGGATGGAGTTTTTCCGGCTAGAAAACCCTCTCTGCCCACCACGCCGTCCTTAGATACCTGATCCATGGTACAGGCTGCGGAAGAGGAATGAGCTCAGGTTTCCATCATGCTCTACTCCAGACATTAGTGGATTTCTCTCAAGTTTACCAGCCCTACAACCATTGAGCTATAGGACTTTAAATTAAAAGTAACCAATAATACCAATGAAATCTAAATTGCATTTGTCATCAGAATCCAACCGATTTTCCCTAATTGAACGTAGCCTCTTCAGTCAGTTCGACACTGCCATTGTTGTCAAAGTGCTTCACATTCCACCAGGTCTTCTTGCAACTAGGTAATTGACGTTAGCAATTTACAAAAGACGATTTGACAAATTCCATGACCGTCATACCACCTGCCTGTCCCCTTTTTCTCTCTCCCCTTCTCACCTCCCCCCTCAAACATACAAAATGTTTTTCAGTCTAGAGCCAGACGGAATTAATGGTGATTAAGACCACCAAGACATGTTCAGCAGGCCTTGCAAAGACAGTCCTGCAAGGAACAGCCAGGGGAAGACAAAGGAAGAGGTGGGAAGACAATATCCGAGAGTGGACTGGAATGAGCCTGGCGGAATCTCAGCGAGCGGTGGAGGACAGGGACAGATGGAGGAGAGTGGTGGCCGGATCATCAGGGGTGCCCCAACGACAACAGACGATGTCAAGGGATAGGTGAGGTGAAGACCACCACGGCCACAAAAACCGGAAAGCGATCTATTCTCTCTCTGGCTGGGGTCACACAGACTGTTCAATCATCGGGACACATTTGGAATGACTCATCAGATAAGCCATTGCCTGTTGTGTCAGTGAAAAGGCAATGAAAAGGCTGCAGCTGATTCAAAAGCTGTAACCGGATACAGTTATGGCGAGACCTTTACTCTGAACGTTACGATGATCAAACAGATGGGGGAATGATAAAAGGATTAAACAAAATTGCCAGCCTAATAATTAGCGCCACTGATATTTTTTTTTTTTCCAATTTGAGATTAATTTCCATACGGAAGACCAGTTAAATCGTCGTTTGTGTGCTTGGGGGAGGCAGAATTCGCACATGCGATTGAAACCAACCACACACACACACACACACACACACACACACACACACACACACACACACACATACACACACACACACACACACACACAGACACATACAGAGATAGAGAGATACAGAGAGAGAGAGAGAGGTAATTAGGTATTAGAGGTAGATAGATAGATAAATATAGGATCTATGTGTGATGTGTGTGTGTGTGTCTGTGTGTGTGTGTGTGTGTGTGTGTGTGTGTATATATGTGTGTGTGTGTGTGTGTGTGTGTGTGTGTGTGTGTGTGTGTGTGTGTGTGTGTGTGTGTGTGTGTGTGTGTGTGTGTGTGTGTGTGTGTGTGTGTGTAAATCCGCACGGTAAACGTTTGTCCAAAAAATAATTTTCTTGGATCATAGAATCAGCAGGGTGATGGTGGTGGTGATACGGTTGGCCCTTTACCTCTTTAAGAACCAGTTTTGTTCTTTATTTCATCATTAGTTCTCTGCACTCTCAGTTTTTAAACCAATCAAAAGACGCCAATCTTCATTTTCTTGTCACGAATTCATGTCGTTTTTAATCGGAACCAACATCTTCCATCTCAATGTCATTTTTAAGAATGCCAGCAACATTTCAGGCTTCAATGTTCATTTTCTGTCGCTCTAAATCAGACACCTAACGAGAGAAAGAGTCGCCATATCAAGTTGCAAGATAGGCTCAAAATGTTCTAACTGCTTTCGAGGGTCTCGGTGTTCTTTTCCCTCGCCCCATTATTTGGTCTAAAGCTTTATGGTTCGTTCAACTTTTTTCTCTCTTTTTTTTTTTTCTTTTAACAAGTCTCCTCATCGCTGTCGGCTACTTTCTTCTTTCGTTCGCAATCAAAACTTTCTGTGTTAAACTTTTTCTTACTTAACTAGGTGACAGGGGGGAGACAGTGCCAGAGAGACAGAGACAGAGAAAAAGAGTGAGAGTGAGGAGGGGGAGTGGGGGATAGGAGGAAGCAAGAGAGAGAGAGGCAGAGAGAGAGAGGGAGAAAGGAAGATAGGGAGCGAGGGAGCAAGCGAGAGAGAGAGAGAGAGGGGGGGAGGGAGGGAGAGAGAGAAACAGACAGACAGACAGACAGACAGACAGACAGACAGACATGCTGTAATACATATATATGATTAGATTAGATAGAAGGACAACGGAAACTGATTTCGAGGCCGAAACAGAGACGAGGAAGAAGAGTCACACAAATGTGAGGGACAGAGACAGAGGGAAAGAGAGGGGGGGGGGAGAACGAAGGGAGGAAGAGAAAAAGAGAGACAGAGACAGGGACACAGAGAGAATAACTGCGAGATATAAACAGAGAGAGAGACAGAGAGAAAGAAAAAAAAAAGAGACAGAAAGACAGAAAGACAGACAGACAACACACACACAGAGAGAGAGAGAGAGAGAGAGAGAGAGAGAGAGAGAGAGAGAGAGAAGAGAGAGAGAGAGAGAGATGCATATTATGAGAACTGATTTATATGCAATCGAAAAAGAAATTTCGTGATTATTCGCCATGAGATAAACCTCATATGATGGTAACTTTGAGTTCCGTTCGCGATTTCATCGTAATCCACGTGTATACGCTGCAAAAGAGAGATATACCCAAAATTGGTCTGAATAAAACCTCCTCCCACGTTTCCAAAAGTGAAGGTTTTTTTTTTTTTTCCCTTCTGGATAGATTGGCTCCTTTACCACTCTTTCTCGTCTGGTGGGGAATGGGGCACTGTCCACTCCAAACTTTTTTTTTCTTCCGCACTGATTAGCTCCTTTGCCATCCTTTCTTGTCTGACAGAACGTGGCGCCCGCCCCCATTCTCTCTCTTTCTCTCTGTCTCTCTGTCTCTGTCTCTGTCTCTCTCTGTCTCTCTCTCTCTCTCTCTCTCTCTCTCTCTCTCTCTCTCTCTCTCTCTCTCTCTCTCTCTCTCTTGAGGGCATGGTTTAAAAAATGCTATCATTTTATCCATGTTACCCTCATAAAAGGTATTCGTGTTCGTGTTCGTATTCGTATTCGTATCGTTCCCTCTCTCTCCCTCTCCCTCTCTCTTCTCCCCTCCCCTCTCTTTCCCTTCTCTCTCTCTCTCTCTCTCTCTCTCTCTCTCTCTCTCTCTCTCTCTGTATAAGACAGAGAGGAACAGATCAGCAGTGCTCAGCTCATAATGATGTCAGTGATATCTGATCACTTCATCGTCGGTTTTCACTTGAGTCGTACGTCGGATGTGCGATTAAGTTCTGAACACCTTGATTGTCTGTCGCTGTGGTGTGTGTGTGTGCGCGCGCGCCTGTATATGCGTGTGTGTGTGTGTGTGTGTGTGTGTGTGTGTGTGTGTGTGTGTGTGTGTGTGTGTGTGTGTGTGTGTGTGCGTGTGTGTGTGTGTGTTTGGGGGGAGGGTTTACACGCGCGCGCGTCCTCTCTCTCTCTCTCTCTCTCTCTCTCATCCTCTCTCTCTCTCTCTCTTTCTCCCCTCCCCTCTCTCTCTCCCCTCCCCCTCTTCCTTCCCCCCCCCTCTCTCTCTCTCTCTCTGATGGTGATGACAACGGCGATAGTAATGACCACATTCCATAATCGGAGAGATTGTTGCTCCCCATGGACAGTGGAACTTCGGGCGAGTGAAAATGAAATTTTACTCGCCGTAGACAACTACACCAGAACAACCAAAATGTTTCAAATGTCTCACGACTCCACCATCATGCAAGTCATTTTTTTTTTCTTTCAGATCACCACCTTAACCGGTTACAGAACATTACTATGTTTGGTGTATGAGAAAAAAGACAATGGTAGAATATGACATGAAAAGGTTCCTGTTTTCACCTTTAACCCTGAAAAAAGACTCATTTTCAACATCGGAAATGAAGTGGATTTCAAGCACAAATAATCTGAACAAAAGCCTAGAATGTTTCAATTTTGTTTGCTTTGAATCTCTGTCTCTTTAATTTGTATGTATCCATGTATGTGTCGTGTTATGTGATTCGCCAAAATCAGCAAACTTCCTTGAGATTGGTAGACAGAGCTTCTGGATTTCATCTGTTTTTGCTGCTGAAATCACTAGAACTTGTTAGCAGCTTTCGGTACCCCTGTCATCAAACCACGATGATTTCAAAATGAAACACACGAATGCAGCAGCGGCATCCGAAGCAGAAACAACAGAAAAAAAAGCCAGCGAATGTTTGTTTTATCGAAGTAGAAAAATGCGAGCATGTGACAAAGAAAAAATCAAACGTGGCGCAATGTAAGCTGATTCCCATGTCATTGTCAAAATTCCATTAACAGAAACCAAAACCAGTTTCAAGGACAATACTTTTTTTCAGATTAGAAAGGCATTTCGAAAATTGCACCACCATCTCTCACATACCACTACCACTACCACCAAAATCAAACGAAACATTATTAATCCGATATTTGATCTGCACCTAAACTTCTTGTGCCTGACCTTGGGTCTCCTTCAATCTTCCCAATAAATCTGAAATCGGTTCTGTCCTTTTCGCCCAATCTAGCTGACAGACAAACAAACCAACGAACCTGGGTGAACACAATCTACTTGTGAGGCAAAGAAAGAAAGAAGACGTATATTACGCGTCTCGTGAATGCATGTGCGTGTTTTTTCGTTTTCTTTATGCTTATTGTCATTTACTTTTTACCCCCCCCCCCCCCCCCCCCCCCCCAAAAAAAAAAAAAAAAAAAAACAGTATGCTTAACAACATCAAATTAAATCAATCAATATCTCTGCTATCTACATGTTTTAATTAAAAATATTGATCGATTTCCTTTCATGTTTGACACTAAACAGTTTCTTATGTTCTTTTTTGTTTTGACGTGTTTGAGTGTTTCTTTGTTTTAAACCTGCAAATTCAATGCAGGAAACATGTCGTTATCAGAAACGACTCTAAAACTTAAACCAGTGATATGAAGTAAATTCCCTTCCTGTTGTGCCGCTAAAAATAGGCCTACATCATATTAAATCAATAGACTTAACAGACAGAAAGCAAAGAGCATGTCTGATTTGTATTGAAAAGTTACGTAATGTCCATTCATTATTTTCACTGCACAATATCATTCTGGTTTAAGGACAACCCGTAACACGCCTATAAACATACAATGAACCTTTTCTTAGCTCAGATTTCAGAGCAAATTCATCTATCAATCTGTACGGCAAACTTTCAGCTCTTCTCTCGGAGAGTTAGAACAACTTCAGGATCCGATTTTTTTAATCCTCTTCTCGTTTCATAGCACGGTAATAATCACTGTTAAAGACACGATTCCTTTCGCCTGTCATTTTACACAGTTTGGCTAGTCACTTTCAACATTTCCCTGGAACATTCATCAATTCTAATCAATAGCCAAAGGTAAGTAAGTTTTTTAAAAAAAAACCTGACTTTCGGGTTGTTAGAGCGCTCGCGCATGCGCGTACACTAGCACGCAAGGAGGCAAGCACGCACGCACGCAAAACACACACACACACACACACACACACACACACACACATCACAAAATCGAATCGAATCGAGAGTGATGACTTTCCCTTTATGAGCCGGCAAACCAAGAGCGAAGAAACCCTCCAGCATCTGGTTCCGATTGACCGTCACTCTGCCCGAGCTTTTATTAAAGGTTCCAGAAACAAGGCACAGTGGTTAGTCATTCGTCTGGTGCCTAGGTAACTGACCAGATCTTTCATCAAGTGTGCCCTGTATGCGTACGTCTGTGCAGGCTTCCTTACTATTATTTCCTGTTTGTTATTCGTCCGTGTTGTTGTTTTTGCTTTACTGCGTTGGTTTTGCGTTCATTTTGTATTCTAATCGTATTCTATTCATCAGTGCTACTGTTGTATATCATGTCATGTTCTATTCGATTTTCCTTGTTCGAATGATGCATTTTGTACCATGTTTGTTTTTATTTCGGTCTGATTATCGTATCTCATTGAACAATTGCACTGTCTTAAGAACGAGGGTAATCATTTTTCTGTATTCCGTACGTGACGAGAGAGAGAAGAGAGAGAGGAGAGACGAGAGAGAGGCGAGAGAGAGAGAGAGAGAGAGAGAGAGAAGATCTTACGGAGAGAGAGAGAGAGGACGGAGAAAATTCGAGGTCCGTCAGAGAGAGACAGGATGGAGTGACAGAAGAGTTCTCTCTGAGGGAGAGAGGAGAGGATGGAGATTGTCAGGTACAGGAAGAAAATCTTTTCAGTCTCAGGAACAGCATACAGTCCACACCAGAAGTGAGTGAGGTCGCCGGATTTGACAGAGGTGTGGTTCTCTCTTGCTCCGGAAAATGTTACAGTGGATAGTAAGGTCCACTTGTACGTCTTCACACCGAATTATCAGCAGTGAAAATGTCAATGTGTGTATGTGTGTGAGCTTGTGTGAGCTTGGTGGGTGGGTGGGGTGTTTGTGTAAGTGCGTGCGTGCGGTGTGTGCAGGCGTGTGTGTGTGTGTGTGTGTGTGTGTGTGTGTGTGTGTGTGTGTGTGTGTGTGTGTGTGTGTGTGTGTGTGCGCGCGCGCGCGCGCCGC
>JADBJO010002664.1:72500-80000 GCA_016801955.1 Conus betulinus
ATAGACAGACAGACAGACAGATAGATAGATAGATAGATAGATAGATAGATAGATAGATAGATAGATAGATAGATAGATAGATAGATAGATAGATAGACAGACAGATATGGAGAGAGAGAGAGAGAAGGAGAGAGAGAGAGAGATGTGTGTATGAGTGTGTGTGTGTGTGTGTGTGTGTGTGTGTGTGTGTGTGTGTGTGTGGTGTGTGTGTGTGTGTGTGTGTGTGTGTGTGTGAGTGTGTTGTGAGTGATGATGATGATGATGATGATGATGATGATGATGATGATGATGATGATGATGATGATGATGATGATGATGATACCGACTAATCGTAACGTAAAGAACAGGGCAAAAGCACAGCATTAAACTTCAACTGGAACGAAAATAGAGGTCAATGGAGGTTGGGAGATGCGGAAGGCGGGAAAGGGGTGGGAGTGGGGAGGGGATTTGTGAGATAGACTGAGTGCGTTCACGGCGCCTGCAGCTTATTTGCAGGACCGTTTAGAAACTCAATAACAAAATGAACCTGGAGGGAACGCGAGGGAGGTGGACAGCAGAGTTATCCCTCTTAGGATAAACGTGGCGCAAGACAGGGTGATTCGCAACGCTTCCTTGAAGGAATTTATGATGGCCACGACTGATCTTCGGTACTAAAAAGATGGGGTCTCTCAAGCGCCACTCCAGAACGTCTGAGGCTCGATTCGAGGCTATGGATTGACTACTGGGTGGACATTTGGCTTCTGTCTCTCCGGACGGCATTTAGACAGAATCAGTGACGGATTCCACAATCTATTTGCATGGCGGTATGCAGGAAGCAATGCAAATTATCTTCCGCTCACTGTACCTGACGCTCACAACCAAAACGAAGGCAATAGCGCAGCCAGAACGGATGAATTAAAAAGAAGGAGAGAAAAAAAAAAAACAGGACAGAAAACCTATGACAGTAAACACACACATACATTAAATGAGTTTATCTGGCTGTCGCAGAAGAACAATACGAGAAGACAGAGAAGAAGACCAGACAGAGACGAAATCGAAGAGGGGGCGAAGAGGAAGCTTAAGAAGAGGGGTAATCGCGTAGTAGGAGCAGTAGTAGTAGTAGTAGTAGTTGTAGTAGCAGTAGTACTAGTAAGAAAGAAGAAAAAGAAGACGAAAAAGAAGAAGAAGAAAAGAAGAAGGAGGAAGAGGAGGAGGAAGAGGACGAGAAGGAGGAGTAAGGAGGAGGGGAAGGGGGAGGAGGAGGAAGAGGAAGGAGAGAAGAAGATGATGATGGAAGGAAGAGGATGGGGAATGATGATGAAAGATTATGATGATGAATGAATGAAGATGAAAGAAGAAGAAGAAGAAAAAGAAGAAGAACAACAAAAACAACAACAGAACAACAACAAGAAGAAGGTCGTAGGTATATATTTTTCTTGACTGCTTAAGTGCTTCATAAGAAGTTCGATCAGTATCTTTTTGATGTAAGCAAATGATAAGTACTACAACACAAACCCAGAAAAAGAACATATATCAGAATGGAGGACGTGCATTACAGGATTACTCAAAACGAAGAATAACGCTTTCCCCAAGGTTCGTGGTTTCCAAATTTTACCAACATCTCTCTTCACTGATATGCCATCGAGGGTTTTTGACTCTCAGTGATGCCCTGTATCCTTGCTTTGGCATATGAAGATTGTGTTCCTTTCGGCCGGCAAAGCTCGCCAAAGAAGAAGAAGAAGAGAAGAACAACAACAACAACTAAACAACAACAACGACAACAACAACAACAACAAGCGTTCGTAGGTATGTATTTTTGTGTGTGAATGCTTAAGTGTTCATAAGAAGTCGTCAGTATGTTTTCATGTAAGTGTATGTGTACAACTGTCTGTCCCAGCAAGAACATATATCAGAATGACCCACGTGCATTACAGGATTACTCAAATCTGATAACGCTTTCCCCGGTTCGTGGTTTCCAAATTTTACCGGTCTCTCTTCACTGATATGTCATCGAGGGGGTTTGACTCTCAGTTGTGCCCTGTATTCCTTGCTTTGGCATATGAAGTGTGTGTGTGTTTCGGCAAAGCTCGCCAAGACTCTAAGCTGAAACCCAACGAACACGCCATGTTTCGTGTGAGTGTGTGTGTGTGTGTGTGTGTGTGTGTGTGTGTGTGTGTGTGTGTGTGTGTGTGTGTGTGTGTGTGTGTGCGTGCGCGCGCGCGTCTGTATATAAGAGAGAAAAAGATAAAGAGAGTGAGAGAGTGAGAGATGTGTGCATTCTATCCATGCGTGTGGGTGTGCACTCGCGATTATATAGGCTATGTGTGGGTGTGTACTTGTAGGCAGATACTCCTTGAAAGACGATTCAGTGAGAGTGATCCACGACAGAATGAGAAAGCACGGCTGGGAAAAAAAACGATCACGCAGCAGTGTCGAAGAGGACATTGCGCGGGAAAAAGAAGACGAAACAGCCTCCTCGAGTGTCAATGAAATAAAGACCACCACTGAGCAAGCTGGAGGAGGAGGAGGAGGAGGAGGAGGTGGAGGAGGAGGTGGAGGAGGAGCAGCAGGAGGAGCAGGCAGGAGGGGAGGAGAGAGGAAGAAGAAGAAGAAGGAGGAGGAGGAGGAGAAAGAGAAGAGAAGGAGGAGGGGGAAACAGAAGAAGGAGAAGAAGAAGAAGAAGAAAGAAGAAGAAGAGAAGAAGAAAAGAAGAAGAAGAAGAAGAAGAAGAAGAAGAAGAAGAAGAAGAAGAAGAAGAAGTAAAAAAGAAGACGAAAAAGAGAGTTAAGGGAGAGAGTAGTAAAAAAAAAAGAAAGAAAAACGACAACGAAGAAGATGAGAAATAGGAAAGGAGACAAGGAGGAAGGGCTGGAGGGGTTCAGAGATAAAGGGGGGCCGGGGGGGGGGGGTGGAGACAGAGAAGACATTAAACACAACAAAACATGCAGCACAGTATCCGCACTAGCTACACCAGAATAAGAAAACATGTCTGATAAGATTAAAAGAAAAAGGAGGGTCACAACTTTTGGGAATTGACTGTGCAGAAACAAAATAATCTATTTTGCAGACAGTTGGGTGCGCGACAGGCAAAACAGCTCTTCGAAACCACACTCACGCACACGCGCGCGCGCGCGCGAGCGCGTGCGCACGCACACACGGACACACGCACGCACGCACACACACACACACACACACACACACACACACACACACACACACACACACACACACACACACACACACACACACCACCGCGCAAGCACGCATACATATAGGCTAAACACCCCAAATCCCCAAGCAACACATGCACATAACTTAAGGCAACGACCAACAACACAAAACAAACACCCATACAACCCAAACCAACCATCCACAATACTCAAGCTAAACATCCACACAAACCAAGCCAAACACCCACATAACACTAACCAAATACCCATAGACCCCAAGCAAAACATTTTCACAATAAAATCCAGATACCCGTACAACAGAAATCAAACACCCATAGAATACACACCAACTAGCTACACAACGCAAGTCAAACACCCACACAACACTAACCAAACACCCCATACAACACAAAATAGACGCTCAGACAGCCAAAGCTAAACATTCTCACAGCACGAACCGACCATCCAGCCAAATACCCATACAGCCCAAACGCTCAGTTAACCCAAACCTGAAACACAAAACTCCAAAGGCCCATATAACACTCTCAATAAACACCCGCACAACCAAACACGTTCACAACACACAACCCACACTGCCCAGCACAGAATACAAACCAAATAATCACATAACTCAGGTCAAAACACAAATACAAACGGAACCACCACCACCCAACACAGACACAATGAATACACAGCAGAAGTCCAGTGAATGGAGTACCCACCTTTGAACCAACAGACACACGGTTCGAGCCGCGAACTGGATATGTTTATTTTCCCTATCCAGCTACACCTTTTGGGTAGGCCTTTTGGATCAGACGGTGAGTATCTCGTGTGTAATATGCACTATGCACACGTTGAAGAACCTATGGCGACAAGCAGGTTGCCTCTGGCAACATCGTGTTTGAAAATGTACTAAGGAGAAAGGTCATCAAAAAACGGAAGCCCAAGCAGACAGAAAAAGTCCATGGTGCCATACCCTGGTAACTGTTCTCCCTAAAAAAGAGCTGCTCGAATTTCATACGAAATTCGTTGTGATAGGAAAGTTTTTTTTTCTTTTTTTTTTAATGAACACAATACAATACAATATAATCATTGGAATGCAATATTATTCAATGCAATACTGAACGCAGTGCAAGGCAACACTATACTGTGTAACACAGCACAATACAAAACAATACAAACAACACAGTACAACACGTTACAATGCAATACAATACAAACAAACACATAACAACATACAGATCTTAACTCACCTTCGGAGATCCAGGAACTCAGCATCCCAGGAGATGACGGGAATGCCCAGCGCGTGGGCCAGATCCAGAATGTAATTGTTGGCGGCGGGCCGCTCGCTCAGATCCGGGTTGTTGATATTCAGCAAGGTCACTGTGCTGCTGCCCAACACGTCCTTGCAGAAGGTCCTCAGAATCTCCTGCGGGTTGTCGTGGTGAAGGAAGGTCAAATTGCCCGACGTGTGGAACACTCGGAACACGCGAGAGTACTCAGAGTTCCGGCGATACTGCAGAAAGGAAGGAAGGAAGGCGGACTCCAGTTCCCGGGCCGCCATGAAGTGATGGGGCAGCAGGGCGTGCAGGTGCACTTTGGTTCGGGAGGCGCACGGGACCGCCAACATGCAGCAACAACACAACACCGCGACCGGGAATGGGATACCACCACTGTGTACACCGCGGCTGAAGTTTGGCTCCTTGGGGAGCGAGCTGGACTCGGTTCGTTTCATGATTCTTCACGGCCTGTTGATCTGTGCTGGTGAGTATCACGATGTTGAAATGAAACATGAGAGCTCTCAGGTCACTTCACTTTGCAAAGGGAGCATGAGAACGGTTGGATGTCCTAGTTTTGTTCTGTTGGCTTCGTAACTTGCCTGTTTTTTGTCAGTTAGCCAACAGGAAGATGTTTTCGCTGTTTGGAAAATACTGGATAAGTTATGTTTATAGGTTGCAAACGATTTTTTTTCTCCAGAATTCCTTTAAGGTAACTTGGCGCTGCACCCAAAAACACAGTTATAGTCGAATTACATCTTGCCTCTTTATGTTTTTACTTTACTCAGTCAGCCGTTAGAGTTTCTTCAACAATAAATGAATCATGAAATGAATTATCCGTTGAAAAAAGTATGTCTTTTTAACATTTTCCAGAATTCATTGACACATTGACAGACGCTTTTAGTAAATTCCGCTGAGGATGGTCTTCATACGATGCCAATAGTCTGAGGACTCGAGAATTCACCGACTGTGTTCGGGCTCTGAATGAGATGACAATAAACTACCTATACTGCTTCAAGATCAGGCCAGACCTGATGTGATTCATGCCTTGACTGTTCATTTCCAGGAGAGAGTTTGTGTGGGACAGGTTCATCATGATGGCATCCTTCTGCGTCCAGTCGTGTGTCTGTGTAGAAATGTCTGCAACAGATAGCTGGGATTAAGCTGGCTACTTGTATATAGAAGGTTGTGTTTTGCATGCAAATGAGCCGTCCACGCACGCATGTTCGTGCATACGCTAATCGCATGCACTTCGATCGAATACGAACGCAGGCAGATGAATGCTTCTCTCTCTCTCTCTCTCTCTCTCTCTCTCTCTCTCTCTCTCTCTCTCTCTCTCTCTCTCCTCTCTCTCTCTCTCTCTCTCTCTCTCTCTCTGAAATTAAGTGCGTATTTTTGTGTCTGCCTGTGCGCCTGTGTGTGTCTGTGTCTGTGTTTGTGTCTGCGTGTGCATGTGTGTGTGTGTGTGTGTGTGTGTGTGTGTGTGTGTGTGTGTGTGTGTGTGTGTGTGTGTGTGTGAGGGTGAGAGAGAGAGAGAGAGAGAGAGAGAGTTTTGTGCCTAGTATGTGTGTGTACACGTTTGTGTATGTGTGTGTACATGCGTGCACGCGTGCGTGCGTGTGTGTGAGTGTGTTGTGTGTGTAAGTGTGTGTGTGTGTGTGTGTGTGTGTGTGTGTGTGTGTGTGTGTGTGTGTGTGTGTGTGTGTGTGTGTGTGTGGTGTGAGGAGAGAGAGAGAGAGAAAGAGAGAGAGAGAGAGTTTGGGTGCATAAGTATGTGTGTGCACGTTTGTGTATGTGTGTGTGTGCGTGCGTGCGTGCATGCACACGTGCGTGTGTGTGAGTGCCTGTGTGTGTAAGTGTGTGTGTGTGTGTGTGTGTGTGTCTGTGTCTGTCTGTCTGTCTGTCTGTCTGTCTGTCTGTCTGTCTGTATGTCTGTCGATGTCTGTGTATGTGTGTGAAGTAAAACAGTCTTTAAGAATTCAGCTTTTTTTTTTTTACACCCTGCCCTCATGAAAAAAGAAAAACAAAGAAACGAATACAGCATATGATCACAAAACACAAACAGCGTTTTTCCAAAGCACCCAATTTCTACCATACAAATACATAACTCTTATATCACATATGAAACAATAATAAAACTATTGTTGGAACATCAATTTCAAGTACAGCAAGAGGCAGAGAGAGGGAGACGAGGAGGGAGGGACACAGAGAGAAAAAGAGACAGAAAGAAAGAAGTGAGTGGGGGACAAAAGGGGATAGTATTGATGGCAGTTACCTTAAAAATGCTACGCAGATTTTCCAGCAGCAGATGTTTTTCAGTGCCTTTTTTTTTAATGTCTGTTTCGAGGGACATGATTTTAAGGAGGAAGGCAAATAATTCCATGCGGTCCCTCCAGAGTATACAAAACTTATAAAGATTTCTTCGGGGTCTGGGAAAAGAACGTTTATGTGTATGTCCATTTCTATTGATGACAAAGCTTTCAATGATTTTCTTCGGAGCTGTTCCATTCATTACACTGCACATGCACAAGCACTTGTTGAGATAGAGTCTGTACTTAAATGGCAGAATATTTCACGGTTTGAAATCACTTTTTGTCAAGATATTGGATTTCAACTGAATTAATTTAGTGGCGCGCTTTTACGTAGACGACTTACTTGTTTCAGATTAGTTTCAATGACATTATCCCATAAAGTAGATACATAATTGATAAGAGAAGACTGCGCATGAAATAATATCTGTCTGGAATGAAGGTTTGGAATTTGCTGTAATTTTTGCGAGCTTATATCTTCTCATAGAAGTACGTTTTCCAAGATCTGCAGTGTGGGAAGACTGACATAAAGATACTAACGATATGCGAAAAACACCTGTTAAGTTATTGTCAAGTGACTACTCTCATTAACAATAGACTTTCAATGTATTATATATAAAGATCTGGATACTAAATCCTGTATGTGGCAGAATATGATCAGCTAACACACATCCAACCTTGCAAGTGAAGAACTTAATTCCTATACATCAAGATCCTAAATTCCAGCCTCCCCCTTCCATCAAGTGAAATCGTAGTGTATAAAAA
>JADBJO010002664.1:90000-95000 GCA_016801955.1 Conus betulinus
ACCCGAGTGTCTGTTTAGCGTGCACAATTCTAGGTAGATTACACCGCACTCGAGCGATCCATTTATGCCGAAAACATTTTAATTTTCACAAAAAGCTATACTGAGATATACAAATGAAAAGTAACTGAACCAGCTTAATGTATGTTGGAAAGGTCATTTTGGTGTAATGTATCTTGAGTCTTTTCCCGCAAAAACCAAGCGGAATTCTCGGGGGGAGGGGGGGGGGTGGGGTGGGGGGGGGGGGGGGGGGGGTCGCGTGAAGAATTTCTATATTTATGAACTCTGCTGAGGCTGAAGGTAATTTACCCAAATCAGTGGACAACATCAAAACAGTCTGTGAAACTGTTGGATTGACAAAGTGGGGTAGTGTATTTTCCTTGAGTACCTGATTAAGCGCGCTGGCTATACTTACCGCATAAAAGATAATGTTTACAGCGTATGCGAAAAACACTTCCAGCGTGTGTAGAATATATGCAGTAAGCACAACAATGGTGTTCTTGGCATGGTATTATCATAGCATGTTACAGAAGCATAGGAAACAGCAAAATCAAGTCGTCATAAGACAACCCACCAGAAGAGACACACTGCTTCAGAGTCTATTCGGTGGTGCTTAGTGGGTTTGTTCTGATTTAACTTAGGCAGGATACTATCAAATAAACCCCCATGATAATTGCTCCTTCGCTATACCAGAGTGAGTGTGCGTGCCACATTGCACATTGCAGTCACTACATATGTCCCAATGACAGTCTTGATCAACTGGACACGAGCCCATCAAGGGAATAGACGTGAAAAGCATGCAAGCTAAACTGAGGTCACCACGAAAGCAGATCTTGAAGGGCTACAAAATTTGAGATTTTTTTTTATCTGATCAATGAAGATGAGGATGACGGAGATGAGGATGAGAGAGATGACTCTAAGAAGTTTCATTTAGATCAGATACTCAAGACAAGACTGTACTCCGCGCGCCCATTCATAATATTTGCCGGTATCAGCAAGGCCCAGGAGATACAGACACCTGCAGTGCACGTCAGAAATACTTATCAACAATCTCAGATATGCATTAATGATCTTCTCATATCCCTCCTTTACTTCTTTCTCTTCACTCGCTGCCGGTCGAAAAACGAATAGACTACAAACTGTCCTTACTCTGCTTTAAATCTTTGAATGGCTTAGCTCCTTCCTACCTTTCTGATCTCCTTCATCTCTATATTCCTTCTAGGCAGTTGCGTTCTTCTACGACAACACTCTGCTCAAAATCCCTCGACTCGAACTAAAACCTATGACGATCGTTCTTTTCCTTTTCAGGATCCGGTTTCTTGGAACAAAATCCCAATATCTTTGCGTAATTCAAACACTCTGTCTTCCTTCAAGGCATCTCTTAAAACAACCCTCTTCACCTATCAATAGCAGTTCTTTGTTCCCTTTCTATTGCCCATCAAATTGATTCTGCGACGCGCGCGCGCGCGCGCGCGCGCGCGCGTGTGTGTGTGTGTGTGTGTGTGTGTGTGTGTGTGTGTGTGTGTGTGTGTGTGTGCGTGCGCGCGTGCGCGCGCGCGCGCGATGTGGATGTGTCAATATGCACCCTTGTTTGTGTAGATGCACGGTACTTATTGCAATTTCATCTTCTTATAGGTTTTAGTTATATTTTCTCTAACCTTTTCAGTATTTGTAAGCGCTTAGGGCTCATAATGTAAGATTAAGCGCCATAGATAATCATCATTATTATTATTATTAATCAAATGAATGAAACTCAACTGTGAGGCTCCAGCTTTAAAATTTTACTCAATGGCAAACTCAACTCTGGGTAGGAACCAGTTTAGGGCTGAAAAACTCCACAAATGAATAGCCTTGATGGGAATCAAACCCACGACCCCATCAGGCAATTCGCAGTACTAACTGCGTTATGGCCGCTGATGCCGGTGACGCTGTGTGTTTCGGCGATGGTGGTGACGCGTTCTCATGGTGGTGCTTGAGAAAGTAAGTTTACTCCTTGACGCATCTGAATGTGCTTACATGTTATTGGTTTGGGGGAAAAAGAAACGACTTCCTCAGCTGGTGACAAACACAACGACGACGGCGATGATGATGCTAGTGATGATGTTGATGATGATGATGCTGGGGAGGAGAACTCTGTGACACTGCAATCGGCCTATGATGGTGAGCCTGTGTCCTGATTTCTACAACGAGCGGCCCAAGAGACTCAAGAACCTGATTCTGTGTCTACCTTCGATGATTTTTCTTTCCATTTTGAAAATGTTTGAGATGCTTGGTTCCAATCCACTGGTGACTGTCATTAAGCCATACTCGTCTTCTCTAATCCGTCTTGTACTCCAGCATCACATAATGCAAGTGACCTGTCAGAACCGAACCATAAATAGACATTCACAAATGGTGACAGTTGCTTCCACTGTGGGCATGAATATGTGATCTGCCCGAACAGAATGTCACCCAGGATGACATTTTGAACTAGGATGGCATGTTGTCTTGCAACGACAGAACAAAATGCCACCGGGTGACATTTTGCGCCGCGACAGACACCCCTAGCACATGGGCTGTTTCCGTAACATCAGATATCGAAGTGGTGGATCATGGCATCGAGCAAGACTGAGCCAGCACTCTGGACTGAATGGTATGTTCGCATCCACCTTAAAGCAATTAGGCATGCTTTACATACATACAAGTATCATTCATTCATCAGTTCATTTATTTATCCACCCATTCATTCATCCGTCCATTTTTGTTATCATCCACCTTTCATTCATTAATTTCATTTTGTTTATCCTCCCTCCCATTCCTTCACTGAGTCATTCATTTTATCCTCCCATTCCTTCGTTCATTCATCTATTCATTCTTTGTCTTTCCATTTATTCATTTGTTCATTTATTCATTTCATCCACCTATGTAATTCATTTTTCTCATTCATTTATCCGTTCATGCATCGTACCTCAAGAGCTCAATCCATAATACAATCTTTTTTTTTTAA
Source organism: Conus betulinus (assembly GCA_016801955.1). NCBI lineage: Eukaryota > Metazoa > Mollusca > Gastropoda > Neogastropoda > Conidae > Conus > Conus betulinus. The sequence continues at coordinate 92,984 of JADBJO010002664.1, forward strand.
CTGAGGCGTATGCGCTGAGCACTTTACAAACGTAAAAAAACAACATTCAAAGCAGTTATAGTTAGAAGAAGAGAAAAGAAGAAGAACAACAAACAACACAAGAACAAGAAAGAACAAGAAGAACAAGAACAAGAAGAACAAGAGAGAGAATGATAATAACAACAACAATTTACATCTCTGATGTTAATAACTCCGCTTGACTTATCGCCGTGAGATGTTTCACAGAATTCAAAACACATATACGTTTAACACACAAAAAATAGCATACTGCTAAAAAGAGCTAACAGTTATCTCATATCTCTCCTGTGAAAAAAAATAAGAGAGTAAACACGTTCTGTTACGAACATCAAAGACAGACAAAAGGTGGATTAGAAACTATACAGACGGGTGGATCCACAAGTCAGAACACGAAGGAACAGACAATAGAAACAGAAACGGCAAGCAATAGAAACAGAGAGAGAGAAAAAAAAAAGAGACAGAAAGGAACAAATTTCCAGCATCAGTATTCCATATCGAGAAAGGTCGAGTTATTATTTCTAATTGAAAGAATGTACAAACTTCCTATATCCTCTTGGATTATGAGATGAAATCTGACGGTTGAGAACGAGAACTATTTCAAAAGACGTTTGGTTTTGCCAAAGCGACCTACATTTCAGTGAGCTAAAGTATCTCCTGGTTACCTATTTCCTGCCGTATCTGTTTTTCTATTTATGCCTATGTTCACAACGCAACAGGAACATTGATCTGAACAGCCAGAAACACAAATCACATTAATCATCTCTCTCTCTCTCTCTCTCTCTCTCTCTCTCTCTCTCTCTCTCTCTCTCTCTCTCTCTCTCTCTCTCTCTCTCTCTCTCTCTCCTGTCGTATCTATTGCTTATATTCTGATTTTGAGCTGACGCTGTGGAAATCAATTCTGTCGTGTTTTGGGTCAAAGTTTGAATGACTTAAATAGCTGGTGTTAGACGAACAGATGTCACATCTCAAACAAGTGAACGATATGATTTTGCGCAGAAATCGTACACAGATTTGTTCTGTTCAACCCTCTCAAACATTGGATTAAACATGTATTAGAAAAAAAATTAATTGCTTAATTTAGACCTGGCGTTTCTCAGATATGATTTCATTACTTTTTACACAGATAAATTCGACAGAACGACTTGACACGCCAACGGGTAGGGCTATACAGAGTGAGAAATATGAGATACATTTTACGTTTTTGTTCCCAGTTCTTTAAGACAATTGCTAAAATCTTTACACCCTCCCCCCCCCCCCCCCCAATACATCAAAGGCGCTCATTATAGTCACTGGTTCTAGTACATGTAATATTATCAAGAATTTATGTATGTGTGTTTTTTATCAGGCGTCTAAAAACAGAAAAATAATGATGTCTTACATGCAGTTTTAGTTCCCGACAAATCGTCGCTTCTCAGTGTACATGAGTAAGCTCTTTCCCTCTAAGTGGGCCTAAAGCCTTATTGATATAAAGGCCTGAAGTCTGAAACCTTCCCGCGCCTCACTCTCTCTCTCTCTCTCTCGCTCTCTCTCTCTCTCTCTCTCTCTCTCTCTCTCTCTCTCTCTCTCTCTCTCTCTCTCTCCCTCTCTCTCTCTCTCTCTCTGTTTCTCTTCTCTCTCTCTCTCTCTCTCTCTCTCTCTCTCTCCCACTCTCTCTCTATCTCCCCCCTCTCTGTGTGTGTCTCTGTGTGCGTGTGTGTGTATATGTGTCTGTCTGTCTGTCCGTCTGTGTCTGTGTCTGTGTCTGTGTGCTTGCTCTATGTGTGTGTGTGTGTCTGTGTGTGTGTGCGTGCGTGCGTGCATGCGTGCGTGCGTGCGTGTGCGTGCGTGCGTGAGAGAGAAGCGCGTGTGCGAGCACACACACACACACACACACACACACACACACACACGCACGCACGCACGCACGCACGCACGCACACACACACACACACACACACACACACACACACACACACACACACACACGCAACGGGTCGAGCTGGGGGTACAGGCTCATCTT
>JADBJO010002664.1:110000-112500 GCA_016801955.1 Conus betulinus
TACTGGTGTTTGCTGTGTCAGGGATTGTGTGTGTCTTTGTCGTCATGCTTTCATTCATTTACATCGTTGTGTTACCGGTCTTTGAGAACATAGGTAACTGTGCCGTGGGGTTCTTAGTGACCTGATCTTATCAGAAAATTTTTACGATCCACTTCCATATCTGGGTGTTGATCTAATTAGTTTCGAAAAAAACTGCCCGGTGGGCATTGACTGGGAAGTGTTGGGCGACCATGTAGCGGGTTTCTGGTAACCTGAGTAACCATAATTTTTGTGATCTACTTTGGCATCTGGTTGTCACTTTTTTCGAGAATCACTCGCTGGGCATCATTTGATCAATGCGAAGACTTACAACATCTTACAAAGAATCAGCATCACGTTATTTGTGAGAATTAAGGCATCTGTCATTTTTTTTCGAGAATCGCTCACTAGGCATCATTTGATCAATGCGTAGACTAAAACATCTTACAAAGAATCATCATCGTTATTTGTATTAAGGCAAGTCGTCTGTGACCATACAACTTGGACAACACTTTATTGTCGTTTAGCACTTAAGCCCATGAGACACGAGAGGTAACAATCGCTTCTACCAATATTAAAAAAGAAATCACGCGAAATAAGGCTGTCATTTTTTTGAAGCACCCATTCACATATGCGTCCCCACCGTCACCCTTCCTTCGACCCGCTCTATGTCAATACCTCTATCGACCCGTCCGCGTGCACCCTCCCGTCCCTCGTCCTTCTTCCTTCACCCCCCATCCTCCTCCTGCAACCTTGCCCCATCCCCTACCCTCGTCCATCAATTACCCCTTCTTCATTCACACACACACACACACGCACACACACACACACCCCACCCACACACAATTACCCCTTCTTCATTCACACACACACACACGCACACGTACACACACACACACACACACACACACACACACACACACACACACACACACACACACACACATTCACACCTGCACGCACGTCCGAACATTGTAAAATAAAATATATATCAACGGTCGCACGCATAAGAATCCACTATCCCCATCATCCAGGTCATCACTACGTACTTTGTTCCTTCACAAAAAGTATGTTGTTATATTAGATAACAACGCGACAACCCCTGAGCTACTAGGAAGTCGCAAATAGTTCATTTGAAACATTGCAGCATTTATGTTAGTCAGCACAAGTAGAAACAAAAAGTGTTCTGAGTTTTTATATTCACTTCTACAAGACCGATTAAGGATGTCGTTTTAAACAGCCATCACTTAAAACGTTCTTTTACAAACTGTCAGACCCCTAATTCTCAGTCTGAATCTGGTCATTGTCACTGTGCCATTAACTTGTAACTAATACTAAGTACTGTTTTGCTTGAAAAACAGTTTAAAAGAAAAGAAAGACCTATATTTACCGTGACCAGCTAGCTTTGCAGGCCATGTTTGAAAAAGGAGATGGGTTTGTCTTTGAATTCCTCTGTAAAACCATATTCAGTACCAACTTTATGGCTCAGCCAAACAACATCAAAACCGGTTTTTAATCAGAGAGTATTTCGTACATTTAACGCCCAGTTAAAGTGCTCAGATTCGTACTGGAACAAGAGCATTTCGTATACCGATCTCTATATTCTTGAAATGGAGCTTTTGACTACTTTTGACCAACATTTAAACGTACGTGACGAGTTGTTATAATACGTGAAGAGCACCTCCCGGTTTCTCCACTTACCAGTTTGGTGGATGTATGCAAGGGAACTTTCAGAAATCTTTTTTTAATGGAAAACGTATTGGCATTTTCAATTCGGTCACTGTCTTGTTCTAATCCTCATACTTCAGCTGTGTGTGTCAGATTGGGTTCATATTGGGTGTCGAGTGGCTTCTAGAACAAATTCATGTCTATTGAGTGCAGTTTGCCTAGTGACTTTATTACTACTTCTTTCTTTTTTTCTTTTCTACAACATCTCACAAAGCATAACTAACTTTACTACTAACTAGAGAGAAAGAGAGCGCGCGAGTGTGTGTGTGTGTGTGTGTGTGTGTGTGTGTGTGTGTGTGTGTGTGTGTGTGTGTGTGTGGTGTGTAGGTGGGACGTGTAATCAAAGATTCTACGAAAGAAAGATTCTAAAAGCAATTCCAGCATGCTTTAAAAAATTAAAGAGTTGTTTACTTGTATGTTTATGGGGGTGAAGGGGGTGTGGGCGTGTGGGTGTTTGCGTCTGTGTGTGTGTTACAAGGTGGTAACAAGGGATGATGCAAGTCAGAAACTAAAAAAACATATTTGGGCGTCCCCCCCACTCTCTCTCTCTCTCTCTCTCTCTCTCTCTCTCTCTCTCTCTCATCTCCACTCCAACCCACCCCTATCTGTCCCTCCCCCTCAGCTTTTAGTTCCTGTGAGAAATAACAATCTAACAAAACTATCAGGCAGTTACTATGCTTAGCATTCCAGCTCAGTTGAAAAAAAAATCTATGAATATATCCGTGTGTCTATGTATATACATGTGTGTGTGTGT
>JADBJO010002664.1:117500-125000 GCA_016801955.1 Conus betulinus
ATAGAGGAAAGGGTATCAAATAAACTCACAACGAATGGAGGAGGAAAGTCAATACTGCCAAATTACGGTACCCTGCGACAGCTTGCTTGCGGTTATTGCCGACAAAATGGACAGAGAGAACATAAACCAACCCATCTTGTCTGACCCTCTCTCATGACCAAAAAAGGATAAACACAAACAACTTTTTATCCGACAGCAAACAAAAACTGTAGATGTACTAAAAAAAAAATAAAATAAAAGCTTTTCAGTGTATTCGTTAACAACATAAGTACATCGATATGTGGACCGTGGTCTTTTGTTTTAGACTTGCTAGTCTGTGCTCTCTTCCTATCTTTCTCTTCCTCTTTTGTAATTTATTTCTTTTGTTTTTTTTTTTGTCTTTTGCTAGCTTCTGTTTCCTTCTCTCTTCTGTTTCCCTCTCTTTCAGTGTTCTTTTGTAATTGCTAGGCGTAATGATTAAATCCCATGACAGCTTGCTTGCGTGTGTGTGTGTGTGTGTGTGTGTGTGTGTGTGTGCGCGCGTGTGTGCGTGCGTGTGTGCGTGCGTGCTTGTGTGCGTTCGTGTGTGCGTGCGTGTGTGTGTGAATACGTGTGTGCGTTTGTGTGTATGGGTTTGTATGTGCGCTTGTATGCGTGATCGTGTGCGCGCGCGCGCGTGCGCGCGCGCGCGCGCGTGTGTTGTTTGTGTGTGTGTGTGTGTGTGTGTGTGTGTGTGTGTGTGTGTGTGTGAATGTATGTATGTGTGTGGGCGCGCGCATCTGTGTGTGTGCGTGCGTGTGTGTGTGTGTGTGTGTGTGTGTGTGTGTGTGTGTGTGTGTGTGTGTGTGTGTGTGTGTGTGTGTGTGTGTGTGTGTGTGTGTGTGTGTGTGTGTGTGTGTGTGTGTGTGTGTGTGTGTGTGTGTGTGTGTGTAGAGGTGTGTGTGCCTGTAGATGTGTTATGTGGTCGTGCGCGTGAGCGCACGCGTGTGTGTGTGTGTGTGTGTGTGTGTGTGTGTGTGTGTGTGTGTGTGTGTGTGTGTGTGTGTGTGTGTGTGTGTGTGTGTGTGATTTTGGTGTAAACACATTCTTATGGTGTTCAAAATGAGCCCTTAATGAATACATTATTAGGCTGTAAAGAGAGAGAAAAAAAAAAAAACGTTATAAAGCGTCATCAGTACGTGTGTAAGAAATGGAGTCATATGAGCCCATCATCAGTGAATATTGAAAAGGGCTTCAAATAGCCGCATCCTTAGGGTGTAAAACAAAATGCTTCCGATGAACGCACTACTACATTGTGCGGGCAAGGGCTTCGTATGGACGTATGATTAAGGTGTGCCAGAAAAAGATTCGAATGAATGAACTATTATGACACGCAAAAGAGCTTCGTATGAACGTATGATTAAGGCGTGCTAGAAAAAGAATCGAATGACTGCACCATTAGGACACGCAGAAAAGATCTTTGTTTTAACGCATCATTGATGTGTGTAAGAAAGAGAATTATGTCACCGCATTATGATGTTCAGTTAAAAAAAAAAAAAAAGAAAGAAAGAACAAAGATTTTTATGAACTTATCGTCAGGTTATCAGCAAAGGCTTGGTAGGAAAGCGTCTTTCTGGTGTGCAAGAAAGGACTGTGTGTGACGACTTCATTTTTTCCCCTGCATCAAAGGGCTTACATTGCACGCATCATTAGGCTGTGTAGGAAATGGTTTAGTATCAACGAATTGTCAGAGTGCAGGAAAGGGCTTCGTATGATTGGAACAGAAAACGGCTTCGACCGGAACTATCATTAGGATGTGCGTGAAATGGCTTCATGTGGACCTACCATTAAATCGTGCAGAATAAAGAGGGCTTTGAACGGACGCATCATTATGACCTGCTGAGAGACGATTCGTACGATCGAGCGTGTCATTAGGGTGTGCAGAGAAACGGTTCCGAACAGAAGTATCATCAAGAAGAGGGAAAAGGCCTCAAAACGGCATATCAGAGTGTGCAGGAAAGGGCTTTTCAAGGACATATAAGGGTGTCAGAAAAAGCCTCGTAAGGACTTATCATTAGGTGTACAGAAGAAAGGACTTTGTCCCAATTATCATTAGTGTATGAAGAAAATGGCTTCGTGCGAATCATTATCATGGTCTGCAACAAAGGGTTTTTTCTTACGAACATAGCATAGGGGCGTGCAGAAAAAACACTTCGTATTAAAATGTGCAGAAAAGAGCTCTGTATGGAGGCGTGAGTGTACATGTCACACGAACTGCAAAACACGAATCCCGCGACAGCTTATTCATATCCAATATGGCACTGAAGGATTCAATTCCCTTGTTCTTGTCATGTGAGTACTATATCGCATGATACCCTTTGTGTACTAATAGAGCGCGGGAATAGCTGACATACAGGCTGGCACGCACGGGTTGTATGACGGTGCACTAATACTTTCGTTGTAACCCCGAGAGTTAGAGTTAATTAAACCATAAGCTAAAACTCCAATATCGAGTCAATCTTTGTTCGGATCTATCTGAACGCGCGGTGAATGCAAATGCTACATAGTGGCGGCTGTGTGTGGAACTGACCGTTTGATTTCTGTGGACATGAGTTGTTTTTTTTTCAATTTGTAGGCTGTTCTCGGAGTTTAACTAGTCGGTCGGCATCTCTGAGTATAGCTCAGCTGAGGTGTACCAAGCAAACAAGTAACGACGTTTGATTTAGACAGACCGGGGGGCTGGGGGAATTAGAGTCAGAAAAGAGCGTTTAAACCTCCAGTCAACTTTGATTTCAGTAACCCAGAACAGTGGGAAGACCGGGAATTACGTTTCCATAGGTTAGAATGGCATGGAAACTGCCCAAAGAAACGTTTGGTGTACATTCAGACGGACTATTAACTGAACGCAATGTGTGCGGAGGCAGACAAAGTGTTCTCACGGCTTATGTCCAGCGCAGAAGGTCACAAGTCGAAATATATAAAAAAGTGCCAGAAAACCTGGACACACCACTCTAAAAGCAAACGTAATCTGAGTGAGCAGTCTATATTGTACCAGCGAAGTCAAAGGATGGTGAAAACATTGAAACCTACGTTCGCGTAAAACATCACCTGTCTGCGCGTGCACAGTGTCCAAATCGGCATGAAGCCAGCCGGGAGCGCATCGTGCTGGGAGCGAAAGACAAGGAACTGAGCAAAACGTTGCTGACGACATCAACACGTCTCAAGTTAGCCGTAGACTTTGGCAGACAGCAAGAAGCTGTCATTGAACAAATAGAAGCCCAGCGCAGTGACACTGTGTACAGAGTGGATACTGAAATCCACAACTCATTTCCACCCCAACATGATCGCAAGGAAGTGGATCCAGTGTTGCTCCACACAGCCGCAGCAGTCACTGAGGCAGGGGCAGCAGTCGTTCGTCGCAACAGTCCTGCGTGTTACAGGTGTAGTTGTAACCAGGGGAACATGTGTAGGAGGCCAATCACTTCCAGTGTATCGTTCCACGCAAAAGAAACAACCGAACTATGTTTGAGACTAAGAAACAGAGTTTGAAAATAGTTATCTTGTGTGGGAGTCTAAAATGATGCTCGTGGTAAACAGTCCCCATGACCAGTCATCTCGAAGTTTAGGGGGCCTAAACAGAAAGAAATGATCGGGGGAAAAAACTCAAAGACTGTCTGACCAACGCATTCATTTCCGACTACTTTGACATGTGTTCGCTTGTCTGCTTAGATGTGCTATGGGGCTGGTAGGGGTTCTATTCGCACTGCACGGAGATGAAGCCTGTAGCGTACTGCTAACGGACTCAACCTGTGATCAAAAAGCAGTATGCTAAGGCCGAAAAAGAGTGTCTCGAGGCTGTATACGTGGGCACCAAGTTCAAAAGATATCTGATAGGACTGCCAGACATCAAACCGTTGACAAATCTCATGTCCTTTGTGCCTCTGTTCAACAAGAAGACCCAGTGGAAACTTCCGTCAGGTGCCAAAGGAGATTCAATCTTACGGGCAGAGGAATATAGTAGTAGCTGATGACCTGTTGCGATCTCCACTTATGGACTCAGACCCACTCACCCAAAAAGAACTGGAAACAGATGTGGTTGAAAAAAAAGACTGTTCGTGCGTCTTGGACCGTTTCTGATCACAATAAGAAGCCCACAATAAGAATCTTATCACAATAAGAAGCCCACAGGAATGCAACAGAAAAAAGATGTAGAAATAAACACAGCCCTGCAGTACACACGCACTGGCTGGCACTAGGGCAAAGATAATGTTAAACCCGCGGCACAAGTACTGTACAGCGTAAAAGATGAAGTAAGCGAGAAAGAAAGCATTCTCATTTGAGAAAAGAATCATGACTCAATACACAGGTCGGAAAAAACGTGTTAGCACCAGCCGCCGTGGCGAAGTGGTTAGCGTCGCGGACTCCCGGCTGGGAGGTCGTGGGTTCGAATCCCATCAGAGGCATGTGGGTTTTTTTCTGCTCCGACCGGCTCCTACCTGAGTTTGCTGCGGACTCAGTTGGGAAGACTGGGACCACACAGTCGAGTTTCATCCACTTAATGGATGCGTTTCTGAGAGTGTTGCTCAAATTTCCTGACCAACACTGCAGGTGCCTGTATCTCTCGGGCCTGGTTGACGCCGGGATATATTATGAAAGGAAGCGTAGAGTACAGCCCTGTCATGTAGTCTCAGACCGAAATGGAAATCCGTAGCATCATCTTAATCATCCTCATTCTCATCGATCAGCATAAAAAAAAAAAAAAAAAAAAAATGTCCCAAGTTCTGTGGCCCTTCATGCCCTGCTCTCATAGTGACCTCAGTTTCGATGTCCTCTCCACGTCTGTGGCCTTGGTTTGGTTCCGTCGGGTCACCGGTATCGGCGAGTCCATGGGGGCTGTCGTTGGACGGACGTGGTGGCGCCCTCCGGAGGGAGAGCTCACTCTCACGCCGGCTCCGTGACTAAACAATTATTGTCGTCAGTAGGGAGCTTAGTAGGTGGTGTCCTGCGTATGTTAGATCAGAACAGGCGCCACTGAACACCACCGAAGTGACTCGGCAGCAGTGCAGTGTCTCCTCCGGTGGGTTGCCTCTTGACGACTGACATTGACTCCGCCCTGTGGATTGTCGGTGCCGGGGCTGCAGCGGGCCTGACCGGGCTGTGGCTGTGGACGGGGGTGTCGGAATGAGCGGTGTGGGTGCACTGCCTCTGAAGTGGTGCAGAGGTTGGGACAGCAAAAAAAAAAAAAAAAAAAAAAAAAAAAACGTGTTAGCAAGAATAACTTATTCTCACCAGGGAACAGACAGAACGCGCACGAGAGCATGTCTGCTTGCTAGCATCAACACCGATATCAAAAGCATGATCCTGCATCGAAAAAGCGTCGATGCAAAGAAGTGTTCTGTCGATTTGAAAATTAACTGAAATTATATAAAGACAGGAAGCCTAAGGTAAAGTTGCTTATAGCCCAACCGATTGCAAAGGGCCACATCAGGGCTGTAAAGACAGGAAAACAACAATGAAACACAACAATAAACTACTATATGAAAGATAGGGTTGCTCAGATTCAAAAATCGACATTTGGGCAAACAATTACGATAAGTGATACAGCATAAATATGTTCATCATACACGATATCACATGCAAAAATACGGCTGGGAGGACAACAAAATACCTACACCTACGCACTAGATTGTCATAAACACAGACGTGGAAAAAAAAAAAAAACAGCACCAGCGCGCTCACGTTCCTTCTTGCACGCAAACTGAAATGCATATGCTCGGTTTGAATGAGCGCGAAGTCTTCTGCGTATGACCGTCTCTGAGCTACTAGAGAATAAACGGCCGACAGAAGACGCCGAGGAAGACCGACAAAGGAGGATATGTCCAGACAGCGGACAGGCGTTGATATAACAGCAGACCATCATAAGAAGAGTAAACTGAGAGCGGGAGGAGAAATAGACCAAAGTGCGACGGGAACGCAGGGCATGGCATGCTGATTTCATTTCTTGCACCCACACAGAGCCTTGACATTTACCTGCATATAGTCCAGGATGTTGACGCAGACGGAAAAACCAACAAATGATCAGAGAGAGGTCGACGATGACGGCGTTGACGCAGACAGGTAGCCTAGAAAACACGAGATCCGACGAGTCAAAGCCCCAGACGACAGAGACGCAGACGAAAAAGGCAACCCAAATGTGCCAGACTGAGTGGAAAATTATTATGGGAGACACGTAGCTCAGCAGCCGGTAAATTTGTTAAAGGGGAGAAAGCAGCGGTGATTTTTAATCCATCAAAGAGACAATCCAAACAAACGGTTTATGTCCGTGTGTACCACTCTCGACCTGGCTTCCTCCGGAACACGGAAAGCTGTTAGGAGACAGACAGGCAGAAAGGTCAGCAGACACAGACAGAGAAAAGAGACAGAGAAGATGGAAATACATATATTTTTTACGCCCGATGGAGACTGGACGGGACAGACCCGAGTGATTTGCCCCTTGACTGAGAAGGTCGGGAAAACGTGGAATACCTAAAAAATGACCCCCGGACGTCCCAGTCTCCTCTCCTTCACAGTTTATTTTATATGTGCCACTGGGCCGAGCCGTCCAGAGACTGCTCTCAGGTGAGACCCTTTACAGAGGAAAATAGAGGCAGTGACCGGGAAGGGAGACTCCACGAGAGAAGAGGATCAAACGAAAAAAAAGTATACGATGCCCTTAGTGAAAGATATTAATGTGCGCAGACTACGAGAAGGGCATGTTGGGCATATTGGGTAAGTTGGTTATAGCCTATGCTGGCGATATCGGGTAATTTGGTTATAGCCTATATGGTGGAGGGAAGAAATGAAATGAGAGAGAGTGAAGGGAGAAGGGGCATCTTTCGTTTCTTATTCTGGTGTGGTTGTTGAGGGTTTTTTTTCGACAAGCAAAAGAACAGGAAGGAGGGGTGGGGTAGAAGTGCAGGGTTTTTTTTTTCGACAAGCAAAGAACAGGAAGGAGGATTAGGGTGGGGTAGAAGAAGGCAGCGGTAATTTGAACAGTACAGATTCAAACACCCATGTATGCCCGACATGACATGTTGTATCGACCTGTGGTTTCTGAAAATCAAATAATCCCGTCAGAAATTGTCTGTGTGGGTGTGTATACTGACCAAAATTCTCAAAAAGAAGGTTCAAAGTAACGCTTATTTCAAGACAAAATTTGGGGCAGATAAATACATTTTCTACAAATATCTTTTCCTTGATCGTCTAAAGGACACAAATTACGCTCAACACAATACTACCTAGATCACAGTTAGTGCAACATACACCCAAATATCAGTTCATCATTATCATCATGTACTTCTGGACTTTGAATTAGATGTGAATTGCGCAAAGCTCTGTAATACCTTGAGCCATAAAGATGCAAACATCATTCAATGCGTACATGACCTGTTTAAAAAAAAAAGCCACAGGCTTTATTGAAATAACACATTGCGCGGATGTGAATGTACTTGGACTATGGAACATGTGGTCAAAATTACTTGTGTGTGTGTGTGTGTGTGTGTG
>JADBJO010002664.1:130000-137500 GCA_016801955.1 Conus betulinus
TGATAATTACTCATTTAATATATCGGTTAGAGAAAAGCCCGTGTTATTTAAATTCAAATGATTACGGATTGCCAGTCAAAGGAACAGAGGACTATATGCAATGTTGACCGATGTCCACATTTCTTGTCCCAAATACCTCAACAAGTGCCCCTGTAGCAGAAAGCGTGGTATTTGGCGATGATGGCCTATCACGACCAAAATCGGGTCAAGATAGGAGCTATCTTTGTGATCCTCGATAAATACCAGTCAATAACATAAACACATAATAAAAAAAAACACGGATAAATGTGTTTTACTAGACAGTGTGTACACGGTGCCAGTGCGTCACCCAGTTAGGACAAAAAAAACGACTGTCATATTTGATACATCAACTGATTCCCAAACAAATCAACAATGTGTCCTCCGCGCCATTTAAGAACAGTTTGAAGTGGCGACGACGGCAAGGCAGCGGAAGTAAAATCATCACAGTGTACAATCGTACATATCAACCGTCTCGGCTTGTCCGGCTTCAAAATCAAAACAAGGTAAATTTCACTGGGATCAGATTTCTAATTTAACACGAAAGCAGTTATACCAAAGAGTTTTTACTTGTTTACGTCTACACACTCTGTTCTGTTTCATTTCACAGATGGTAGAAAGCCTACTGAATCGTACTGAAATCTTCGACAACATCAGTGACATTTTAGTGTGGTTTCTTCTCGGTTGTATTTGTTCATAAACTTAGTACTTCGGCTTCAAATCTTGGACATGTCCCCCACAGCATCTGCAGTGTCCAAACTGAGAGATCAGCAAGATCTAGACGATCAAAAGCCTTCACCTACTTTTTCTTTTAGCTCCCTTTCATATATTTAGGATTCCCATGAAGCCATAACGAAAGTCCACTTCCTGTTCTTGCATGAGTTCGCCTAGCACCACTGACATTCGGTGTTTTTCTGACCCAATATTTTGGCATTCAACACGCTGTCGATGTCGCTTTTCTGAAGAACCAATTAAAGATGAGATGGCAGAAAGTAGATTCCAAGGGCGAGGTCATGAAATCTTCGTTCACATAGTCCAGGAGGGCTTGTCTTAAGTTCGGTTAGAAATACGACAATGTTCAGTAGTCAACTATAAGCGGTAACAAACGTCTGTCACTTGTCCTCTGTTTCGATCCTATCTGCCGAATACAGTCAAAACTCTAAGGAAAAAGAGCTTATTTTAAAAACGTGTTTTCAAGCACTTGTAATAAAGCGCTCAGAGTTTAAACCCCAGAGTAACCATCGCTAACTAAACATAGCGCACAGATGAAACAGGACACAGACTAAATTACACTGGGTGTCGAAGCATTTTACATTTATCACACAAACGGTTACATCAACGTTTCTTAACGTTCTACATGAACACGTTTCTTTCTGAAACCCAAATGATTTTGTATCACAGATTTTTTTTTCAAAGTCAAATTTGAATCCCCAACAGTTTCAAAAACACTTCGGTGTGGTTTATTCCAAATGGTGTTTATTCTTAAACCGAAAATGTTTCCTTAAATGTCCGTTTTGTTCATAACTATATTTGCACTGTTAGGAACTGAGACATTAGTGATATCCAAGCAATCAATAGTCTTCACCTTTTTTACGATCCTCGTAATCCTTGTATGATTCCCCGAAAAAGCACCCCAAAGTTTGGAGGTTCTTTAAAGGGGTTGCTTTCATTCTGTTAACACAGTAGCATTCGTCTGCACGATTTAACCAACGTGACACAGTATGATGACGAAACCACTTGTTGCAGCAGCACAGCACTCCACTACCTCCACAGTGGAAGTTGTGCGGAGAGCGAAGCAGCGGCAGGAGGTAGGCAGCCACACAGTGTGCAAAAAGCACGGCGACTCATTGTCCGCCCCTATCGCCTGCAGTGTGGCGACAGCACTCACTGCGAGATGGATAGAGGGGCGGTGGAGGGCAACTGAGATGGTTAGCCAGCCGCTCGCTTCTGTGTGCGGGCAGGGACACGATCTTTACTATCCACTACTCGCTGTCAGTTTACCCCGGGGTTAAATGCGGTATGTTTTCATCTGTCATCTCTTGCGCTCAGTGCACAGAACGGTAGTCCATACATTAGCCACCTAAAAAAGACTGGTGCGCAGTGGAGAACGCACCTGCTAGGAAGCGAGGTTCACGATACGAGTCTTGTTTGGGGCACCCATTTTTGTTTCTTTTGATTTGGGCTTGCAGACCATGATTCTGCATTCAGCACTTCACGCATGTCAAAGAATCCATGACAACAAAGGAGTTTTGTCCCCCTGGTAAATTTCTGCAACCATTTTGCTTTTTTCTTTCTGTTTGCTCTTCATCTCTGCGCACCCTGAGGTCTACTATAGAACGCCAACAGAGGCAAAGTCGGGCGGAAAATACGTAGGTGAGGTCTATGATGACCACAATCTTTCACACACAAAAAATCAGCTGTGAGAAGAAAAGTTACATAATGTTAAGTTTTTTTCCCTCCTCGTTGATGATAAACGAGGATGCACATGATAAAGAAACGATGCTGTGAAACTGAGGAATGAGAATACACCACAGGGCTATACTCAACGCTCTCTTTCAAATATTTCTCAGCGTCGACCAGGCCCGGCAAATAAAGACACCTGCAGTGTTGGTCAGGAAATTACAGCACTACTCCCAGATGCGCCCACTAAAACTTTAAAACATGAATGTATGGTTGCAGTCTTCCCATTAGAGTTCATACCACATGGCCAGGGCAGACATATCCCACAATTAAACTCAGGCCTCCCATCCACAGCTTGCAATGCCAAGTACATCACCATGGTTTAGTTTTAAGCTTCATGTGTTGGGAGTTTTCTATTGTTTTTCTTGTCAAAGCTGGAACATTGATTACTCAGATTACAAAGCTTAGGTATGGCATATGGATCTATTAAACACCCAGCTCCGGGATAAAATCTCTCTCTCTCTCTCTCTCTCTCTCTCTCTCTCTCTGTTAACGAGAACCCACTTTCACCCTCTCTTTTTCGGTTTGAGGGTTTCAAATACAATTGACTTCGTTTCGCCGCTGTAAAGGAGAATGACATCAGTCTTGAAATCTTTTTTCATAACAGACAGAAAGACTGGCTGACAGACAGACGGACAGTGTGACAGACAGAAAGGGGAGAGAGAGAGAGAGAGAGAGAGAGAGAGAGAGAGAGAGAGAGAGAGATGCACATTGAGGTATTTGAGTGCGAGAGAGAGAGAGAGAGAGAGACAGAGACAGGGACAGACAGACAGATAGACAGATAGACAGACAGACGACAGAGACAGACAGACAGAGCTGTTCATAGTCGCATGTATACTATCTTGACAAACAACAAAAATGAACTGTTTTTGTTGTAAAATAGTAAACACAACCCTGTGCTTGCTCTCTCTCTCTCTCTCTCTCTCTCTCTCTCTCGCTCTCTTGTCAAAAAGGGGACACAGAATACGTCTTTCGGATTACGACAAAAGGGCAACGGTCACCCTATCAGAAAAGAACAGGAGTACAACATCATTTCTCAGGTTGCAATGAAGTACAGAGACTCCCTGTGGGGCTGACCGGAGCTCTTTCCCCATACATTGTGTCCCCTCCGGTTGAAACTTCTACGATAGTAATTCACTTCTCTGTAGCTCTCTTTGACTTTAGCTCTCCCCCCCACCCCTCCCCGCCTTTCTCCACTACCAGTTTTCTCCATTGTCGTTCGAGTTTCATCTATTGTCGCCATTCGACTTTGCTCTAAAATGGCTTGATGTGCTTTTTCCCGTTTAGGAAATACCAACTTTTTTGCTGTCATCTGACGCAAGGTCACTACAGAGAGTGAAATGCTTGTCGTGAGTTGATACGAGCCGCCTGGCGCGCAATGGCTCTTTGCTGGTGCGGCTTTCTCAAAGGTTTTCTCGTGGCACGGTTGTGGTTTTCATTAATTTGTAAGTCTCTTTGGCGATCTGAAGAAATCAAGAGGAATGGCAGCGCGGCTTCATGTTCCTTAAACGCGAACTGATGTTAACATAAAAAAAGAAGAAAAAACCACTGGTGTTGCGTTGTTGCCGTCGTCGTTGTCGTTGTTGTTGATGTTGTTGTCGTTGTCTTTGCTGTTTCTGCTGCTGCTGTTGCTTATTTGTTTGCCTGCCTTTTGTTTGTAATTGTTGTTGTTCTTTGTGTGTGACATGCTTTTGTTTTCTAAGCGTGACAACCCTGAAGGGGCACTGTGTAGTCAACTGGGCTTAAAACTGAACTAAAACTAAACGAAAACGTTTAGCAACACGCTGCACTCAGCTGTCAAATTGTATGCTTACCAAATCAAAATAGTGAACTCAGTACACTCGTACAAAATGTTAGCCTTCTGAACACCTGTCAATGAGAAGATTTATGAGACCCCAAGGCATGTTGTTTCTACCCAGCCGACCTTGAGATCATCACTGGCCATGGGGGAAAAAAGTACTTATATGGAGTATTAGCTTTCATGCGCCTTGACATTAACTGAAAGGACAAACAGCTGCACTACCACCAATGCTGCTGTCAGTCATCTGACACAGCAAGATACATGGAGAGAGAGAGAGAGAGAGAGAGAGAGAGAGAGAGAGAGAGAGATGGGGGCACAGACAGATTGAGACAGACAGATAGAAAGATAGACAAACCGATGGAGCGCGAGATAAAGAGATGATAATTAGACAGATAGATTGATTTAGATAGACAGATAGATCTATAGATATATATCTAGATAGATAAATAGACAGACAGGCAGATAGGTACTGACGTGTGTATACATGTATGTACATCGAAGATATAAGCTTACACCCGAGTGTAAACATATACATGCGTGTAACATCCACGTACCCATGCACACATATATGCATTTACTTATCCCTCCCGCATTTCCCACCTCGATGTACACACCAAGTTTACCCCCTCCCCCAAACCTCCGTGTAAGCAAGCGCGCAAGTGTGTGTGTGTGTGTGTGTGTGTGTGTGTGTGTGTGTGTGTGCGCGCGCGCGCGCGCGCGCGTGCGTGTGTGTATGTGTGTATTAGGGTGGGGTGGGTGGGTGGGTGGATGTGAGTATAAGTATGAGTGTGTGTGTGAGCGCCCCCGTCCCCCAAAACACACACACACACACACACACACACACACACACACACGGACTTAGATACTGTGCAGAGACGCGCGTACGCTTGTAAAACAGACAACATTTAACATTGCTTTTTCCAAGGAATTCAATTTCGATTTTTTTTTCCTGTAGCGACGATCAAATTATCCCAAAAGCACTGGTAAAAGAATTCAAAACTTGAAGAACAAATTGAATGGAAATTCCAAACTGATGACGACCAGGTTGTATAAAACAAATGAAAGTCGGACAGGAAAAAAAAATGGAAGGAAGAAGATGGAAAGAAAGAAAGGAAGGCAGAAAAAAGACCTAAGCTCTGGGTCTTACTTTAATTATTTATCCACCAGGCTATCCCCTGCAGATCGTTGGAAATATCCCCGAACTGTTTTTTGTGGAGATTTCTTGACAATCCCTCAAATTACCCTGGAGCATTACGAGGAGGGAAAAAGGCGCAGGGTGTAATCAGATAGAGTCGACAGTTCTCTCGTGTGTCATTCTCATTCTCATCTGTTGCGCTGACGCTCCGCGTGCTGGCCGCGGGCAGCCCGGCCGGCGGAGTGTGTTGGTTCGCATTAGTTGGGCTGATTCGATCGGGGTCCTGTTTTCCTGTGTGGCCAGTTTGGTCTGGTGTAGTTCTCTCTCTTTGTCTCTCTCTCTCTCTCTCTCTCTCTCTCTCTCTCTGAAAGGTCATCGTTTAGTTCTTACGCCCCCAAGAGCCATCATTTGGCTCTTTGTGTCGGTAGACTAACTCGAACTGGATTTTCTCTGCCTCTCTCTTTCTGTCTGTCTGTCTCCGTCTCTCTCTCTCTCTCTCTCTCTCTCTCTCTCAGCTTTTGCTGTAAAGATCAAAAATAAAGCTCATAACTCTTCCTCCCCTTCCTTCCTCCCGCCGCCATCCCCACACCTGCTTCTCTCCCTTCCCTCTCCTTTCCATCAGAAAGTAATCATTTGACCCGGTTTCTGTTACACTTACATTAAAAAAAATATTTAGTGACATGCAATTTTTACAATGCATTTCCAATCCTTGTTTTGAGGGCTGACTCAACGAAATCAAAATTCATGGGAGTTTTTTGTTTGTTTTCAGCAATCTGTTAATTTATCCCGTAACCCCCTCCCATCAGACTTGACATTGCTGTACAGCACACGGTGGTGAAGTCTAAGGTCATGATGACTGGGAAAAAGGATCCACACTAATGCAAGTTGCTTTTCACACATACTCAAGTTCATACAATCCACACGTACCCTTCGGGTTCACAGGTCACGCCAGTGAAGTTTCCAATATATGCTTTATTAAATGTGTAATGTCCTAAAATTTAGAAGGAGAGGGGGTTAGTTACCGCCACGGACACAGACAAACAAAAGTACAGACACTAGTCTTGTTTTTGCTGGTAGACAGACAGATATAGACAAAGTACAGGACAAGACTAGTGTCTTGTCCTGTACTTTTGTTTGTCTGTGTCCGTGGCGGCAACTAATCCCCTCTCCTAATTTTGTTTCATTTTCCGCCCTCAGTCACTCCGTTTTGAAACTTACATATATTGTCCTGTTTGGGGGTTACAAGATGCGCAAACACATTACATTTTGGGGCCAATCCGCGCTGCGGATCTGGATGAAAGGGTAGAGTCTGAATCCGTTGGGCACGATTGAGCAAACACTGCACAAACTGTTGGAATAAAACTTGGTGGTAAGATGGAATGTGGCCCAAGGTAGAAGTCACTGAACGTTGGTGCCCAGCAGTGCAGCAGATCTGGGTGAATGAGCGGCTCCAGGATCCGCTCGACCACTGTTGATATTTGTGCTGCTTTCTATCTTTTTATTTTCTTTATACTTTACTGACCTTTCACACACACACACACACACGCACACGCACGCACGCACGCACGCACAGAGCAAATCCTAACTATGTACTAGATGTCATTGCTTAGAATATGAACAACTCTGTTTTCTTTGATTTATTGGTAGTTCAGCGGAACTTCAAAATAAGGACCCCTGGAGCTACTTAACACTGGGTCTTTTAGAGTGAATTCAGTTCCATTCACGTTGCGTACAACCCAGCCGACCGCAAAGGGCCATATCTGGGCTTTCGCCACGTTCAAGTCATCTCTAAAAGTAGTTCTATTAATAAAAGCCACATACACACACAACTCATTAAACCAGACCCTTTAGTAACACACCAGAATATTGTTAAAATTTTTCTTCCGTAAAATCATATATCAGATGAAAAATTTTGCTCTTTCAGAAACTCAAAAATACAGCAGGCTGGACAAGGCTGACTGGCGTTTTCATGAGGTTTGCTTTGAAGTGTCTATGTCTGACTTCATACAGATGAGAAATAAAACTTTACTTTCGTCACCTGATCCGTCTGCACTCTTACTGTATTGCTGTACATTATCTATCTCTT